>OZ020508.1:99462216-99944566 GCA_963971375.1 Platycheirus rosarum
AACAACAACAACAACAACAACAACAACAACAACAACAACAACAACAACAACAACAACAACAACAACAACAACAACAACAACAACAACAACAACAACAACAACAACAACAACAACAACAACAACAACAACAACAACAACAACAACAACAACAACAACAACAACAACAACAACAACAACAACAACAACAACAACAACAACAACAACAACAACAACAACAACAACAACAACAACAACAACAACAACAACAACAACAACAACAACAACAACAACAACAACAACAACAACAACAACAACAACAACAACAACAACAACAACAACAACAACAACAACAACAACAACAACAACAACAACAACAACAACAACAACAACAACAACAACAACAACAACAACAACAACAACAACAACAACAACAACAACAACAACAACAACAACAACAACAACAACAACAACAACAACAACAACAACAACAACAACAACAACAACAACAACAACAACAACAACAACAACAACAACAACAACAACAACAACAACAACAACAACAACAACAACAACAACAACAACAACAACAACAACAACAACAACAACAACAACAACAACAACAACAACAACAACAACAACAACAACAACAACAACAACAACAACAACAACAACAACAACAACAACAACAACAACAACAACAACAACAACAACAACAACAACAACAACAACAACAACAACAACAACAACAACAACAACAACAACAACAACAACAACAACAACAACAACAACAACAACAACAACAACAACAACAACAACAACAACAACAACAACAACAACAACAACAACAACAACAACAACAACAACAACAACAACAACAACAACAACAACAACAACAACAACAACAACAACAACAACAACAACAACAACAACAACAACAACAACAACAACAACAACAACAACAACAACAACAACAACAACAACAACAACAACAACAACAACAACAACAACAACAACAACAACAACAACAACAACAACAACAACAACAACAACAACAACAACAACAACAACAACAACAACAACAACAACAACAACAACAACAACAACAACAACAACAACAACAACAACAACAACAACAACAACAACAACAACAACAACAACAACAACAACAACAACAACAACAACAACAACAACAACAACAACAACAACAACAACAACAACAACAACAACAACAACAACAACAACAACAACAACAACAACAACAACAACAACAACAACAACAACAACAACAACAACAACAACAACAACAACAACAACAACAACAACAACAACAACAACAACAACAACAACAACAACAACAACAACAACAACAACAACAACAACAACAACAACAACAACAACAACAACAACAACAACAACAACAACAACAACAACAACAACAACAACAACAACAACAACAACAACAACAACAACAACAACAACAACAACAACAACAACAACAACAACAACAACAACAACAACAACAACAACAACAACAACAACAACAACAACAACAACAACAACAACAACAACAACAACAACAACAACAACAACAACAACAACAACAACAACAACAACAACAACAACAACAACAACAACAACAACAACAACAACAACAACAACAACAACAACAACAACAACAACAACAACAACAACAACAACAACAACAACAACAACAACAACAACAACAACAACAACAACAACAACAACAACAACAACAACAACAACAACAACAACAACAACAACAACAACAACAACAACAACAACAACAACAACAACAACAACAACAACAACAACAACAACAACAACAACAACAACAACAACAACAACAACAACAACAACAACAACAACAACAACAACAACAACAACAACAACAACAACAACAACAACAACAACAACAACAACAACAACAACAACAACAACAACAACAACAACAACAACAACAACAACAACAACAACAACAACAACAACAACAACAACAACAACAACAACAACAACAACAACAACAACAACAACAACAACAACAACAACAACAACAACAACAACAACAACAACAACAACAACAACAACAACAACAACAACAACAACAACAACAACAACAACAACAACAACAACAACAACAACAACAACAACAACAACAACAACAACAACAACAACAACAACAACAACAACAACAACAACAACAACAACAACAACAACAACAACAACAACAACAACAACAACAACAACAACAACAACAACAACAACAACAACAACAACAACAACAACAACAACAACAACAACAACAACAACAACAACAACAACAACAACAACAACAACAACAACAACAACAACAACAACAACAACAACAACAACAACAACAACAACAACAACAACAACAACAACAACAACAACAACAACAACAACAACAACAACAACAACAACAACAACAACAACAACAACAACAACAACAACAACAACAACAACAACAACAACAACAACAACAACAACAACAACAACAACAACAACAACAACAACAACAACAACAACAACAACAACAACAACAACAACAACAACAACAACAACAACAACAACAACAACAACAACAACAACAACAACAACAACAACAACAACAACAACAACAACAACAACAACAACAACAACAACAACAACAACAACAACAACAACAACAACAACAACAACAACAACAACAACAACAACAACAACAACAACAACAACAACAACAACAACAACAACAACAACAACAACAACAACAACAACAACAACAACAACAACAACAACAACAACAACAACAACAACAACAACAACAACAACAACAACAACAACAACAACAACAACAACTCAACAACAACAACAACAACAACAACAACAACAACAACAACAACAACAACAACAACAACAACAACAACAACAACAACAACAACAACAACAACAACAACAACAACAACAACAACAACAACAACAACAACAACAACAACAACAACAACAACAACAACAACAACAACAACAACAACAACAACAACAACAACAACAACAACAACAACAACAACAACAACAACAACAACAACAACAACAACAACAACAACAACAACAACAACAACAACAACAACAACAACAACAACAACAACAACAACAACAACAACAACAACAACAACAACAACAACAACAACAACAACAACAACAACAACAACAACAACAACAACAACAACAACAACAACAACAACAACAACAACAACAACAACAACAACAACAACAACAACAACAACAACAACAACAACAACAACAACAACAACAACAACAACAACAACAACAACAACAACAACAACAACAACAACAACAACAACAACAACAACAACAACAACAACAACAACAACAACAACAACAACAACAACAACAACAACAACAACAACAACAACAACAACAACAACAACAACAACAACAACAACAACAACAACAACAACAACAACAACAACAACAACAACAACAACAACAACAACAACAACAACAACAACAACAACAACAACAACAACAACAACAACAACAACAACAACAACAACAACAACAACAACAACAACAACAACAACAACAACAACAACAACAACAACAACAACAACAACAACAACAACAACAACAACAACAACAACAACAACAACAACAACAACAACAACAACAACAACAACAACAACAACAACAACAACAACAACAACAACAACAACAACAACAACAACAACAACAACAACAACAACAACAACAACAACAACAACAACAACAACAACAACAACAACAACAACAACAACAACAACAACAACAACAACAACAACAACAACAACAACAACAACAACAACAACAACAACAACAACAACAACAACAACAACAACAACAACAACAACAACAACAACAACAACAACAACAACAACAACAACAACAACAACAACAACAACAACAACAACAACAACAACAACAACAACAACAACAACAACAACAACAACAACAACAACAACAACAACAACAACAACAACAACAACAACAACAACAACAACAACAACAACAACAACAACAACAACAACAACAACAACAACAACAACAACAACAACAACAACAACAACAACAACAACAACAACAACAACAACAACAACAACAACAACAACAACAACAACAACAACAACAACAACAACAACAACAACAACAACAACAACAACAACAACAACAACAACAACAACAACAACAACAACAACAACAACAACAACAACAACAACAACAACAACAACAACAACAACAACAACAACAACAACAACAACAACAACAACAACAACAACAACAACAACAACAACAACAACAACAACAACAACAACAACAACAACAACAACAACAACAACAACAACAACAACAACAACAACAACAACAACAACAACAACAACAACAACAACAACAACAACAACAACAACAACAACAACAACAACAACAACAACAACAACAACAACAACAACAACAACAACAACAACAACAACAACAACAACAACAACAACAACAACAACAACAACAACAACAACAACAACAACAACAACAACAACAACAACAACAACAACAACAACAACAACAACAACAACAACAACAACAACAACAACAACAACAACAACAACAACAACAACAACAACAACAACAACAACAACAACAACAACAACAACAACAACAACAACAACAACAACAACAACAACAACAACAACAACAACAACAACAACAACAACAACAACAACAACAACAACAACAACAACAACAACAACAACAACAACAACAACAACAACAACAACAACAACAACAACAACAACAACAACAACAACAACAACAACAACAACAACAACAACAACAACAACAACAACAACAACAACAACAACAACAACAACAACAACAACAACAACAACAACAACAACAACAACAACAACAACAACAACAACAACAACAACAACAACAACAACAACAACAACAACAACAACAACAACAACAACAACAACAACAACAACAACAACAACAACAACAACAACAACAACAACAACAACAACAACAACAACAACAACAACAACAACAACAACAACAACAACAACAACAACAACAACAACAACAACAACAACAACAACAACAACAACAACAACAACAACAACAACAACAACAACAACAACAACAACAACAACAACAACAACAACAACAACAACAACAACAACAACAACAACAACAACAACAACAACAACAACAACAACAACAACAACAACAACAACAACAACAACAACAACAACAACAACAACAACAACAACAACAACAACAACAACAACAACAACAACAACAACAACAACAACAACAACAACAACAACAACAACAACAACAACAACAACAACAACAACAACAACAACAACAACAACAACAACAACAACAACAACAACAACAACAACAACAACAACAACAACAACAACAACAACAACAACAACAACAACAACAACAACAACAACAACAACAACAACAACAACAACAACAACAACAACAACAACAACAACAACAACAACAACAACAACAACAACAACAACAACAACAACAACAACAACAACAACAACAACAACAACAACAACAACAACAACAACAACAACAACAACAACAACAACAACAACAACAACAACAACAACAACAACAACAACAACAACAACAACAACAACAACAACAACAACAACAACAACAACAACAACAACAACAACAACAACAACAACAACAACAACAACAACAACAACAACAACAACAACAACAACAACAACAACAACAACAACAACAACAACAACAACAACAACAACAACAACAACAACAACAACAACAACAACAACAACAACAACAACAACAACAACAACAACAACAACAACAACAACAACAACAACAACAACAACAACAACAACAACAACAACAACAACAACAACAACAACAACAACAACAACAACAACAACAACAACAACAACAACAACAACAACAACAACAACAACAACAACAACAACAACAACAACAACAACAACAACAACAGGATACAGATGCATTGACAACCAGTCACCAGAAGCTATAAAGTGGATGATTTGGGAAGAGCAGAAAAGAAATATAAACATCAAACATTCCTATAAAGGCAAAGAGGTTATTATCAACGGAGTAAAAGTTGATGGTTTTTGTGAAGAAACCAAACAGATTTTTGATTTCCATGGGTGCTATTACCATGGTCATCCTCTCTGCTTGAAGCACAAACGCGATGATCCTCTATACGAAAATGAACTTGATACATTAAACCAGAGGTATGAAAGAACCATTGCTAAAACTAGAAGCTTGAGAAGCTTCAACTACGAGGTAACTGAAATGTGGTCTTGTGTTTTTCAAACCCATCTGAAGTCATTTAATAGAGAAGAATTGAATTTCATAAACACGCATCAACTTATTCAAAGCTCCCCACTTAATCCCCGCGATGCTTTTTATGGCGGACGTACAGGAAACATTGTCAGTTTTTATAAATGTAAAAAAGGCGAACAAGTTAAGTACATAGATTTCAATTTTAATTTTATTTTTCCTTATCAATTTTTACGTTTTACAAATACATACGGCAATAACATTAATAACATACTAAGAATTAATATGGAGCTGCAATCTATAGAAACTACGGAACTAGTGTCGAAAGCAGCCGGAAGAATAGGAGTTTTAAGAATAAATAATTAGATTCTGTAAAATTAAGTGATGTGGGGTCACGACAAGATTTTAATATATACCTAACAACAACAGCAACAACAACAACAACAACAACAACAACAACAACAACAACAACAACAACAACAACAACAACAACAACAACAACAACAACAACAACAACAACAACAACAACAACAACAACAACAACAACAACAACAACAACAACAACAACAACAACAACAACAACAACAACAACAACAACAACAACAACAACAACAACAACAACAACAACAACAACAACAACAACAACAACAACAACAACAACAACAACAACAACAACAACAACAACAACAACAACAACAACAACAACAACAACAACAACAACAACAACAACAACAACAACAACAACAACAACAACAACAACAACAACAACAACAACAACAACAACAACAACAACAACAACAACAACAACAACAACAACAACAACAACAACAACAACAACAACAACAACAACAACAACAACAACAACAACAACAACAACAACAACAACAACAACAACAACAACAACAACAACAACAACAACAACAACAACAACAACAACAACAACAACAACAACAACAACAACAACAACAACAACAACAACAACAACAACAACAACAACAACAACAACAACAACAACAACAACAACAACAACAACAACAACAACAACAACAACAACAACAACAACAACAACAACAACAACAACAACAACAACAACAACAACAACAACAACAACAACAACAACAACAACAACAACAACAACAACAACAACAACAACAACAACAACAACAACAACAACAACAACAACAACAACAACAACAACAACAACAACAACAACAACAACAACAACAACAACAACAACAACAACAACAACAACAACAACAACAACAACAACAACAACAACAACAACAACAACAACAACAACAACAACAACAACAACAACAACAACAACAACAACAACAACAACAACAACAACAACAACAACAACAACAACAACAACAACAACAACAACAACAACAACAACAACAACAACAACAACAACAACAACAACAACAACAACAACAACAACAACAACAACAACAACAACAACAACAACAACAACAACAACAACAACAACAACAACAACAACAACAACAACAACAACAACAACAACAACAACAACAACAACAACAACAACAACAACAACAACAACAACAACAACAACAACAACAACAACAACAACAACAACAACAACAACAACAACAACAACAACAACAACAACAACAACAACAACAACAACAACAACAACAACAACAACAACAACAACAACAACAACAACAACAACAACAACAACAACAACAACAACAACAACAACAACAACAACAACAACAACAACAACAACAACAACAACAACAACAACAACAACAACAACAACAACAACAACAACAACAACAACAACAACAACAACAACAACAACAACAACAACAACAACAACAACAACAACAACAACAACAACAACAGGATACAGATGCATTGACAACCAGTCACCAGAAGCTATAAAGTGGATGATTTGGGAAGAGCAGAAAAGAAATATAAACATCAAACATTCCTATAAAGGCAAAGAGGTTATTATCAACGGAGTAAAAGTTGATGGTTTTTGTGAAGAAACCAAACAGATTTTTGATTTCCATGGGTGCTATTACCATGGTCATCCTCTCTGCTTGAAGCACAAACGCGATGATCCTCTATACGAAAATGAACTTGATACATTAAACCAGAGGTATGAAAGAACCATTGCTAAAACTAGAAGCTTGAGAAGCTTCAACTACGAGGTAACTGAAATGTGGTCTTGTGTTTTTCAAACCCATCTGAAGTCATTTAATAGAGAAGAATTGAATTTCATAAACACGCATCAACTTATTCAAAGCTCCCCACTTAATCCCCGCGATGCTTTTTATGGCGGACGTACAGGAAACATTGTCAGTTTTTATAAATGTAAAAAAGGCGAACAAGTTAAGTACATAGATTTCAATTTTAATTTTATTTTTCCTTATCAATTTTTACGTTTTACAAATACATACGGCAATAACATTAATAACATACTAAGAATTAATATGGAGCTGCAATCTATAGAACCTACGGAACTAGTGTCGAAAGCAGCCGGAAGAATAGGAGTTTTAAGAATAAATAATTAGATTCTGTAAAATTAAGTGATGTGGGGTCACGACAAGATTTTAATATATACCTAATTTTTTTTTTTTTTTTAATATATAAAAAAATATAAATACGTAAGAATAATATTGTAAAATAATTGGACAATTAAATCATAATACATAAGAGATTATTAATATCTTGATAATTAAGGTCCAAAAGCCAGAGTTTCACTTTATTGAGAAAAATGGATTGAATTCTTATCTCTGATGTTATAAGGAAGACTATTGAAGAGTCTTGGAGCAATGGTCGTAAAAAAATTAAAATAAATTTGGAGATTGTGTGGTGGTATGAAAACAAGATTCTGATTGTTTATTCTCAGGTTGTAGCTGGGAGAATATCTGTTTAGAAGATACCCAGATCTGGCAAAAAATATCTTTAGAACTCTATAAAAATATAAGTGTTTAAGAGGCAATATTTTAAGCATTTGAAAAGAAGAAAGCTATTACTATTACGACGTTTGTTACATATTAAACGAATGATGTATTTTTGAGAAACTAGAAGCGTGTTAATTTTGTAATTCTGTGTACCACCCCAAGATTCTATACCATATTCAAGCATAGAGTGAACTAAGCCATAATAAATACACTTAAGAAGAACTAGTGAGCAATATTTTATTAAAAAGTATATTTGCCTTGTAGCACCCAAAAGATGCCTTTTAAGTGCATCAGTATGAACAGACAACAGAAAACAATTTACAGAGCATGTGCGTGTCTCATAAAAAGTTTGCAAGTTTATTGTCGAGTTACAAGTGTAATTACTTTATTTATATTTATTGCAATTTGCACAATGGAAGAAAAAATATCCTTGGTCTACTTCCTGTCCAGTTAGATCAAAAAACATAATTTTAGTTTTGTCACTAATAACCATTTTATGCGATTGGAACCAGTGGCTTACAATTTCTAGATCATGATTTATATCAGCAGAAAGATTAAGAGGGGAATCACTTTGAAACGAACATGCCATATCATATTTTTATACAGCTCAAAAAACTTTATGGGATTAAAAGAGAAGCTTTGAGAGGATGACGATTCATGAGCTTAACACTCGCAATTCGTAAAGGCAGTATAACTATCTGACACTACTTTTGTACCGATAGATGCAAAATATTCATTAAATATATTAGCCAAATCCTTGGGATTGGTTATAATATTTCCATTTATGTTTAAATTTTGTATTTGTTCGCCGGTTTTGTTCATCTGTTAAGCATATTATTTACAAATTTCCATTCCTTTCTCGAATCGCCCTTGAATTCATGAAATTTCTTAATATAAAAATTATTTTTACAATATTCAACATCTTTAGAAATCTCTTTACATAAGTCTTTATAAGCAGTACAAATTTGACTACTTAGAGGATGCTTTAATTTCTTCTTATAAAGATTATTTTTAACTTTTATTTTGTTAATTAAATCGAAACTTATCCAAGGTTTCAGTTTTTTATTTTTATTATTCATTTTAGATATTTTTTTAGAACATTGCCTGATATGTTTATCCAGAATATCAATAAATTGGAAGTAAGAGCGAGAGGGATTACTTTCACTGTAAACATTTTCCCAGGATTCAAAACGAAGTAAATTGTTGAGTGTCACGAAATCGGTTTAAAAAAATGAGGAACAAGGAGGATTATTCTCTGAGCCAGGAACTGAAGCAAAATCCAAGCTCAAACAAGTCATACAATGATCTGTTATTCGTAAATCAAGAACATAGCTGCTGAAGAGAATTTTATGGGAATTGAAAAAACGCACCATTATATGATCAAGACAAGATACTGAAGAGTCAGAAATACGAGTACGTCTGTTCACACATGATTCTAAGCCATAAGAAGACAGTAAATAGAAATAATTATCTACTTGAATAGATTTTTGTAAGATGTCAATATTAATGTCTCCCAATAAAACAATATCATTTGGTGACTCACTTGATAACAGATTTTCCAGTTCCTTATAAAACACATCATTCGCTGATTTATGAAATCTATAAACACAGAATAAACTCAACTTTTTATCTTTAAATTTCACTTTTAAAACATCACTGCTTTGCAAATTATAACAGATATTTTCCACAACAGACCCAATTTTTACAATAGCGGCAACGCCACCTGCAGCATATTCATTATTGCAACAAGATATGAAATCATACCCATCTATATTAAAAAGATTATTTTCTTCTTCATAAATCCAGGTTTCTGACAAAAAAATGAACTCCGGCTTATTGACAAAGCATTTAAATTTGCAAGAAAGCAATCAAAGTTTTTTCGCATGCTTCTAATATTTTGGTGAATGATAAGAAAATTATTAAAATATTTCCGGTCAAAAACAAGATTATAAGAGTCAACGTCTGCACAGTTAAAAGAAGGAATACATTAAAAATTAAATTATGGATCTTGCATATTAAGTTAGTGTTAGGAGGTCTTCCTCCGAGTTAATAATAATGTATTTATCGTTTTCCTACTTGCGCATTAGTACTCTCCCGTTTTTAACCCAGACATATTTATATAGTTTTTCTTTTTTAACATGCTGTGCAACTTCTAAAAGAAATCTTGTCTGAGGTTTATCAATATAAATTTTACTATTATTTTCATGGCCAAAGATCTTTAAAGTTAAATTATTTTTATTGCTATATTTATTCTTAATAATAACATTCTTTTTTAATTTTGAAACTAGTTTTACTACTAATATATTTTTTAAATCAGTGCTATTTGAATTAATGGAATGTTTAACATTTTTAACATAACAATTATCAGATTCAGATATATTTGCGGAGACACCCTTTGAGAAAACCTTTAGAGCACAATCAAGAGCATTACTTTTGTTTACATTTGGCACACCTACTATCTCAACATAGTTTTCTCTTCTTTCTTGATGCAAAAAATGTAATTGACTTTGAAGATCACTGACTTTTTTTGACAGTATGTTTTTCTCTTCTTGCAAAGAGCTTATCAAAGAGAGTGTATAAGCATTTTCAGATCTTAGAGCAACAAGTTCGTTGAACACTGATTCTAAAGTAATCACATTACTGCTATGGGTAGCGGTAGCACTTTGTTGAATTTCGACTTGTTGCTGAATTAAAACAGGCTGTTGAGGAACTTGCTGGTGTTGGTGCTGATGTGTTTGTAAATGGCAATCAAAGATTTCTCCTGAAGGTAACTGTTTTGCTGGTGGTGAATTGTTCGAGAATTCAGCTGGAGAAAGAGCCGAGATGTTACTCTCAACATCAGTTATCTGCTGCAGTTGTTGATTAGTTTGATGTTTTAAAGAAGACGGAGATGGGGGAGTACACAATGAATTACTACGTACAACAGCGCAATTATTGCAACGAAATAGCTTTTTAGATTTATGAAGAGGCTCAATGTCCTCCGGTTTAACATTTACGCAGTTGCAATGAAAATACTGAGCACAAACACCACATTGAATTTTAGATTGACTATTGCGAATCGCTTTTTTACATAAACAAAGCATTTTTGCTAATTAAATATTGACTTTTAGTATAAGACTCATACAAAACAGACTGAAAGCACAGTACGTGTTGACCCCACGACACCACAAACATAACTCTTGATGTTGTTCTCTATACTCATGGGTTTGTAAGAACGGAAAATTCCCCATTGGCCATCCTAAAGTTCACATTACTGGCGATGCAATCTGTTCAACAACGAAATTGGATAGAATAAATGGACTTGTGAAGTGTAAAATTTTACCTCCAGAAAACCTGCTTCACCGTATTGCCAATGAAACAAAATGACAAGCTCATGTTTTCATTGTGTAGAAGCTGCAGTGATGGAAAAAACAATGAACAAATGTGTACTCATACTGATGAACAAAGAGCAATGGTTAGGACTTGGGTAATTGACGAGGTCATAAAAGCAGTTGAAAAAGGCTACAGTATACTTTCCATCTTTAAAATATGGGAATATAATGTAGTCCAATATAACCCAACAAGAAATTCTGATGATGGGCTCTTTACATCTATGATGAACAAATTCCTAAAAATTAAACAAGAAGCATCTGGTTGGCCAACTGAATGTTCATTTCACCAAGAAAAGGAGAAATATATTTCTGAGTTTCTTCAAAAAGAAAATATTCAGCTAGAATTTTCAGAAATATGTGACAATCCAGGAATGAGGTCACTTGCAAAGCTGATTTTAAATTCGTTTTGGGAAAAATTTAGACAGCGTTAAAATCAACTTCAAACTGTTGTTCTGAACAACCCTTCAACTTTATTTCATCTACTTACGCATCCATCGATTGAAATTCTTCACATTCTTCCTGTAAATGAAGAAAACGTTGTCGTTAACTTTGAAATGAGAGAAGCAATCGACTCTTTATCGACAGTAAGTGTTTGTGTTGCTGCTTGCACGACTACTTTAGCTCGGTTAAAACTGTATAGCTACCTGGAAAAGTAAGAGGAAAGAGTTCTGTATTACGATACTGATTCGGTAATATATGTAAGTCGTCAGGGGGAATTTGAACCTCCTACTGGACAATGCATTGGTGATATGATGGACGAATTGGAAAATATTATTATTAAATTTAATAATATTCGGCGGACAAAAGACCATCATCATAAAGAAGTAAAAATCTACAAAGCCAAATCGGAAAAACGTCGTTTTCTGAAAATAAAAAAAAATTATTGAAACTTGTTGTTGTAATTTTTATTTGAAAAAGAAATTTTATTACATTGTCTGGTTCGTTTCTAAACTTTTTAGTGAACTTGGTGGGTCTTTTGATTTTCTTTTGTTCAGCTTTTATGATGCATACATTTGATTAAGGCAGGATGGTACTTGCATATTTCAGATGGGATTTAACGATTCGGTTTGACGAAGACAATCAACCAATTAACTTTTTTTTTCTTCTTTTTTTAAACAATTTTGGTGACTCCTTGATCAAGCGGATTATATTCAATTATACGATCATGTAGCATAAGGCAGTAAGCTGAAGTGTTTACGGGAATATTTTGTGATGTTTTCATCTCCAAACGTATATCGATGGGGCCTGTATTCATAGTTTCGTTTTGATGTCTGCAGTCTATAACGAAAGTTGGTGCACGTGATTTAAATAGACCCCAAGAAAGCAGAGGCTCAGTGATGGTTTTATTGTAGTAAGTTTTTTGAAAATCTGTGTACATTATAAAACAAACTGTATCTATTTTTATCAAAAGAAACATTGAGATCTTCATGGGGATAGACATCAAAGTTAAGATATACCTTTAAGTCTGTTAGATTGCAATGATCAAACGTTGTATGATCAGCAGATGATTTTTTATTTTTCTCAGTTTGCAGAGCAAGGACAATATATCTAGGTTTTTCAATTTGTGTTGTTGTCTTTACATTCCATATGTGATGGTCAGAGGTTGGCAGCATAGGGTATTCATAGAGATCCCAGTTTCGGAAAGCAATTTTTTATATCACTGTTTTTATTTATAGATTTGTATAAATTCAATTTCATAGAATCTGATAATGTAACGTGCGGTACTTTACATTGTACCTTATGAAGTTGTACCTGTACTTTTTTATCTGTTTACGAGATTAGAGCGTTTTCATCCATTCTGGCTCGGGTTATAATAAGATCATGTCGAGCGTTCGGAATAATTTTTTTATAATCTTCAGCGAACCCCAAAAGGTTATTTAATGGTATACAGTAATTAAAATAATATGATTTTAAAATATTAATATGAAAATCAGGAGACCAGGATGCATTTAAAATGATGTCACTTTCATTTTAGTTAAAGATAAATAGTTTTTGAGCGTTGAAGTTATTCCAACATTTCGATTATAGTCAATTTCTTTGCCATTGAGTTCATAGCGTATTTCTTCAAAAATAAAAGACATTGCATTGTTTGCTAGTTTTGTGGTGGCTATTTCTCTTACGGGATCTTTTCCATCTGTCCTCGACAATGAGCCTTCAACATATAAAAAACTTTCCGAAGGAAGGACATTAAGATTTTGATGTTGAATACAAATCTGTATGATGTCATTTCTCTCAAAATTGTTTTGATATGGTGAATAAGTATGATATTCATATTTAAAAATGCTTAGTTAGTTTTGTGGCTTACATTTGTTTAGGAAAAGACCAAGACCATTTTTATATGGTTGTAAATATAATCCATTTCCTTGAATAGCAACTGCTTCCATAGCGTTATTATGTCGTTTGTTTTCTTCAAGCTGTCTTTTAGCAGCTCGTGCATCATTCAGAGCTTTTGCGACACCAGCCGCTCCACCCGTTAAAGATCCAACAACTGATAAACCAGCTAGAATTGGAGCTAGTAGTGGGAGAAACCACCACTTTTTGGAAGTGGAATTATTCTCGCTGTTTGAATATGCTGTTTTTTCTTGTTTTTTAAAACTTTTTTGCAGCCTTCACAGCAATATTCGCTATAGATGTTGTGCCACAACAATTGACATTGTTTTTAATAGCGTTTCTTGCTTCCCTGATGGCCTTCTTAAACAATTTTTTATTGCAAACCTTTTTTTTCGCTTTTGTTTTATTAGTTCTTTTAGTTTCGTTTTTAGTTTTTTTACCACCCTGCCTGCTCGGTAAGAACTTTATCGGCAACGTGTCGATCTGAGAGAGAGCTACTTTTAGAATATGCAATATCGTGTTGACGACAAGCCTCATCCAGTTGATTGATTCCCTCATCTCCTCTTCTCAAACGTTTTTCTTATTTCGTTGCAGGGCCACAGTAATTATAGGAGGGAATATGTAGTTCAAACGGCAGTTTGTCGATAACTTTATTTAAAAGTCCTTCAATTGATTTTCTTTTTTTATGACACTGATTTTGAGTATTATGCTCAATCATTTTATGATAAATGTACCTTCTTAGTTGAGGTTTGAAACATGTATGAAAGAAAGTATATAAAAACGAAAACTTTTATTAAGAAAGCGGTTAGTTGTCATTATGCGCTTCGTTAAGCAGTCAGAAGTCATCAAAGTAAAAAGTAAAAGTCAAAAGAAAACAGGATCAATATTTTCAAACAGTATTCGAGGAATTATCGTTGGACCATCAAACTGTGGAAAAAACAAATGTAATGCTAAGCATTCTTTCTGATCCCAATGTATTAAAGTTTAAAAATATTTATATTTTTTCCAAATCCTTACATCAACCCAAAAATCAGTATCTAAAAAAACTGATTACATCCATCAAAGGAATAGAAGACAATGAGTTTTCAAACAATTGTGAGATAATGTCTCCTTCTGAAGCTAAACATAACTCAATATTTATTTTCGATGACGTAGCATGTCAGAAACAAAATAACATAAGAGGTTATTTTTGCGTGGGTCGTCACAATAGGGTTGACAGTTTTTTATTTATGTCAGTTCTATACCCATACACCAAAACATTTAATTAGAGACAATGCTAATTGTATCATTCTTTTTAAACAAGACGAATTGAATTTGAAGCATGTTTACAAAGATCATATAAACTCGGATATGACATTTAATCAATTTAAAGAGCTGTGTTTACACTGTTGGGCAAATAACTTTGGGTTTCTGGTTATAGACAAGGAAAGCAATATTGAAAGAGGTCGTTACAAAAACTGATTTAAAAAAATTGCATACTAAAGGGTCCGCCAAATAACTTTTTTTTTGAAAATGCTTCATCAACATCAAGTGTAGCTTCGGCTGTGTGTTACATAGCGCCATCCTGTTGAAATCAAATGTTTCCAATATCCTCTTCTTCAATTTTTGTGAACAAAAATTCGTTCAACATGGCCCAATAACGATCGCCATTGACTGTAACGGCCACTCCTTGCTCATTTTCGAAATATGGATCAGTTATGCCTCTGGACCAAAATCCGCACCAAACAGTGACTCGTTTTGGGTGTATCGGCTTTTAAATGTATGCGTGCGTGTTTTCTGTGCCCCAAATGCGACAATTTTGCTTGTTTACATACCCGCCAAGATCAAAATGAGCATCATCTGAAAAGATGATTTTTTTGGCAAAATCGGCATCTTCTCTAAGTCGATCGCAGGCAGTAATGTCGCAATATTTCCCAGCGTAAACACAACCATATTCGCTTAGCGGAAAAATAAAAATAATTATCTGTCAAATCAGACATGAGATAAGTGTTACCATTCACGAAATAAGCACTAGTTAAAAAAAACCTTAGATGGCAGACCCGTTATAAATATACATTTATTATATACAAACAATACATTCTGGCAACAACACTGTTTGGGGAAGCTTGTTCTTCGTAATTATCGTAACAAAAACATATTTTCCTTTTTCCACTGCTATCTTAAATTTTTTCAATAACAAAAGGAAATGGATGAAAGCGTGGTAAATGAACTAGTTAAAACCAAAAATGTTTTAAGAAAAAAATATTTACTGGAAACATGATGAGGGGGACTGAATTGGAAAATACTTTCAAGCCCATTGTCGAACCCTTGAAAATATTGGTTGAAAATGTCGACAAAGGAAAACCTCAACAGAAGCATGATTCGCCTAGAATTGTTTACAAAGAGAACCCAAATCAGAAGTATGATATTAAAACGTCTAAACGTTGTAAGCTGCCATTCAAATCTTTTGATGGAAACGACGAAGAAGAAGAAGATAACGATGTGTAGATAATTCTTTTTTGTTCAGTACACCAAAAAATTTAGTAAGTCCAAATAAAACATGTTCTTTCGATCAAAAAATGTTGTCCGAGTCAAATCGTGATACAGTATATGGTCCATATTTTGATGCAAATACACAATCTATAAAAATTGGGAAATGCAGTTTTGAGATGAATGATCATAATATTGTTATTGGCGATGAAGCTTTCACTCAAACTCCTGGTCTCATTGAATTGGTGCTTAAGAAAAATCCACGTAAACAGAAATATACTTCTGATGACTTAGAACAAAATGGGAGAATTTTACATAAAACTAATGCACATAGAATTAACCACGACGGTTCTTCTCGAATCAAAGCCAATAGAAACGTTAAATATACTCAAATAATTAAGGAACTTATTGACAGGCTAACAAATGAAAACGGAAAAATAGGCAAATCTTATTCTGATATAACTGAGATAAAATATACAAACAAAAACATTGGATATGTGTACTGGAATGATCCTAATGAACTTGTTAATCGACTTAGACTTTTAATGGCATCTAAAAAAAAAAAACACCACCAAAATGAAATCAATTCTATTATTGAAGAACTAAAGGAGTCAAATATTATATATTAGCATTATTTAAAAACCAAATCTTTTACATATTAACAATGAACGTTGACAAGTTCGGTAGGAACTCCAAGACTTTTTTTTCAAAAACCAAAAGCCTTGTTGGTCCTCCAGGAATAGGATTTAAACTCGTACCGTCTAGTGATTTTGATATGGATAGTAAATATTTAAACAACATGGTAAAAAACCCGAGTACTCACACCAAGCTGCCTCCAAAGGGTATGTTGATGGACAAATAAGCCTTAAGGAATTAAGTGTTAGAAAGCACATCGATTCCTCTTTGGAAGAAATCTTGAAAACTATAAATAATGAAATTAGTATACTAAGAAACCAGATAGACTCTTCTTTAAAGGAAGCACTAACAACTATGAAGCAAGAAAACCTAAACTCACAAGATAGACTCTTCTTTAAAGGAAGCACTAACAACTATGAAACAAGAAAACCTAAACTTTCAATCACTTTCGAGAAAACCTATATATGTCACGAATGATGCTACTAAAAAGTAGTTTAATGAACAAATTAAAAATAAGATTGAAAAGTTCATTGAACAGAGTGTTATATATCCGTCGGCAACACCATTGGTAGATCGTAAGTAAAGTCTTACGAGTCTTAGGAAAACATAAATACATAAATAAATATGTATATGTCTATGTAAGAATTGAGAAAATTATTTTCATTTTGTTCCCTTCAGTAAAATAAAATGATTAGTAACAAATCAAAGCTAAATCCGAAAAGATCTTTAAAATGGACTCCGAACTAATATCAAAAAACATTTGTGAATTTTTAAAATTGAAAAGTCATTCAATATTAGAAGAACACTACGAAGAGTTTTTAAATTGTATTTCTTTGCTTAAAAAAATTGAAAATACATCCTACATTGAAAAAATTCATGGATATCACTACTCTAATTGTTGCTGGTCATCCAACCAATGTAAACTAGGCCCAGATACTTGGGTCTGTTACATTACAGAAAAACGTTTAGTTAGAATTAAGAAACTAATGTTATTATATAAAAGATTGCAATAAAAAATTAAAAAAAAAATATAAATCTTCTTTTTTTATTTAGCTGATTTCACTCTTTCTAAATATGAGCAAGCGGGAGGTTGTTGAAGAGTTGCATAAGTCTGAACGTAGAAATTTTAAAGGTCGTCATGTTATTATCAAGGGCTATGATGATTTAAGGCAAGCTGACTTGGTTGAAATGATACCGTATAGTGAACAAAACAGTGGAGTTAATTATTTAATGACATTCATTGATGCCTTTTCCAAATTCGCGTGGGTCATACCACTGAAAAACAAAAAAGGTATTACTATTTCTAAAGGAATGGAGGAAATATTTATCCATTCTTCTAGAATTCCTTAAAATTTACAAACGGATGATGGAAAAGAATTTTGCAATACAAACTTTAAAATCTTAATGGTAAAATATAAAACTAACCATTACTCCACATTAAGCTCATTAAAGGCTTCAATTGTTGAGAGATTTAATAGAACTTTAAAAAACAAAATGTGGAAAGAATTTTGTTTCAATGGCAGCCATAAGTGGATAAATATTTACAAAAAAATACTGCATGATTACAATCACTCTTTTCATCGATGTTAACAAGCGAAATTCAAAGCCATTATTACCTATTTTCAAAACCGTTGAAGAAAAACTAAGCAAACGAAAATTTCTAGTTGGTGACAAAGTAAGAATCAGCAAGTACAAACATGCATTTGAAAAAGGCTATACACCTAATTAGACTACTGAGGTTTTTAAAATAAGAAAAGTCCAATTAACAAATCCAGTCACATATCTTTTGAAAGACTACCAAGGGAAACCAGTTGAAGGTGGTTTTTATGAAGCAGAACTGATGAAAACTAGATGCGCAAATGTATTCCTAGTTGAAAAAATTCTTCAAGCGAGGGGAAATAAAGTTTTAGTGAAACGGTTGGGATTCTCTCCAGAACATAACTCCTGGATAAAAAAAATTAAATTCTGTAACATAAAAAATAAATTTGATTTTAAAACATTGGAATTTGTAATTTAATTTTTAAAAGATGTTCACATTTTTCTAAGTTTGTTATTATATACAAAAACATTACACGTTATTTCATTTCATAAATTTAAGTTCATACGTTGCTCCAACTTGTCTAGTTATTTCAAAGTTATTTCATATCCTTCTCCACAAATTGCTGGCCAGACTGCTTGTAGAAAGATCTGAATATTTGGTCGGTAAAAACACCTGAAAAATAATGAAATAGATAATGAATAGTAATAATAAAAAATAATTAAACGTGCCTTATATTCCCCAAGATCTGCAACAATGCGATCGCCCCAGCGCGTTTCTACTTTTTGTAATGCAAAAACGTTATAGTTAAAATTCATTAGCAAATCCGACAATTTTTTCGTAGGCTTGAAACCAGGGTTCTCGTTTATTGAGTTTGCCTCTTTCACAGCAATCATCCAGCGTGAAGATGGAATATTCAGGTTCCTCGAAATGCATGATGATGAAGAAGAATAATGTTTTGTCGTGATAACTTCTTGAAACCAACTGTGCTCATCATAAACACATATTTTCCTTTTTATAGAAGTATCCAACTCAATTTTCGAGTACAAATTTCTGAATAAATTAAGAATGTTCTTATTCATGTTAATTTAGGAAAAATTTAAACATGAACATGAAAACAATTGTTACCCTTATTATCATTTAAGCTAATGGGTAATACAAGAAAATTACGTTTTGGGTTTTAAACGTAAATGATGAAATAAACGTAATTTACGTTTTGGGTTTTAAACGTAAATCATGTTGTAAACGTAATTTACGTGTTGGGTTTTAAACGTAAATCATGTTTTAAACGTAATTTACGTTTTGGGTTTCAAACGTAAATCATGTTTTAAACGTAATTAACGTTTGGGTTGTAAACGTAAATCATGTTTTAAACGTAATTTACGTTTTGGGTTTTAAACGTAAATCATGTTGTAAACGTAATTTACGTTTTGGGTTTTAAACGTAAATCATGTTTTAAACGTAATTGACGTTTTGGGGTTTAAACGTAAATCATGTTTTAAATGTAATTTACGTTTTGGGTTTTAAACGTAAATCATGTTTTAAACGTAATTTACGTTTTGGGTCTTAAACTTAAATCATATTTTAAACGTAAATTTCGTTTTGAGTTTTAAACGTAAATGAGGTTTTTAACGTAATGCTTTCTGCTAAACATTATCATGATATTCATAACAATTCATCCTAAGGGTGTGTATTTTACTTCACATGTCATCCGAAAAAAGGATCACCAACAGGTCCACGAGAGATAAAATTCATAACGTACAGAAAAAAAACAACGCAATTGTCACGTTTGTTCTTTTGATTGCACTTCCCGGTGCAACGGCCATAATACACATAACGATACTAAGCTCTTTAAAAAAACACCACCAAAAACCTATTTGTCACGTTTGTTCTTTTGATTGCACTTCAAGGTGCAACGGACATAATACACTACAATACTTACTCAACAAAAACCCAATAAAAAAAAAAGATTGAAAAAACAACTACCGCCAAAAACCACCACCACTTCCACTTTCACTTTGTTTAAATTTTCAAATCCAACAGTTCTTTAACAGAATTAATTCAAAATCCTCTTTCGTAAAGTCATTAATTTATGTTTTCCTCAACACACTTTCTGCTACCTATTCATGATATTCATAGTATGTCATGATAAGGGATGCACACCTTTTTAAATCAAAGGTCATCCGAGAAAAAGGATCACAACAAGAGATAAAATTCGTTAGGTACAAAACTACTTTTTAACATGGTCATATTTTTTTTTCTTGAATGCATTTGCCGTGTTTGTTTTTTTACACTTCCCTATGCAACGGACATAGCACACATAGAGATACTCACAAGGAACAATCCCTATAAAAAAAAAAACAGAATCAATTATTGGTAAGTCCCATCACCATTATCACTTATCAGATTTGAATATACACATTTTTGTATCTTTTTTTCTATTCCATTTCCCAAATGCAATGCAATCAACACACATTACGATAGGTACTCAATAGGCACAAACCCAACAAAAACTAATAAATAAAAACCACCACCACTTTCACTTTTTAAAAAAATGTAGCCGTTACATTGTTTAATTTTTTAAATCCATTCACACGTTCAACCGACACTCTATCTCATTCTTGACTATTGCTGTCTCTGTCTCGCTCCGAATTCCCATCCACAACCGCACCAATACCTACTTACTTCCAAAACGCGTTGCATTTAAATTAATAAAAACTGTGTTTAATTTTTTTTTTTTTTTTTTAATTAAATAATACAAAATTTAAAAATTATTTGTTTTTATAATTAAAAACAATTATTGATTTAACAACTATACAGTTGGAGACGAACCACATACATAATGATAACTAATTCAAATTCAAAAAAAAATAACAAACAAAAAAATTAAAACAAGTGAAACTTTCATTATTTAACAACATAAAAGTCTGTGTCAAAAACAAAAGAAACTCAAATTCAATTAAGTGAAGAACATATTTACAGGATCTTTACAATGTCTTTACAACATTTCTACAACATCGTGCTAAGTAATTAATAAATAAGAAACAGTTAACATTAAAACAAAACAAAATGCAAACTAACTAACTAATTCAAATTAAAAAAAAAAGATTTTCCCTTGCCATTTTGATCTGCAAACATTCAAAACCAATGTTAATCGACACCTCCTATCTCTCCCCTCCCTATCTTCCTAATGCCCGCGCAAAGTGTTACATTAAAAGGGAAAGAAATAGTCCCTTGTGCGCGCGTTAATTATAAAAAAAAAGAAAAAAAAAACAAGTGAAACCTATCATTATTTAACAACATAAAAATTGGTGTCAAAAAGAAAAAAAAATTCAAAAAATAGAAACTCAAATTCAATTAAGTGACCAACTTCAACTGTACTCAAATTCAATTAAGTGAAGAACATCTTTACAGCATCTTTAAAATATCTTTAAATCATTTCTACAACATCTTTAGCCAACCATCATCATTTGCAGACTTACAAAATCCAACTCGTACAAGAATTAAAGCCGAACGACAATCAAGCGCGTCACACGTTCGGTGAATGGGCCCAAAACGAGATGGCCACCGATTCCGATTTTCACAAAATTTGGCCTGGGCTGGAATTTATTCGAGACAGACGCCGCGGCCACTTCCCCGAAATCATTTTTAAAACGTAATGCAAACCATTATCTTTATAATCAAGCTAAATTCTTGGCTTAAACTATATGCGTTTTATTTCTTCTTGAAAACCACACGTCTAAAAAAACATCTTTTATATACATATATATACAGCCAATAAGCAATTATCTAACATAAGAACAAGTTCGTGTGACCCAGTCGTGCAATTTTTTAAATTTATTCGACGATGTGACCGCACATATGAGCAAGTACGTGCGATCTAGTGACGTGCAATTTATTTATTTTAGTTTTTTGAATTTTTTTTTTTAATTTTGCATTATATTATTATGATTATAAAATTTGAAATATTTTTTTCATTAGAAAAAAGTTTTTCAACATTTTGTTATGCAGAATTAATTTGGCTTTCTAGATCTTCTCAAATATAAAATGTGACAGAAATTCAAAGAGCTGTTACCGAGAAAGCCAAAACTTAAAAAAACCTTATATGTAAGGTATCGTTAATAGACTTTTCCCGTAAATTTGGTTCTGATCAAATGATAGCCAATACCAACAAAAACATTCTCAAGGTTTTCATCAAAATGTTTTGAGCCGTTTTCGGGAAAAATAAGCTTTTCCTTAACGGTCATATGGCAGGTACCTTTATTTTTAGTCTAAAAAAATAAATATCAATTTCTCCTCTCGGGAATTCCAAAAGATTCACAGAAACCTAATTTTAAGATAAACGCTTAAGCCCTTTAGGTTGCAGCTCGTTATACATACTGACAGACAGACAGACAGACAGACATTTTCTTGCCACTTCTTGAAATCAAAACTGAAATGGCTCCAAAACTCGGCCGATCTTTCGCTTCAAAATTAATCCCCGAATTTGATGGGAACATAGCAAACTTGCATATATTCCTAAATGCGTGCGATCTGATATCAATCGTCATAGATATCACCGCTCCGAAATTCGTATCCTTCTCCTTATCGTTAAAATCACACTAACTGTCTCAAATATACAGAAGTTACCACTTGGCAATCCCAAGAAAAACTGGTTCAACAATTTTTGGAAACTAAATCTCTGTCCCAAGTCCAATTAGAACTCATTCATTTAAGGCAAAGAACGAACATATATACAGAAGTATAGGTTTTCCACGGAACGACGAGCGAAGATTTTTTTTCTTTTCCATAGATTTTTCTCCAGAGTAAGCAGATATGGCTAAGACTGTGACAAATGTCTGTTATTATAAAGATTCTTTTTAATGGTGCTAATAAGTTCTATATTCTTGGTACTGAGTTGTTAGTGGAAGTTGACTGCCGCTTTTTGATTGAGTTTTTGATTATCAACTATTTCTTGCTCTGTGTAGAGTGATCGTAAAAAATTGTGGTGATCATGGCAGAACTGTCAGCGATGACATTGCCTTTTGGCTACAGCCTCTCATTTGTTCGATTTGTTTTAGAATTTGTTTTGCAATTTGTCTCTGCAAAGTTTTTTATATAATCGAAATATGTAAGTACAATATATCTATGAAATAATAGTTTCGAGCGTTCTTTTAAATAATTTTGTTTTTCTTTCAAAGTTCTCAAGCAACAAAGCAACAAATTGCTATGTTTTCAACATATCTTTAAGAACATCCGGAACTGACGAAATCCTATATTGCTTCCTCAAGCACTGGACGGGCATTCCAAAGACAGCAATGTGAACAATTATCTAGGTCTTTGAACATCACTGGACCGCCAAAAAAATTTGTTGCAGTGCGGAAATGGATGAGTAGTAAGCATTATATTAGATAAAAAATTAAATTATTAAATTAAGTTTACACGCAGGGCCGTTAGAAACTATTAACGAGCCCCCTTTTTTAAGAAAAATGTAAGTTTGTATAGTAATTTTCGTGTCCTTTCGAAGAACAACGGGCCCGGAGAAAATCCAAACGTTATCCCCCCCTCTCTCCGCTGCCCTGATTAGACGATTCGTAAATATACAACCACAAAGAAGCTTATTCATAGCAGGAACTCCATAATACAAACTGGAGGTGGTTCATATGATCTGAAGCCTTTGGATGACGCTTAGGGAGCCATTATAATTGCGAGTGGAATGGAAGCATCGTTAAGTGACATTGTCGGAAGTTTAACATTCGGGAGCAGTAAAAAGGGTATGACCGGGATCCGGTCCGGGTCTCCTTCAACAAGTCCACCAGCTACAATAATCTGCAATCTTCAGACTCATACTTCCTATAATCTTCTTTAATTCCCATATCATCATTGCCTTTTATTTACCTACAAAATTCATTCAAATCCAAAGTCGTCAACCACGCGATTAACGATCGCTCCAATTAAACCCATTCACTTTCCCAATCCATTAAACTTCTCCAATTGCATTGCCTACTCCACTGAAACAAACAGTGTATAAGAAAAGAATTAAAAGAACTTAATAAATAATTTAAACTTAGTAAATAAATACGCCTTTTACTGAACACATAGAAAAATAACACTAAATAAAAGCAAGAACCCAACTGAGAATCATGCTTCTTAGTGAACTAAATATGGCATAACAAAAATTGATGTCAGATGTGGGGTTTGCCTGAAAAGTGTTATGTGTTAAAGTGCTACGTAATAAATAAATAAGAAACAGTTAACATTAAAACAAAACAAAAAAATTCAAACAGTGAATATTAAAAAAAAACACCAAACAAAAAAATTAAAACAAATGAAACTTATCACTATTTAACAACATAAAAATTAGTTTCAAAAAGAAAAAAAGAAACTCAAATTCAATTAATTCATCCCAACTATACTCAAATTCAATTAAGTGAAGACATCCTTACAGCATCTTTACAACATCTTTACAACATTTCTACAACACCTTTAGCCAACCATCTTTATAGTATCTGATTAATAAAAAATAAATTGCACGGCTGGATCGCACGTACTTGTTCATATGTGCGGTCACATTATCGAATAAAATTTAAAAAAATACATAAGAACATTTACGTAGAAGTAGAACACTATCTGAACCTAAAAAAGTGTCAAAACCACAACATTTAACTGTTTTTAGTAAAAATGGAGTGCGCCATCACACGTCTTGCATAATAACGAATTTATGAAAAAGGATTGTAGGACGGATTTCGATAAATTCCTGTTTTTACTTGCGATTTAGGTACTAAAATGGATTCGTGCAAATAAAAATCTAACAATCAAACATGACATTATGATAATAGAGAAAGAAATTCCATCCGTCTGTCTGTCTGTCTGTCTGTCTGTTCGCGGCTCAACAGCCTAAACGGATGGGCCGATTCGCTTCAAACTTGGTATTTATTATTTATACCTAATAATCTCGGTGCGTGTTTTTCATTTTTGCTCTAGGTCGAAAAATAACGGTACCTGCCATACAATTTTTAACAAAAAGTTTGATTTTCTCAAAAACGGCTCTAACGATTTCGATAAAACTTTCAGAGTGCTATTTTTTTACAACAATACATATTTCAGTTAGAACGAATTTTTTGAAATTTGTTCTATAACGGTACCTCTCATATAACCGGTTTTTTCAAATGCGGTTTTATCTAAACCAGTGTTTTTCAAACTTTTTTCAAAAGGAAAGGTATTGACACGAGTTCTGGAATTAAAACCTGAATTATTGATGTTCTTACAAGATTCAAAATCTGGATATTCAAATCATTTTTCTAACCCCACTAAGCTATTAAAACTATCATTTCTCGCTGATCTTTTTGACCACTTAAACATCTTGAATAAAAGCTTCCAAGGGAGAGAAGAAAATATTATAACTGCATAAGACAAGATCAGAGGATTCCTCGCGAAACTTCGTTTTTGGTCAGAGTCTTTGCAAACAAAAATTTATGATTCTTTTCCCTGCGTTCAGAAGATTTTCGAAGAAATTTCATCTGATGAATGGATAATAGAGACAGTGTACTCTTACATTATTCTCATGATACAAAGTTTGCATAATTTGGAGAAGAAACTATTGAGTTACTTTTCAGAACTGGATTCTGAAGGTGTAAATGGACAGAGATGGATACTAAATCCTTTTTTGAATATGTCAGTCCAACTTGCCGATATACCATCGGTAAAGATGAAAGAAAATCTTATGGATTTAGCTGCAGATGGTATGTTGAGAATTGAATTCACTTCAAAAACTCTTGATAATTTCTGAATAAAGAGAAGAGGAGAATATCCAGAACTGGCAAAAGAGGCTTTAAGATTGTTAGTGCCATTCGCCACTTCATACCTATGTGAACTCACATTCTCATCAATGATAAATATAAAAAGTAAGAAGAGAAATAGGCTTCAATTGGAAAATGATTTAATTTTTAACTTCTCAAAGATACAACCAAGATTTCAACATTTATTAAAAAATAAATAGGCGCTCTCACTAAAAAAATGTGTTTTAATTTTTTTTTGGTACAGGACTTACCACCTTTGTTTTTTAATCTTACCGACTTGCGACCGCGAGCCCCCGATTAATTCTTGGCGACCCCCTAGCGGGTCGCGACCCATAGTTTGAAAAACACTGATCTAAACTATTCAATAAAATTTTGCACACAGGATGTCATTTATAATTCAATTATTATTGCATTTCAAAATTTTCAAAACATTCTTTTTTTCTTTTTTCGATTTTTTTTAAATTTTCCAAAAAAATATTTGGTTTTCGAAATATTTTAAAAATGGGTTGATTGAAAACTACAGATTTCCTTATAATGACATACTAGAAAAATAAATAAATAATTTTTCGAAAAGTTTTTCAAAAAAAAACGACTTTTTAAAAAAACTGGTCGAACGATTTTCAATATTTTTTTCCTCAATAGACATTGATTTTTCAAATTTTATTGCAAAAAAATTATTACCAAAATAATGGTTTGTTTCGGTGGAGCAGAGCACCGAAGAAGACCCCAATGAGTCCATCCGCCATCGCGCGCAACTTTATGGAAGATTTTGCGGAAGGATCTTGATTTGCAGGCTTACAAAATTCAACTCGTGCAATAATTGAAATCGAACGACCATCAAGCCACGTTCAAACGTGGGCCCAAAACGAAATAGCCACCGATCCCGATTTTCACAAAATTGGGACTCGGCTGGAATTTATTCAAGCCAGCCGCCGCGGCCACTTCCCCGAAATCATTTTTAAAACATAATGCAAACCATTATCTTTATAATCAAGCTAAATTCTTGGGCATAACATTAAACTATATGCGCTTTATTTCTTCTTCAAAACCACACGTCTATAAAACACCCTTTATATACATACAAATGCAGCCACTAATCAATTATCTAACATAAGAACAAGTTCGTGCGACCCAGTCGTGCATTATTTAAATTTATTCGACGATGTGACCGCACATATGAGCAAGTACGTGCGATCTAGTCGTGCAATTTATTTATTTTAGTTTTTTGAATATTTTTTTTTTTAAATTTTGGAATGCAGTTTTTTAGAGTTTATTATAAAATTTCAAATATTTTTTTTTATCAGAAAAAAGGTTATTCAAAATTTTGTTATGCAGAATTAATTTGGCTTTCTAGATCTTCTCAAATATAAAATATGACAGAAATCCAAAAGCCGTTACCGAGAAAGCCAAAAATTAAAAAAAAAACCTTATATATAAGGTACCGTTAATAGACTTTTCCCGTAAATTTAGTTCTGATCAAATGATAGCCAATACCAACAAAAACACTCTCAAGGTTTTCATTAAAATTGTTGGAGCCATTTTCGAGAAAAATAAGCTTTTCCTTAACGGTCATATGTCAGGTACAATTATTTTAAGTCCTAAAAATTTCAATTGCCTTCTGGGGAATCCCAAATAATCACACACACCAATTTTGAAGATAATAGCTTAACCCGTTTATGTTACAGCTAACTTTTTAGAATTTTCTATGATCGTAATGTTATGTTTGACTGTTATCTTGATTTTCTTTTATATTCTCGAATCCTTGATTTCTATAATCGCAAGCCAAAAAGAAAGGCAAACAAAATGTTTAAAAAATATATTTTGTGATATTTTGGCCTGGGGTTCGACCAATAAAACTCAATCAAAATTCCAAAATAATACAACAAATCTCTTTATTTTATTAAACACAACGTCTTTCAGTTTAAATAACACCGATATAACTTATTCCACTTATTCACAATTCAAATACGTTTTTATAATTCAACACTTTTTATTTAATCTCAATTCAATCACTTTTTACTAACGCTTCCAGTTGTTAACAAGTCCACTTTCGAAAATAAACTAAAGTTTCAATGCCATCTACTCTTGTATTTATACAAATTTACAAGCTTCTGGAAGCTTCCGTCTGGTTCTGGCATATTCTAAGCTTTCAGTACTAATTCAAATCTCGAATTAGTACTTCAAGTTCGATTTAGTACTCAGTCAAAACATATTGCAAATACGTAGCATACTTTTAGGGGCATGGTTGTTTTACACAATAAAGGTTGGTAATTGTACACAATGAGTCTTACAGTTGTCGTTAGTTTACAAACAAAATATATCCCCCGAATATCTAATCGTTTTGTTGCCACATCACATTGTCCCCCTCTTAGTTTTGTTCGTCCCGAACAAGTACATCATCATTGTTTCCGTGGTAACGATGCAGGCGATCCACATGGACAATTTTAATTTTTGCTCTTGGTCCTCGTTGGATTCGAAAAACGACATCATTAATGCGCGTAAATACTTCGTAGGGACCTTCCCAGTCCTGCTGAAATTTGGGCGATTTTCCCTTTCTGCGATGTGGGTTGTAAAGCCATACCAGATCTCCCTCGTTGAATTCAGGTGCTGTTGCTCGCATATCGTATCTAGTCCTCAGGCGGTCTCTCGCAATGTTTATGTTTCTTTGGGTTCTTTCGTGTGTGTCGTTGATCCTTTTAATCGGGGCGCTCACTTTGTTGGGGTGCATTTTAGCGCTTGCCTTGACTTTGGGTCCTTTACTAGCCTTGCACGTGGTGCTTTTTCGACACCACCTCTCGACATATTTTCTTACAGTTAACCAATAAAAGCGTACCCATACCTTTTTCCGTGTCTTGTTGATTCCCAAGTGCCCGCCAGATTCCTCCTCGTGCATTTCCCTTAGAATCTCCTGCACTTTCGACCGTGGAACCACAAGCTGCATCTTAAAGGATCTTCCATTCGGCATTTCCCATTTTCTCAACAAAACACCATCTTTTACATGGAGAGAGTCCCACTGCGCCCAGTATGCCTTCAAAGTAGGACTTCTGTCGGAGATGTCTCTTACGTTTGGCTTCTCCATTGATTCCTTCCTTACAAAGAATTGGCTCGATGTCAGGATCTGCCTTTTGTGCATTACGAAGTTCTTCCGTAGTCGAACCCTTTACCCTTAGTATCTGAACAGAAATACTTTCGTCCTTCTTAGCGTTCAAACACCTAGGATGCGCTCTTTCTGAAGATGGCCGTAGGATTTCATCTCTGCTTATAGTCGTCCGAAGATTTACAGCCTTCTCGTTTCCGTACACCATTGGAATTTCGACGATTGAATATCTTAACACCTGCATTCGAAAGTCTAGGACTACCTCATGCATGTGAGAAGGTCAGCCCTGCCAGTTGTATCTCGAGAAGTACCTCCCCGTATACTTTTGCTACTTCTCCCATAGCTGCCTTCAGACTGTTCCAGCTGGTCTTGTGTAGCCAGGACGTCTGGACAAGGTCTCTTCTAATCATGGAGGCCATGTCACCCGTATCGATAGTGGCCACACATATTCTGTTGGCGATGACTGTCTCCACTGTCAAATTCTGGTTGGAGCGTTTCGTTTGCGCAACTTGGATAATGGTCCTGGGGGCGTTCATTTCATCAACCGACTTCTGCTCTGCAAAGTTGGTTCTTACGCGCTTTCCCCACTGATGTTTGTCCAGATCATGCATGGCAGTGTAAGCGTTATCTCTGTCAGTCTGCCTTCTTCTCGCGCAATGTGGGCAGCTTACCTGTCTAGGTGGGGACCTGCATTGTCGCTGTAGGTGTCCTAGCTTGTTGCAATTCCAGCATCTCATTTGCCCTCGAGCAGTGTTTGGGTTTTGTCTTTCAATGTCGACGCGTTGACATGAGCACTCTAGCGTAGCCATTTCCCTGACGCGATGGCTACCTTGCGAAGCTTGGTCTGCTGCTTCCATTGTCAGGCAAATGCTAAAGCCTCAGCGAGCGTTTTCTTACCTGTCATTCTTAGAGCAATTTGTAGTTTTCCATCTGCAATGGCATTAGTGAACGCATTGGTTGCCAGTTCGTTTATGATTTCCCTGCTGGTATTGGGATAAGACAAATTCGCCAAGCGCTCGATGTCAGCTTGCAAATGTTGTAGGGTAAGAGCAATTGATTTGTCTTCGTTGTCCCACTTGTTAGTCAAGGCGGCAGCTTCGAACTGCCTCTTATATATTGGCCATGATGTTTGACCATCGAAGACGGGGGGGCTGCATTTCTTTCCTTCGTGAGCCGTCGCTCGAATATTCCCGAACCTTTTGCTTCTGCAAAGAATCAACCTCCTTAGCTAGATGTTCGTACTGTTGTTCTACACTTTCTACTTGGTCTCCGAACTTTTCTTTTAAGTTTTCTAAAAGAAGAAGAGAAGAAGAGAAGAGAACATTCTGTGCATCTAGCTTGTTTTCGAGAGCATCCCTTTGTTCGCTTAGTTGCTTCTGAAGAACTTCTAAAGAATTCTTCTTCTTTCTTTTCTTTTCTTTTGTTCTTCGAGAACGTTCTTTTGTTCTCTTACTTGGTTTTGCAGCATTTCTGACGAATTCTTTAGTTCTTCGAAAAAGTTCTTTTGTTCGCTTAGTTGCTTCTGCAGCATTTCTGACGAATTCTTTTGTTCTTCGAGAAAGTTCTTTTGTTCATTCGAGGAACTTTCCAGAGCATCGAATTTCGACAGAAGCAACTTCATGAAGGTAGGCATTTCATCATCATGCTTTCTCTCCCTTGTTCTCCAACATCGAACAACATGGTATCAGGGTCTCCACCATCCTGAGTGATAGCATTCTGAAGTTGGAGCAATAGTTCCTTTTTCAGCCCCGAAGTTTGAAGATTTCTTTTTCCTAATTCTTCTTTCAATTGTTCTTATTTGCGACCCATTTTATATAACCGAAACACAATTTTCGCAACACAGTCAGTTTTATTTTAATGTCTCTTCTAGAAAAATCTTTTTCAAACACTACTTTTTAACAAAAATATTCGCTATTCACAGTTTTATAGAACGATCAGTTGACATCACAAATATGTATACCAATATACCCATAGACGAAACCGTAACAATAATAAAAAGTAATTTAGAATTAACAGCCAAATTAAATACTCATCAAATAAACGAATTAATAATTTTACAAAAAAACAACATTAAAACAAGATAATTTCACATTTAATAACAATTTTTACACACAAAACCAAGGCCTGGCTATGGGTATTATAATATAAATACATACTGTCCCAACTTAACAAATTAAACACAAAAATAATTTCCTACTCCAGATATGTTGATGACACATTAATAATTTTTGACGGAACATCCAGACAAATAGACATCATGCTTAAATACCTAAACAACATAATTGATAAAATTAAATTCACAGCCGAAATAGAACAAAATAATAAACTAAACTTTTTGGACCTAACCATAAAACAGACCAACAACAATAGGCTTGGATACAAAGTATTCCGAAAGCCAACCACCACCGACAACACCATCCACAACGATTCACACCACCCACAAGCCCAAAAACTTGCAGCCTACAATGCAATGATCCATAGGTCGTTAATTATTCCAATGAATGAAACCGATTACAAAGACGAAGTCAACACAATAAAATACATTGCACATAAAAATGGATATAATCCAAACATAATCGACAAATTATTCAACAAAATGAAAATAAATAGAAAGAAAACCAACAACATGAACAACAACAACACAAAAGAACCAACAAAATACATTTCATTAGAATACACTAATATTTTACCGCAAATAATAAAAAATCGGTTTAAAAAAAAAATTACACCATATCATTTAAAACTAACAACAATTTAACAAAACTACTACAGCCTAAACAATTATTTGACAACAAGACCAGCACAGGTGTATACAAATTGACATGCAACGATTGCCAAAAATTCTATATTGGACAAACAGGAAGAGCATTCATTGACAGGTTTAAACAAAAACTAAAAATCCAACTACGCAATGCACCTGATAGAGACAAAACATAATTATACTGACTTCGAACACAACCTGACGCCACTTCACTATTGCAAGAAAGGGAGATTACTCGACGCCTTGGAAGAATATGAAATTTACAAATCACTGAAGATAGAGGAGGATAACACATTGAACGACAAATTGATCCAAAAGATCAACCCGCTATATAACACCGCACTACGACACATCAAATTAAAAAGAGACAGCAGCTAATTAGAATAAATAACACCAATAACAACAACTAATCCATACAAATTAAATAGAGCTAAATAATACTGCCTGATGATGGAATATACTTCGGAAACGCGTTGCGTTAAATTATTAAAAACTGTGTTAAATTTGTTTTTTTTTTTTTTTTTTTAATTAAATAATAAAAAAATTAAAAATTATTTGTTTTTTTTTTTTTAATTAAAAATAAATATTGATTTAACAATCAGTTCAATAGTTTCTGGAAAATTCCACTTTCACAATTATATGAGTCACCGAAACTGTTTTAGAAAATGTCACTATAGAATTTTCTAGCACTTTATTGAGTTTTATCCCCAATTTCTGACACCAATGTGATATTTTGGCCTGGGGTTCGACAAATAAAACTCAATCAAAATTCCAAAATAATACAACAAATCTCTTTATTTTATTGAACGCAACGTCTTTCTTTTAAATAACACCAATTTAACTTATTCCACTTATTCACAATTCAAATACGTTTTTATAATTCAACACTTTTTATTTAATTTCAATTCAATCACTTTTTACTAACGATTCCTGTTGTTAACAATTCCACTTTGCCATCTACTCTTGTATTTATACAAGTAAACAAGCTTCTGGAAGCTTCCGTCTGGTTCTGGCATATTCTAAGCTTTCGGTACTAATTCGAGTTTCGAATTCAAGTTCGATTTAGTACTCAGTCAAAACATATTTCAAATATGTAGCATACTTTTAGGTGCATGGTTGTTGTACACAATAAAGGTTGGTAGTTGTACACAATGAGTCCCCCGAATATCTAATCATTTTGTTGCCACATCACAATATTATAAAAAAATATATTACTTATTACTTTTATCAGTTATTATTACCTACTTTTATATATTATCATTACTTTTTATAAACCTAATTTGAATAATTTTTTTTTTTGAATTACATTTTTTGTATATTAAATTATTATAAATTTTAATTTTTAAAATATACGACTCCGAAGATTCAGATTCCAGTACTGTTAAACATTCCTCTTCCTCTAATTCAATTAATTTATATACCTACTTCAATATACTTATAAATATCTAAATTCTAAATTACTTGAATACAAAGTTTCAATGCCTTTGAAAAAAGAATTTATATTTAAAGCCTTCGGATTTAAAGTTGTCATTTGAGCAAAAAAAAAAGGTAAAAGAATTTATTAAAAGTTTTGATTAATTGATTAAGAGGACTGTTCTCGCCATAATTTGATCTGCTGAGTATTGCTTAAAGAGGCAAATTTCTTCTTAAACTTGTCCGACTCAAGTTGAAATTTATTCGACTTACAGCAAACTGCAAATATTCTCTATGAACAGCAAGAGATGGGAGGTTTATCAGTTGTAGTCTTTGAATGTATGGAGGTAATATAATTCTTTCAGACCATGGAAGAAAATAAAGAGAAAATCTTAAAAATCTTCGTTGGATGCTTTCTATTCTATTAATGTGAATAGAGTAGTATGGCGCCCATACAACGCAACCATATTCAAGGATTGCCCTTAGAAATGAAACATAGAGAGTTTTGACAACATATGGATCACGAAACTCACAAGAAAATCTTTTGACGAACCCAAGTGTTTTGTTTGGTTTTTTTATGATGTGGTTATAGTGATCGATAAAAGATAGTTTGGGGTCTAATAGGATTCCAAGATCGGAAGAACTGGATAATTTACATAAATTAGACGAATTCAACACATATTTATAAACAAGTAAATTACGTTTGCATGTGAAACACATTGTCTTAAACTTGTCAATATTTAAAAACAAACGATTATTATTTCACCATTCCCAAAATTTAATTAAATCCTGCTGCAGTTGTTCACAGTCTGCGCTGTGGTCAATTATTCGAAATATTTGTACGTCATCGGCATAAATTAATGTTATTGAATGTTTAAAAACAGAAGGGTGATCATTAATAAATAAAACAAATAACACAGGTCCAAGATGACTCCCCTGAGGGACACCAGAATTAACATTAAATTGATGTGAGCGGTTATTCTTAAATACAACGCTGTAGTACCTATCTTTGAGGTATGAAGAAATCCATAAAACAAAGCCGTCGTTAAGTCCATTTTTTTTTAATTTGTGTAAATGTGTTTTATTACTCAATTTGTCAAAAGCTTTACTGAACTCTGTAAAGATGCAATCTTCTTGCAAGTGTTTTTCAAAAGCATTTATACAAAATGTGGAAAATTGCATTAAATTAGTGACTGTTGATTTCTTTTTTACAAAACCATGTTGGTTTTCACATATAACAGAAGAACAATAAAAAGATAGAACGTCACAGACCAACGATTCAAACAATTTAGGAATAGCGGATAATTTCGCTATAGGACGATAGATAGATTAAAGTAATTTTTTAGGACCTTTTTTATCGATTGGCGTTAAAAAAGAGTATTTCCAGAGAGCAGGAAATTTGGAAATAGCGAATAAGATAGGTAAAACACACATTTCTTTAACATATATAACGGTACACCATCTGGACCGGGACTGAAACATTCATCAAGTTTGAAAATATTATCATGTGTGGAAACTTCGGAGATTGAAAAGTTTATGTAATTAAGATATGTGTATTGTTGAGTAGTAAAAGAAATAGGAGAGGAAGTGCTTTGCGAAGGAAAGTCTTCAAAGGCACTTTTAAAATAATCCGCAAGCATGTTAGATATTGTCTCTGGATAAAGACTTTCACAATCTTGATAAATCATTTTTGCTGGATAATCGTCGCATTTCCGCTTTTCATTGACGTATTTCCAAAATTTGTTCGGGTTCGTTTTAAGCTCTCTTTCAGTATTTGAAATAAACTCGGAATATAAGTAATTTGAAAAGTTGATAAAGTGAATTTGCAGTTCTTGATAAACTCTAAGCGTCTCTTCATTCTTAGATAAATTAAACCTCAACCAGGCCTTGTTTCTTTTATTTTTTAAAGTCTTTATATGCAAATCAAACCATGGCGGATTATTGTTAAATCTTCTACTATGTATTCGTAATGGGATAGTTTCTAAGAAGCAATCAAACAAAATTTCATAAAAACGTGAAATCTTTCCATCTAAACTTAAATTTGAAAATAAGATATCCGAATTTTTATTGATAAGTAAATTAAACAACTGATTGAAATTTCATTTTTTGAAATCAAATACAAGTTGATGGTTAGGTTCATTAAGATCATTAGAAACACATAAATTCAATGAAATAGTTAAGGCAGGATGGTGGCGATCTTCTTCAACAAGTTTAGAATCGCATGAGATAGCCGCAGCATCGGTATTCATTACATCAGAGAAGTATACCAGATCTTATATTCTTCCATTTCGGTTTTTTACCCCATTTAGCTAATTCAATCCAAAAGAAGCCATTCCATTAGTAATACAAAATTCGTTTAAGTTCGATGCGTTGACCGGCAAAACGATATCATTATTACTAGACTTGGTCCATTCCAAATTAGCAAGATTGAAGTCAGCAATTACAATTAATTCGTCTTTCGGATCAATTTTGTCAAATATTGTTTGCAAAGTATTGCAAAAATGTTCGTAAATTTCGATGTTAGAGCTAGGTGGAATATATGTGGCAACCACATAAACATAATTAGATGACAGATTTACAGATAATACTTCCAGTGCTGTTTGCAGGAAATCATCAGCAAATGAACAAATAAGAGAGGTTCTTACTGCTATTAATAAACCTCCTCCTACGGTAGCTGCATCATTTCGGAAATGTCGATCACGTCGAAAAATTTGGTAGGTATTGTCAAACAACTCAGTATCAGAAAAAGATGACTTCAACCATGTTTCCGTCAGTACAATTACATCATGAGGAATATTATTTATATTTTTATAAACCTTGTTGGTTTTAGTCCTTACTCCGTTGACATTTTGATAATATATTAGTAGTTTTTGTCTGCTTTGGCGGAGATTTCGCATTGTCGGAAGTTGTGGAAAATTCTCGTGTTGTTTTATTGTGCTCCTGTTTTCAAAACTGAAATGGCTCCAAAAATCGACCGATCTTTCGCTTTAAAATTAATCCCCGAATTTGATGGGAACAGAGCAAACTTACATATATTCCTAAATGCGTGCAATCTGATATCCGAAGACATCACCGCTTCCGAAATTCCTATCCTTCTCCTTATTAAAATCAAACTAACTGCCTCAAATATACCAAAGCTACTACTTAGGAATCCCTTAAAGATAAACTGTTTCAACAATTTTTGGAAACTAAATCTCTGACCCAACTCCAATTAGAACTCATTCATTTAAAACAAACGACAACCAAGACAGTGCGCTCTTACTGCAATGGATTTGTTTGTTAGCAACTCTGAATGACGCTTGCATAGTTAGCGAAAGCTCAGAAAGTTCTAGCGTTATTCTGAAGCTTAATAGTAAAACTGCTCTAAAAACATTCGAGAGAGGTCTTAATCCTAGAATATGTCTCATCATTAAAGCTTCTAGATTTACTACTCTGACGGAATCCAAAGAAGCTGCCGTATTAGAAGAGAAAAGTGATTTTTCATATACTAACCAAACTTCCTTTACCTTATCTCAACCCAAACCCAGAAATCCTAGCACTTGTAATTATTGCAAAAAAACTAGATATAGCATTGAAAAATGCCATGGACGTATTATATATGGACTGCTAGTTGCCTACCTCAAGTTGGTTCCATTTAGTTTCAGTTATTTTGGACGACACTAGCCATCCTGAGTACACTAGCGGGAAAAAAATTAAACCTCAATTTTGACATTTCATCCAGTAATCCCAGACTTTGGCAGCAGGGTTTCCCAAGTTGGCATGTTAAAATTTCCTTTTTTCTCCCCGTGTTATTTAGAATATCCCACAATTTATTAATAAAAATTCCTTTTTTCCTTCTAGCTTGACTTAGGCACAAACCAATAAAAAAACGAAGTTGTCCACGATCTAAAAAAAGAAGAGGCAAAATACCAAAGATGTCGCACACTTTTATGGATGGAATTCATAGGTGTAAGTTATGTTTTACCGGTAAATGCGACTTTTGAATTTTTGAAAACGGATATCGCGAGCGTCTATGTCAACATTTCAAATAGTTATTTTTTTTCCTGAAGTGGGTTCAGCATCGCATTCTCAATTTTGGCGACATTTTTTTGACAATTGTTGTATGAAGCTGACAATAAATTAGCAGTCCATATATAATACGTCTATGAAAAATACTATTTAAAAATATAAGGAACAGCTTCCCTCATTCAAAAGTGAAGTTAAGAAGGTAACTACATTACATTACATTTTAATCTACTCCGCAGAAAAATCTACGAAGTAGACACAATGGTTGAGTGCTGTAATAAGCACATCAATTGTGCTTATTTTACCTCCCCGCGGTAACCACCGGGTACTGGTCTGTCCATCCGGACATTCCTGCTAAACTTATAAGCATGAGTGTTGAACACAGAAAAATCTTATTCTTAGTTGGCGCTACAGTCCGAGGTGGACGTGGGCCTCAACCAACAAGCTTCTCCAGCCAGCTCGGTCCCTAGCAAGCTGTCTCCAGTTTCGCACGTGGAGTCGGTTGAGGTCCTCTTGCACTTGTGTGCGCCACCTGAGTCTGGGTCTTCCTCTGGGGTGCATTCGAAGATTTTCCGGGCCGAAGCATTGATGTCCATCCGCTCTATATGACCCAGGTATCTGAGACGTGGAATTTTTACTCTTTTGGCTAGATCTGTGTTGCTGTACAGCCGGTAAAGTTCTTCATTGTATCTTCTTCTCCACTCTCCGTTTTTGCATATGGGACCAAAAATCACCCGGAGAATCTTTCTATCGAAACAGCCTAAAGTGTCCTCATCCGCTTTTGACAGCGCCCATGCGTCTGCACCATAGAGCAGGACTGGGATGATGAGGGTCTTATAAAGGGACAGTTTAGTTGCCCGAGAGAGGGCTTTGCTACTCAATTGCCTTCTAAGCCCGAAGAAGCAGCGATTGGCAAGAGTTATTCTTCGTTTGATTTCAACGCTGGTGTTGTCGTCTGAGTCAATAGCGGAGCCCAGGTAGACAAAGTCCCTAACTACCTGCAAGTTATAGCTGTCTATGGGGATTTTTTTTTTCCAAGACGTCGATGTTGGGTGTCTCTTCTTGATGACAGCAAATACTTGGATTTGCCCTCATTGACTGCTAAACCCATCTCTGCCGCTTCCGTCTCAATACTCACAAAAGCGCTACTGACATCACGCTGCGTTCTTCCGATTATGTCAATATCGTCGGCGTATGCGAGTAATTGGACGGACTTTTGAAAGATCGTGCCTCTGGTGTTGGTGTGAGAGTTCTGCACTATTCTTTCAAGTATGATGTTGAAAAAGTCGCATGACAGCGCATCGCCTTGTCTAAATCCTTTTTTGACTTCAAGGGTGTCGGTGAGGTTTTTACCGACCTTGACAGAACAGCGTGCGTTTTCCATCGTCATTTTACACAGGCGGGTGAGTTTGGCAGGGATGTTAAAACTGCACAGTTCTTGAGTTTTTTCAAAGATCTGCCGTAATGTGAATATTTGATCGATAGTGGACTTTCCTGGCCTAAAACCGCACTGATATGAACCTATCAGGTTGTTGACGAATGGCTTATGGCGTTCACACAATACAGGAGAAAACATCTTGTAGGCGATGTTGAGGAGACTGATACCCCTATAGTTGGTGTAGCTCTATATATATGTATATTCTCAGCATCGACTGCGATTCTACTACGATGTTCCCTTGATCGTCTTTGCAAGCTTCAGTTCAAGCTCTGTACTTTTGACAGTTTCTTTGTACCTTTTTGATGGCATTTTGGCAATGTTGCTACTGGTTCTCAATACTTGATGCTGGCGGTAAAGGACTCCTTTGGAGGTTATTTGAAACTCGACCGGAAAAGGATCTGGAGATTTCTTGCGATTGCAGCCGTCCGACGTTAAACTTCCTCACAGTATTACCTCTTCTTGGCGTAGGTCGTGATATCCTAAGTCGTACCTTGGCTACAACGAGGTAGTGGTCCGAGTCAATGTTTGCCCCTCGGAAAGTTCGGACATCCATCATACTGGAGTAGTGCCTTGCATCGATCGCAATGTGGTCAATTTGGTTGACTGTGGATTGATCAAGGGATCTCCATGTCCCTTTGTGAATGTTGAGGTGTGTGAACTTTGTACTTGCTATTACAATATTTCACCCCGCAGCAAAGTCAATAAGCCTGAATCCGTTATTGGAGGTGGTGTCGTGCAGGCTGTGTTTTCCGATTGTATCACCAAATACAGCTTCTCTCCCTAGCTTGGCGTTAAAGTCGCCTAGGACAATTTTAATGTCATAGCTAGGGCATTGCTCATGTTTTGTCCAGGAGCTCAAAAAACATTTCTTTGGTGTCATCAACTTTTTTCTCTGTGGGGGCATGCGCGCATATGAGGCTAATATTAACAAATTTAGCCTTGATGCGGATTGTCATGAGGCGCTCGTTCACATATTTGTAACTCAAAACCTCTTGCCGGAGCCTGCCTCCAATGACGAATCCGCATCCAAATAAGCGCTGTTTTTGTTGTGTATAGCAGTTGCCATAGTAGATATCGCAGTTTTTCATCTTTTTTTGCCCGGCCCGTCCCATCGCATTTCTTGGATGGCGGTTATGTCTGCTTTACAACAGTCAAGGGCTTCCGCTAGTTGTTCGGCTGCATGTGGTCTATTAAGGGACCTAACAGTCCACGTACATATCCGAAATTCGTTGTCCTTATTTCGTTTGCAGGGTTCGTCATCAGTGAATCCCTCCGTATCCGAGGCTTGTTGGTGCTTCGCAACTAGTTGTTTTTTGGTATGGCCGGGAAGTTACCCCGACGGCACAACCCCCAACCTGGAGGACCAGGTCCTTATTGTGACTCCAAAGACGAAGAGCCGGATAAACCGCTCCTTATAAGCCTGAGCTCCCATATAAGGTGTTCACTAAGTAGTTCACCCTGACTGGAACTGTAGACGCCACCGTTGATTCCATCTAGAGAATTCTTCCGCTGCCGCCAGGATGCAAGGAGTAGTGCCTTAGTGGTAATACTCCCCCCCCCCCTCTCGTTTGCTGCCACCAACAACCTTCCAAAGGGGTTTGAACCCAATCTCCAGTTGAGGTTCTAGGCACCCGATGTTCACCAAGTGGAGGTGAGAGTAGGAGTTGATAGACAGGGGTGATTTGTGGGTGCTTGTACCCACACACATATTTACCCTTTGAGCATCACACAGAAAAATAGCAACACTATAATGCTCTGCTCTAATGACTGTTCTGATCGATTAGCATAAGTTTAGCACGATCCCCTCAGAAAGAGGACGTACGGCGGATGAGCCCAACTAATTGGACCAACGGTGGCGTCAACAGTCAAAGAAGCAGACGCCCTAATGAGCTACTTCGGCGTATTTGGAGAGGTCATTGCGACAATTCAATGCAAGATTTATCAGAGTTTGCTCTACATGGGTATAGCTTGGTGCCATTACTCTTTTCCCATCATGGTCTCGTGGTCTATGTTAGAAATGATATTGCTTGCCAGAGCCTTCCCCAATATGGACAATGTTCCAACACGGACTTTAACTTCTTGTGGCTCAAATTCACTGTCCGCAAGCATGTCATTCATTATTGTTTTATTTACAGGAGTCCAAATCTCGACAGCAATTCGACTTGTAACGAGTTTGATGCGCTGTCTGATTCTATCTCGAAAATTGTTTCCCTTTGTCCTCGCACTGAAATCGTTATTGCGGGCGATTTCAATGTACACAATTCCAATTGGCTCCGCTATTTTGGTCAGACAACACCCGAAGGAAGGTATGTCGAGCTCTTTGCCGGGTTACATCACCTTACCCAACTGATCGATGTGCCAACGCGTATACCGGATGTTGCTGGGCAAGCCGCCCATACTCTTGACTTGTTTCTTACTTCTCACCCTGATAAATATACCATTAGTGTAACTTCTCCATTTAGCACTTCAGACCATTGTGTCATTTTAGCTAATTTCTCATACTCCACCCATCCAGTTAAAGAAAAACTTCCCACCAGGACCGTTTGGCAATACGAGAAAGCCAACTGGGACGGCCTGAATTTTTTTTCCGAAACTTTAACTGGTCACTATGCTTCCTCGATAGTGACATTGATGCCAGTGCTAAAATGATCACAAATGTGATTCTTCTAGGGATGCGTGCTTTTATTCCTAACAGAGTAAAAAGCATCAAACCTAAAGAAAAGTCTTGGTTTAATTCTGAGTGTAAAGAAACTATCAGGCTCAAAGAAGTAAGTTTCCGTTCTTACAAAGCCAAAATCGGAAAATCGGAAAAAGCACAAACAAGCAAGAAACTCATGCAACTCCGTTATTGAAAGAACCAAATTTTTGCATGACCACAAATTACGGCAAAAAATTCTGCAATGTCCCTGCAGTCCCCTGTCTTCTGCTTGTAGAGTGCACCGGTAGTTCTGGTCCTTCTTTGCAGCGCCGCTTTGTATGCTTCTTGTTTAGCTTCGTGTGCTTGCCGACGCTCATCATCAAACCAGGGGTTTCGTTGTGGTGGCCGTGTAAAACCCAACACTTCAGTCGCGGCTTCCCTGATGGCATTTTGGCAATGTTGCTACTGGTTCTCAATACTTGATGCTGGCGGTAAAGGACTCCTTTGGAGGTTATTTGAAACTCGACCGGAAAAGGATCTGGAGATTTCTTGCGATTGCAGCCGTCCGACGTTAAACTTCCTCACAGTATTACCTCTTCTTGGCGTGGGTCGTGATATCCTAAGTCGTACCTTGGCTACAACGAGGTAGTGGTCCGAGTCAATGTTTGCCCCTCGGAAAGTTCGGACATCCATCATACTGGAGTAGTGCCTTGCATCGATCGCAATGTGGTCAATTTGGTTGACTGTGGATTGATCAAGGGATCTCCATGTCCCTTTGTGAATGTTGAGGTGTGGGAACTTGGTACTTGCTATTACAATATTTCACCCCGCAGCAAAGTCAATAAGCCTGAATCCGTTATTGGAGGTGGTGTCGTGCAGGCTGTGTTTTCCGATTGTATCACCAAATACAGCTTCTCTCCCTAGCTTGGCGTTAAAGTCGCCTAGGACAATTTTAATGTCATAGCTACCGCATTGCTCATGTTTTGTCCAGGAGCTCAAAGAACATTTCTTTGGTGTCATCAACTTTTTCCTCTTTGGGGGCATGCGCGCATATGAGGCTAATATTAACAAATTTAGCCTTGATGCGGATTGTCATGAGGCGCTCGTTCACATATTTTTAACTCAAAACCTCTTGCCGGAGCCTGCCTCCAATGACGAATCCGCATCCAAATAAGCGCTGTTTTTGTTGTGTATAGCAGATGCCATAGTAGATATCGCAGTTTTTCATCTTTTTTTGCCCGGCCCGTCCCATCGCATTTCTTGGATGGCGGTTATGTCTGCTTTACAACAGTCAAGGGCTTCCGCTAGTTGTTCGGCTGCATGTGGTCTATTAAATGACCTAACAGTCCACGTACATATCCGAAATTCGTTGTCCTTATTTCGTTTGCAGGGTTCGTCATCAGTGAATCCCTCCGTATCCGAGGCTTGTTGGTGCTTCGCAACTAGTTGTTTTTTGGTATGGCCGGGAAGTTACCCCGACGGCACAACCCCCAACCTGGAGGACCAGGTCCTTATTGTGACTCCAAAGACGAAGAGCCGGATAAACCGCTCCTTATAAGCCTGAGCTCCCATATAAGGTGTTCACTAAGTAGTTCACCCTGACTGGAACTGTAGACGCCACCGTTGATTCCATCTAGAGAATTCTTCCGCTGCCGCCAGGATGCAAGGAGTAGTGCCTTAGTTGTAATACTCCCCCCCCCCCCCTCTCTCGTTTGCTGCCACCAACAACCTTCCAAAGGGGTTTGAACCCAATCTCCAGTTGAGGTTCTAGGCACCTGATGTTCACCAAGTGGAGGTGAGAGTAGGAGTTGATAGACAGGGGTGATTTGTGGGTGCTTGTACCCACACACATATTTACCCTTTGCTCTAATGACTGTTCTGATCGATTAGCATAAGTTTAGCACGATCCCCTCAGAAAGAGGACGTACGGCGGATGAGCCCAACTAATTGGACCAACGGTGGCGTCAACAGTCAAAGAAGCAGACGCCCTAATGAGCTACTTCGGCGTATTTGGAGAGGTCATTGCGACAATTCAATGCAAGATTTATCAGAGTTTGCTCTACATGGGTATAGCTTGGTGCCATTACTCTTTTCCCATCATGGTCTCGTGGTCTATGTTAGAAATGATATTGCTTGCCAGAGCCTTCCCCAATATGGGCAATGTTCCAACACGGACTTTAACTTCTTGTGGCTCAAATTCACTGTCCGCAAGCATGTCATTCATTATTGTTTTATTTACAGGAGTCCAAATCTCGACAGCAATTCGACTTGTAACGAGTTTGATGCGCTGTCTGATTCTATCTCGAAAATTGTTTCCCTTTGTCCTCGCACTGAAATCATTATTGCGGGCGATTTCAATGTACACAATTCCAATTAGCTCCGCTATTCTGGTCAGACAACACCCGAAGGAAGGTATGTCGAGCTCTTTGCCGGGTTACATCACCTTACCCAACTGATCGATGTGCCAACGCCTATACCGGATGTTGCTGGGCAAGCCGCCCATACTCTTGACTTGTTTCTTACTTCTCACCCTGATAAATATACCATTAGTGTAACTTCTCCATTTAGCACTTCAGACCATTGTGTCATTTCAGCTAATTTCTCATACTCCACCCATCCAGTTAAAGAAAAACTTCCCACCAGGACCGTTTGGCAATACGAGAAAGCCAACTGGGACGGCCTGAATTTCTTTTTCCGAAACTTTAACTGGTCACTATGCTTCCTCGATAGTGACATTGATGCCAGTGCTAAAATGATCACAAATGTGATTCTTCTAGGGATGCGTGCTTTTATTCCTAACAGAGTAAAAAGCATCAAACCTAAAGAAAAGTCTTGGTTTAATTCTGAGTGTAAAGAAGCTATCAGGCTCAAAGAAGTAAGTTTCCGTTCTTACAAAGCCAAAATCGGAAAATCGGAAAAAGCACAAACAAGCAAGAAACTCATGCAACTCCGTTATTGAAAGAACCAAATTTTTGCATGACCACAAATTACGGCAAAAAATTCTGCAGTGTCCCAAAGGCAGTAAAAATTTTTGGTCATTTGTAAAAAATATTAAAACCTCCTCAACATCTTCGGTTCCAACGCTCATCGTCAGTAAAAAACCAATTGTTTACTCTTCAGAGAAGGCAAACTTGCTCGCCGCCCATTTCGCTGCCAGCTCCACGCTGCCGCATAGCAACGTTGCCCCTCCTGTACTTGAGAATGTAAATTTTTCCATGGGACAGATTTTTTTCCGCACTCGTACAGTAGCAAGAGTTCTCAAAGATCTCGATATACACAAATCCGCTGGCCCGGATGGTATACCCCCGATTATTCTGAAGAGGTGTTCTTCCACACTGGCAAAGCCACTGCGTAAGCTTTTCCATCGCTCCTACTCTTCTGGAATCTTTCCTAGAAGTTGGAAAACAGCATTTGTCCAGCCTGTCCCTAAGAAAGGTGACCCATCCTCCCCCTCCTCCTACCGACCCATAGCACTGACATCCCTTCTTTCTAAGGTCATGGAAACACTGATTAACCGTCAGCTTAAGGAATATCTCGAAGATCGTAAGCTTCTCTATGACCGTCAGTATGGCTTCCGCAGCAACCGTTCCACTGGTGATCTGATGGCATATCTCACCGAACAGTGGAACAAATCTTTACATCGCTTTGGTGAAAGTAAGATTATTGCTTTTGATATCTCCAAGGCATTTGATAGAGTTTGGCATGAAGCTCGTTATCGAAAATGCGTGCTTTTGGGATCGATAATACTCTTGTTCGTTGGATTAGAAGCTATCTCCTGGACCGTTCAATAAAAGTTGTATCGGATGAATTCAAGTCTGATTCCCATAAAATAAATGCTGGTGTGCCCCAGGGCTCTGTTTTGTCTCCGACTCTTTTCCTAATTTTTATAAATGATCTTCTGTCTGTTACTTCTAATCCACTTAACTGTTTTGCTGACGACTCTACCCTCAGCTTTTCATATTCGTTCGATAATTCACGTCCTTCGCCTTCGGACGTACAATTGCAACGGTGCCGTATGTCAAGCTCATTAAACTCCGATTTATACAGCATTGTTAAATGGGGTAATAGGAATCGTGTGGAGTTTAATGCTTCGAAAACTCAATGCTGTCTTCTGTCGTTAAAGCTAAACATACCCCCAATGCCATTGTCCATGAATGGCACTTACATCGAAGAAACCGAAAAGATCTCAGTACTCGGTATGTGTGTCAACGATGGCCTCCGTTGGAACGACCATATATTTGAAGTCGCTAAAAATGCTGCTAAGTGCTTAGGTTTTCTGTATCGGTGTAAGAAGTATTTTTCCCCATCTGATCTGGCTACAATTTATAAAGCGTTTATACGCCCTAAGCTCGAGTATAACTCCCACCTATGGGGAGGTGCTTCACAAACATCGCTTCACTTGCTTGATAGAATACAAAATAGAGCGTTAAGATTGATATGAAATAGAACTGCCGCTGAAACAATTGCCCCTCTCGAACACCGACGCAATGTTTCATGTCTTTCCTTATTTTATCGTTTCTTTTATTCCTCCCCTTAAAAGTTTCGCCCGTTATACTCGTCTTGCTAGAAATGCCCATCATTTCACCCTTGAGCCCAATTTCGGACGTACCGTGAAATATAGAGATTCTTTTTTTAGCCGTACAACACGACTTTGGAATGGTTTACTCGGCGAGATTTTCCCTTGCCATTTCAATATGCAAACATTCAAAACCAATGTTCATCGAAACCTCCTATCTCTCCCCTCCCTATCTTCTAAATGCCCGCGCAGTGTGTTACATTAAAAGGGAAACAAATAGTGCCTTGTGCGTGCGTTAATTATAAAAAAAAAAAAAAAAAAAAAAATCAGGGCATTGAAATAGAGATGGTGGCGGATGAACCCTTCATGGGCCAACGGCATCGCTCATTTCCCCGAAGCGGGTTAATTGCCTCGGAAAAGGACGGATTAACTGTTGACGACCCGGAAAAACGAATTAAGAACAACGACCTTCGGATCTGCACGTGGAATGTTAAAACTCTTAACAGATCACGTGCAGCTAAACAACTAACGGAGGACCTAGACTGCTACGGAGCAGTAATTACTGTCATCCAGGAAGTTCAATGGGATGGGCCGGGCAAAAGGAGGATGCAAAAACTGTGACGTGTACTACGGTAATTGTGCAAGAAGACCACAGCGTTTATTTGGGTGCGGATTCGTCATAAGCGGTAGACTTAGGCAAGAAGTCTTGGACTTTCGACACGTAAGTGAGTGACTTGTGACAATCCGTAAAACAAGCTTTGAGTAACATTGTTCCAAATGTTAAAATCTTTAAAGTTGCTCCCTTTTCCACTGCAAGGACTAAGGAAAAAAATATTAAATTAAACATTTTTTCTGTGCAATTAGAGCAGGGTGAATCGGCTAAAGAACTAACCTGTGTTCAGTATCTGCGTTTTCAACGGGTATATTGAGAAAATAAACACAGCAGATCTGTTATAAGAAGCTATCGATGTCAGAGATTTGGGCACTCTGGGCAGTGCTGTGCGTATGTGAGCCGCTGCGTACTTTAAGGCGAATCTCACGATTCAAAAGCATGTATAACGTCCTATAAAAATGTATTGGAAGCTAACAAAGAGATTCCTGCTCCGGTATGTGTCAATGGTGAACAACCGGGACTACAGCTAGTTTTAAAGGTTGTCCTGAATACCTTTAATATAAAAACAAAAAAGAATCTCTAATGCAGAGATCTAGAAAAATAATGCAAGACAACAGGATTGACTTTCAAGACAATGTGAATTCTTCCTGAAATACAGACATTTCTTTTGCCGACATGGCAAAAACTACACTCAAACCGACCTCTCGTGAAAAACCTAAAAAACTTATCGTTACTCCTGTTAATAATTCAATATCAACAGGTGACCTAAACAACTTCTTAAACGAAGCAAAAAAGTTATTTTCATTTCAAGATTTACTAACTCGAATAAGACAATTCTGGCCTAGTTACCAACAGCTTAAAACACAAGAAGAGAAAATGTTCGCATATCTCGACTTCGTCGCTTCTATTGTGATATGATGACAGAAACCAAAATGAAAATACTTTCAACTAATTTTAATTCTATTATCTCCCACGAAAGAAGACTTGCACTCTATAAGATCCTTAGAGAAAAGAAACCAGAAATATGCTTCCTTTCTGAAACTAGACTAAGTTCTAGACATAAGCCGTCATTTGATGGTTTTAATATAATACAAAATGAATACAGTACCATTTTCTTTCATAGCAATATATTCTCAATAGCATTAGCAACAATAAGTCTACAAAACGCTTCAGGTTTGATTAAGAGAACCCTTATAGGTAGCATTTATATCCCATCCGCTGCCGGTGAACAATTAGAACGAGAACTTGATCGTCCCAGCGCCTTCATTGAAACCTTTGACGCAGCAATTATTGGGGGTGACTTCAATGCGCGACACATAGAATGGGGCGATTCAACTAACAATAAAAATGGAAATATATTTCACAGATGGTTTTTTAATGGTCCATACTTAAGCCTAGACGTCGTTTCTCCGTTTAGTCCAACGTTTCCTAGGTCTTCTTCAATTTTAGATTACTTTCTCATTTCATCTTCTCTGGGTTATACGCATCCTTAACGATGTAGCACATTTCCTTCTTTTGCAGACCACTTCGGAATTTCACTAGAATTAAATTTTACAAACCTCTCACAACCCCCAGAAACATATTTTAGTTTTCAAAATACTAACTGGGACGCTTTTAGGCTTGGACTACATAATTGTAATATTCCTGAAGACAGAGTAGCATGTAACTCGGAAATAGACTCTCTTATATGTCAGATCAATGATTAAATAACATTATGCACCGAAAAACACTCAGAGATCCGCCAACCGAGTAATTTAAAATATCACAATATTTCTGAATTAACTCAAAAATTACTTAAACTTAGAAACATATGTAGCTGCCGTATTAGAGGAGAAAAGTGGTTTTTCATATACTAACCAAACTTCCTTTACCTTATCTCAACCCAAACCCAGAAATCCTAGCACTTGTAATTATTGCAAAAAAACTAGATATAGCATGGAAAAATGCCATGGACGTATTATATATGGACTGTTAGTTGCCTACCTCAAGTTGGTTCCATTTAGTTTCAGTTATTTTGGCCGACACTAGCCATCCTGAGTACACTAGCGGGAAAAAAATTAAACCTTAATTTTGACATTTCATCCAGTAATCCCAGACTTTGGCAGCAGGTTTTCCCAAGTTGGCATGTTAAAATTTCCTTTTTTCTCCCCGTGTTATTTAGAATATCCCACAATTTATTAATAAAAATTCCTTTTTTCCTTCTAGCTTGACTTAGGCACAAACCAATAAAAAAACGAAGTTGTCCACGATCTAAAAAAAGAAGAGGCAAAATACCAAAGATGTCGCACACTTTTATGGATGGAATTCAAAAGTGTAAGTTATGTTTTACCGGTAAATGCGACTTTTGAATTTTTAAAAACGGATGTCGCGAGCTTCTATGTCAACATTTTAAGTAGTTATTTTTTTTCCTGAAGTGGGTTCAGGAGAGATGCATCGCATTCTCAATTTTGGCGACATTTTTTTGACAATTGTTGTATGAAGCTGACAATAAATTAGCAGTCCATATATAATACGTCTATGAAAAATACTATTTAAAAATATAAGGAACAGCTTCCCTCATTCAAAAGTGAAGTTAAGAAGGTAACTACATTACATTACATTTTAATCTACTCCGCAGAAAAATTTACGAAGTAGACACAATGGTTGAGTGCTGTAATAAGCACATCAATTGTGCTTATTTTACCTCCCCGCGGTAACCACCGGGTACTGGTCTGTCCATCCGGACATTCCTGCTAAACTTATAAGCATGAGTGTTGAACACAGAAAAATCTTATTCTTAGTTGGCGCTACAGTCCGAGGTGGACGTGGGCCTCAACCAACAAGCTTCTCCAGCCAGCTCGGTCCCTAGCTAGCTGTCTCCAGTTTCGCACGTGGAGTCGGTTGAGGTCCTCTTCCACTTGTGTGCGCCACCTGAGTCTGGGTCTTCCTCTGGGATGCATTCGAAGATTTTCCGGGCCGAAGCATTGATGTCCATCCGCTCTATATGACCCAGGTATCTGAGACGTGGAATTTTTACTCTTTTGGCTAGATCTGTGTCGCTGTACAGCCGGTAAAGTTGTTCATTGTATCTTTTTCTCCACTCTCCGTTTTTGCATATGGGACCAAAAATCACCCGGAGAATCTTTCTATCGAAACAGCCTAAAGTGTCCTCATCCGCTTTTGACAGCGCCCATGCGTCTGCACCATAGAGCAGGACTGGGATGATGAGGGTCTTATAAAGGGACAGTTTAGTTGCCCGAGAGAGGGCTTTGCTACTCAATTGCCTTCTAAGCCCGAAGAATCAGCGATTGGCAAGAGTTATTCTTCGTTTGATTTCAGCGCTGGTGTTGTCGTCTGAGTTAATAGCGGAGCCCAGGTAGACAAAGTCCCTAACTGCCTGCAAGTTATAGCTGTCTATGGGGATTTTTTTTTCCAAGACGTCGATGTTGGGTGTCTCTTCTTGATGAAAGCAAATACTTGGATTTGCCCTCATTGACTGCTAAACCCATCTCTGCCGCTTCCGTCTCAATACTCACAAAAGCGCTGCTGACATCACGCTGCGTTCTTCCGATTATGTCAATATCGTCGGCGTATGCGAGTAATTGGACGGACTTTTGAAAGATCGTGCCTCTGGTGTTGGTGTGAGAGTTCTGCACTATTCTTTCAAGTATGATGTGGAAAAAGTCGCATGACAGCCCATCGCCTTGTCTAAATCCTTTTTTGACTTCAAGGGTGTCGGTGAGGTTTTTACCGACCTTGACAGAACAGCGTGCGTTTTCCATCGTCATTTTACACAGGCGGGCGAGTTTGGCAGGGATGTTAAAACTGCACAGTTCTTGAGTTTTTTCAAAGATCTGCCGTAATGTGAATATTTGATCGATAGTGGACTTTCCTGGCCTAAAACCGCACTGATATGAACCTATCAGGTTGTTGACGAATGGCTTAAGGCGTTCACACAATACAGGAGAAAACATCTTGTAGGCGATGTTGAGGAGACTGATACCCCTATAGTTGGTGTAGCTCAGAGGGTCTCCTTTTTTAAGGATCGGGCAAATTATGCTGAGATTCCATTCATCGCGCATGCTTTCTTCTAACCATATCTTGCTTATGAGTTGGTGCATACTTATAGCCAAGTTATTGCCTGCAGCTTTGAAGAGCTCGGCAGCTAGGCCATCGGCTCAGGTGGCTTTGTTGCTCTTAAGTTTAGATATAGCTAGCTTTATTTCATCCAGATGTGGTGGTCGGAATTGTTGGTCTACTCCGCCCAGATAAAGTGGACCATTCTGCCTGACGGCGGAATTCGTTTCGTCATCGCCGTTATACAGTCTGCAGAAATGGTTTTTCCATATTCTCAGCATCGACTGCGATTCCACTACGATGTTCCCTTGATCGTCTTTGCAAGCTTCAGTTCAAGCTCTGTACTTTTGACAGTTTCTTTGTACCTTTTGGTAAAATTTTCGAACTTAATTCCTGCAATAACAGCTCTCCATTTCCTCGATCGCGCGCTTCTCATGTTCGCTTTTTTTCTGTCTGATAAGGAGGTGTTCCTCCTTCCTCTTCTGCTTGTAGAGTGCACCGGTAGTTCTGGTCCTTCTTTGCAGCGCCGCTTTGTATGCTTCTTGTTTAGCTGCGTGTGCTTGCCGACGCTCATCATCAAACCAGGGGTTTCGTTGTGGTGGCCGTGTAAAACCCAGCACTTCAGTCGCGGCTTCCCTGATGGCATTTTGGCAATGTTGCTACTGGTTCTCAATACTTGATGCTGGCGGTAAAGGACTCCTTTGGAGGTTATTTGAAACTCGACCGGAAAAGGATCTGGAGATTTCTTGCGATTGCAGCCGTCCGACGTTAAACTTCCTCACAGTATTACCTCTTCTTGGCGTGGGTCGTGATATCCTAAGTCGTACCTTGGCTACAACGAGGTAGTGGTCCGAGTCAATGTTTGCCCCTCGGAAAGTTCGGACATCCATCATACTGGAGTAGTGCCTTGCATCGATCGCAATGTGGTCAATTTGGTTGACTGTGGATTGATCAAGGGATCTCCATGTCCCTTTGTGAATGTTGAGGTGTGGGAACTTGGTACTTGCTATTACAATATTTCACCCCGCAGCAAAGTCAATAAGCCTGAATCCGTTGGAGGTGGTGTCGTGCAGCCTGTGTTTTCCGATTGTATCACCAAATACAGCTTCTCTCCCTAGCTTGGCGTTAAAGTCGCCTAGGACAATTTTAATGTCATAGCTAGGGCATTGCTCATGTTTTGTCCAGGAGCTCAAAAAACATTTCTTTGGTGTCATCAACTTTTTCCTCTTTGGGGGCATGCGCGCATATGAGGCTAATATTAACAAATTTAGCCTTGATGCGGATTGTCATGAGGCGCTCGTTCACATATTTGTAACTCAAAACCTCTTGCCGGAGCCTGCCTCCAATGACGAATCCGCATCCAAATAAGCGCTGTTTTTGTTGTGTATAGCAGTTGCCATAGTAGATATCGCAGTTTTTCATCTTTTTTTGCCCGGCCCGTCCCATCGCATTTCTTGGATGGCGGTTATGTCTGCTTTACAACAGTCAAGGGCCTCCGCTAGTTGTTCGGCTGCATGTGGTCTTTTAAGGGACCTAACAGTCCACGTACATATCCGAAATTCGTTGTCCTTATTTCGTTTGCAGGGTTCGTCATCAGTGAATCCCTCCGTATCCGAGGCTTGTTGGTGCTTCGCAACTAGTTGTATTTTGGTGTGGCCGGGAAGTTACCCCGACGGCACAACCCCCAACCAGGAGGACCAGGTCCTTATTGTGACTCCAAATACGAAGAGCCGGATAAACCGCTCCTTATGAGCCTGAGCTTCCATATAAGGTGTTCACTAAGTAGTTCACCCTGACTGGAACTGTAGACGCCACCGTTGATTACATCTAGAGAATTCTTCCGCTGCCGCCAGGATGCAAGGAGTAGTGCCTTAGTGGTAATACTCCCCCCCCCCTCTCTCGTTTGCTGCCACCAACAACCTTCCAAAGGGGTTTGAACCCAATCTCCAGTTGAGGTTCTAGGCACCCGATGTTCACCAAGTGGAGGTGAGAGTAGGAGTTGATAGACAGGGGTGATTTGGGGGTGCTTGTACCCACACACATATCTACCCTTTGAACATCACACAGAAAAATAGCAACACTATAATGCTCTGCTCTAATGACTGTTCTGATCGACTCGCAGAAGTGTAGCACGATCCCCTCAGAAAGAGGAAGTACGTCGGATGAGCCTAACTAATTGGACCAACGGTGGCTTCAACAGTCAAAGAAGCAGACGCCCTAATGAGCTACTTCGACGTATTTGGCGAGGTCATTGCGAATATTCAATGCAAGTCAGGGCATTGAAATAGAGATGGTGGCGGATGAACCCTTCATGGGCCAACGGCATCGCTCATATCCCCGAAGCGGGTTAATAGTCTCGGAAAAGGACGGATTAAATGTTGACGATCCGGAAAAACGAATTAAGAACAACGACCTTCGGATCTGCACGTGGAATGTTAGAACTCTTAACAGATCACGTGCAGCCAAACAACTAACGGAGGACCTAGACTGCTACGGAGCAGTAATAACTGTCATCCAGGAAGTTCGATGGGATGGGCCGGGCAAAAGGAGGATGCAAAAACTGTGACGTGTACTACGGTAATTGTGCAAGAAGACTACAGCGTTTATTTGGATGCGGATTTGTCATAAGCGGTAGACTTAGGCAAGAAGTCTTGGACTTTCGACACGTAAGTGAGTGACTTGTGACAATCCGTAAAACAAGCTTTGAGTAACATTGTTCCAAATGTTAAAATCTTTAAAGTTGCGCCCTTTTCCACCGCAAGGACTAAGGAAAAAAATATTAAATTAAACATTTTTTCTGTGCAATTAGAGCAGAGTGAATCGGCTAAAGAACTAACCTGTGTTCAGTATCTGCGTTTTCAACGGGTATATTGGGAAAAGAAACACAGCAGATCTGTTATAAGGTGCTATCGATGTCAGAGATTTGGGCACTCTGGGCAGTGCTGTGTGTATGTGAGCCGCTGCGTACTTTATGGTGAATCTCACGATTCAGAAGCATGTATAACGTCCTATAAAAATGTATAGGAAGCTAACAAAGAGATTCCTACTCCGGTATGTGTCAATTGTGAACAACCGGGACTACAGCTAGTTTTAAAGGTTGTCCTGAATACCTTTCATATAAAAACAAAAAAGAATCTCTAATGCAGAGATCTAGAAAAATAATGCAAGGCAACAGGATTGACGTTCAAGACAACGTGAATTCCTTTTGCAATACAAACATTTCTTTTACCGACATGGCAAAAACTACACTCAAACCGACCTCTCGTGAAAAACTTAAAAAACCTATCGTTACTCCTGTTAATAATTCAACATCAACAGGTGACCTAAACAAATTCTTAAACGAAGCAAAAAAGTGTATTTTCATTTCAAGATTTACTAACTCGAATAAGACAATTCTGGCCTAGTTACCATTAGCTTTAAACACAAGAAGAGAAAATGTTCGCATATCTCGACTTCGTCGCTTCTATTGTGATATGATGACAGAAAGCAAGATATATATATTTTCTATAAGATCCTTAGAGAAAAGAAACCAGAAATATGCTTCCTTTCTGAAACTAGACTAAGTTCTAGACATAAGCCGTCATTTGATGGTTTTAATATAATACAAAATGATTCTGGTAGGGGAACTGCAATTATTTTGAATAAAAATTATAAATACAGTACCATTTTCTTTCATAGCAATATATTCTCAATAGCATTAGCAACAATAAGTCTACAAAACGCTTCAGGTTTGATTAAGAGAACCCTTATAGGTAGCATTTATATCCCATCCGCTGCCGGTGAACAATTATAACGAGAACTTGATCGTCTCAGCGCCTTCATTGAAACCTTTGACGCAGCAATTATTGGGGGTGACTTCAATGCCCGACACATAGAATGGGGCGATTCAACTAACAATAGAAATGGAAATACATTTCACAGATGGTTTTTTAATGGTCCATACTTAAGCCTAGACGTCGTTTCTCCGTTTAGTCCAACGTTTCCTAGGTCTTCTTCAATTTTGGATTACTTTCTCATTTCATCTTCTCTGGGTTATACGCATCCTTAACGATGTAGCACATTTCCTTTTCTTGCAGACCACTTCGGAATTTCACTAGAATTAAATTTTACAAACCTCTCACAACCCCCAGAAACATATGTTAGTTTTCAAAATACTAACTGGGACGCTTTTAGGCTTGAACTACATAATAGTCTCTCTCACATTAATATTCCTGAAGACAGAGTAGCATGTAACTCGGAAATAGACTCTCTTATATGTCAGATCAATGATTAAATAACATTATGCACCGAAAAACACTCAGAGATCCGCCAACCGAGTAATTTAAAATATCACAATATTTCTGAATTAACTCAAAAATTACTTAAACTTAGAAACATATGTAGCTGCCGTATTAGAAGAGAAAAGTGGTTTTTCATATACTAACCAAACTTCCTTTACCTTATCTCAACCCAAACACAGACATCCTAGCACTTGTAATTATTGCAAAAAAACTAGATATAGCATAGAAAAATGCCATGGACGTATTATATATGGACTGTTAGTTGCCTACCTCAAGTTGGTTCCATTTAGTTTCAGTTATTTTGGGCGACACTAGCCATCCTGAGTACACTAGCGGTAAAAATTAAACCTCAATTTTGACATTTCATCCAGTAATCCCAGACTTTGGCAGCAGGTTTTCCAAAGTTGGCATGTTAAAATTTCCTATTTTCTCCCCGTGTTATTTAGAATATCCCACAATGTATTAATAAAAATTCCTTTTTTCCTTCTAGCTTGATTTAGGCACAAACCAATAAAAAACGAAGTTGTCCACAATCTAAAAAAAGAAGAGGCAAAATACCAAAGATGTCGCACACTTTTATGGATGGAATTCAAAAGTGTAAGTTATGTTTTACCGGTAAATGCGACTTTTGAATTTTTAAAAACGGATGTCGCGAGCTTCTATGTCAACATTTTAAGTAGTTATTTTTTTTCCTGAATTGGGTTCAGGAGAGATGCATCGCATTCTCAATTTTGTCGACATTTTTTTGACAATTGTTGTATGAAGCTGACAATAAATTAGCAGTCCATATATAATACGTCTATGAAAAATAATATTTAAAAATATAAGGAACAGCTTCCCTCATTCAAAAGTGAAGTTAAGAAGGTAACATTACATTACATTTTAATCTACTCCGCATAAAAATCTACGAAGTAGACACAATGGTTGGGTGCTGTAATAAGCACATCAATTGTGCTTATTTTACCTCCCCGCGGTAACCACCGGGTACTGGTCTGTCCGTCCGAACATTCCTGCTAAACTTATAAGCATGAGTGTTGAACACAGAAAAATCTTATTCTTAGGTGGCGCTACAGTCCGAGGTGGACCTGGGCCTCAACCAACAAGCTTCTCCAGCCAGCTCGGTTCCTAGCTAGCTGTCTCCAGTTTCGCACGTGGAGTCGGTTGAGGTCTGCACCATAGAGCAGGACTAAGATGATGAGGGTCTTATAAAGGGACTGTTTAGTTGCCCGAGAGAGGGCTTTGCTACTCAATTGACTTCAAAGCCCGAAGAAGCAGCGATTGGCAAGAGTTATTCTTCGTTTGATTTCAGCGCTGGTGTTGTCGTCTGAGTTAATAGCGGAGCCCAGGTAGACAAAGTCCCTAACTACCTGCAAGTTATAGCTGTCTTTGGTGATGTTTTGTCCAAGACGTCGATGTTGGGTGTCTCTTCTTTATGACAGCAAATGGTGTTTCCATATTCCCAGCATCGACTGCGATTCCACTACGATGTTCCCTTGATCGTCTTTGCAAGCTTCAGTTCAAGCTCTGTACTTTTGACAGTTTCTTTGTACCTTTTGGTAAAATTTTCGAACTTCATTCCTGCAATAACAGCTCTCCATTTCCTCGATCGCGCGCTTCTCATGTTCCCTTTTTTTCTTTTTTTCTTTCTGAGAAGGCGGTGTTCCTCTTTCCTCTTCTGCTTGTAGAGTGCACCGGTAGTTCTGGTCCTTCTTTGCAGCGCCACTTTGTATGCTTCTTGTTTAGCTGCGTGTGCTTGCCGACACTCATCATCAAACCAGAGGTTTAGTTGTGGTGGCCGTGTAAAACCCAGCACTTCAGTCGCGGCTTCCCTTATGGCATTTTGGCAATGTTGCCACTGGTTCTCAATACTTGATGCTGGCGGTAAAGGACTCCTTTGGAGGTTATTTGAAACTCGACCGGAAAAGGATCTGGAGATTTCTTGCGATTGCAGCCGTCCGACGTTAAACTTCCTCACAGTATTACCTCTTCTTGGCGTGGGTCGTGATATCCTAAGTCGTACCTTGGCTACAACGAGGTAGTGGTCCGAGTCAATGTTTGCCCCTCGGAAAGTTCGGACATCCATCATACTGGAGTAGTGCCTTGCATCGATCGCAATGTGGTCAATTTGGTTGACTGTGGATTGATCAAGGGATCTCCATGTCCCTTTGTGAATGTTGAGGTGTGGGAACTTGGTACTTGCTATTACAATATTTCACCCCGCAGCAAAGTCAATAAGCCTGAATCCGTTATTGGAGGTGGTGTCGTGCAGGCTGTGTTTTCCGATTGTATCACCAAAAACAGCTTCTCTCCCTAGCTTGGCGTTAAAGTCGCCTAGGACAATTTTAATGTCATAGCTAGGGCATTGCTCATGTTTTGTCCAGGAGCTCAAAAAACATTTCTTTGGTGTCATCAACTTTTTTCTCTGTGGGGGCATGCGCGCATATGAGGCTAATATTAACAAATTTAGCCTTGATGCGGATTGTCATGAGGTGCTCGTTCACATATTTGTAACTCAAAACCTCTAGCCGGAGCCTGCCTCCAATGACGAATCCGCATCCAAATAAGCGCTGTTGTTGTTGTGTATAGCAGTTGCCATAGTAGATATCGCAGTTTTTCATCTTTTTTTTGCTCGGCCCGTCCCATCGCATTTCTTGGATGGTGGTTATGTCTGCTTTACAACAGTCAAGGGCCTCCGCTAGTTGTTCGGCTGCATGTGGTCTGTTAAGGGACCTAACAGTCCACGTACATATCCGAAATTCGTTGTCCTTATTTCGTTTGCAGGGTTCGTCATCAGTGAATCCCTCCGTATCCGAGGCTTGTTGGTGCTTCGCAACTAGTTGTTTTTTGGTGTGGCCGGGAAGTTACCCCGACGGCACAACCCCTAACCTGGAGGACCAGGTCCTTATTGTGACTCCAAAGACGAAGAGCCGGTAACCGCTCCTTATAAGCCTGAGCTCCCATATAAGGTGTTCACTAAGTAGTTCACCCTGACTGGAACTGTAGACGCCACCGTTGATTCCATCTAGAGAATTCTTCCGCTGCCGCGAGGATGCAAGGAGTAGTGCCTTAGTGGTAATACTCCCCCCCCTCTCGTTTGCTGCCACCAACAACCTTCCAAAGGGGTTTGAACCCAATCTCCAGTTGAGGTTCTAGGCACCCGATGTTCACCAAGTGGAGGTGAGAGTAGGAGTTGATAGACAGGGGTGATTTGTGGGTGCTTGTACCCACACACATATCTACCCTTTGAACATCACACAGAAAAATAGCAACACTATTATGCTCTGCTCTAATGACTGTTCTGATCGACTCGCAAAAGTGTAGCACAATCCCCTCAGAAAAAGGAAGTACGTCGGATGAGCAAAACTAATTGGACCAACGGTGGCTTCAACAGTCAAAGAAGCAGACGCCCTAATGAGCTTTGCATTGCGACAATTCAATGCAAGTCAGGGCATTGAAATAGAGATGGTTGCGGATGAACTCTTCATGGGCCAACGGCATCGCTCATATCCCCGAAGCGGGTTAATAGCCTCGGAAAAGGAATCCGGAAAAACGAATTAAGAACAACGACCTTCGGATATGCACTTGGAATGTTAGAACTCTTAACAGATCACGTGCAGCCAAACAACTAGACTGCTACGGAGCAGTAATTACTGTCATCCAGGAAGGTCGATGGGATGGGCCGGGCAAAAGGAGGATGCAAAAACTGTGACTTGTACTACGGTAATTGTGCAAGAAGACCACAGCGTTTATTTGGGTGCGGATTTGTCATAAGCGGTAGACTTAGGCAAGAAGTCTTGGACTTTCGACACGTAAGTGAGTGACTTGTGACAATCCATAAAACAAGCTTTGAGTAACATTGTTCCAAATGTTAAAATCTTTAAAGTTGCTCCTTTTTCCACCGCAAGGACTAAGGAAAAAAATATTAAATTAAACATTTTTTCTGTGTAATTAGAGCAGGGTGAATCGGCTAAAGAACTAACCTGTGTTCAGTATCTGCGTTTTCAACGGGTATATTGGGAAAAGAAACACAGCAGATCTGTTATAAGGTGCTATCGATGTCAGAGATTTGGGCACTCTGGGCAGTGCTGTGTGTATGTGAGCCGCTGCGTACTTTATGGTGAATCTCACGATTCAGAAGCATGTATAACGTCCTATAAAAATGTATAGGAAGCTAACAAAGAGATTCCTACTCCGGTATGTGTCAGTTGTGAACAACCGGGACATACAGCTAGTTTTAAAGGTTGTCCTGAATACCTTTCATATAAAAACAAAAAAGAATCTCTAATGCAGAGATCTAGAAAAATAATGCAAGGCAACAGGATTGACTTTCAAGACAACGTGAATTCCTTTTGCAATACAAACATTTCTTTTGCCGACATGGCAAAAACTACACTCAAACCGACCTCTCGTGAAAAACTTAAAAAACCTATCGTTACTCCTGTTAATAATTCAACATCAACAGGTTGATTCTTAAACGAAGCAAAAAAGTTTATTTTCATTTCAAGATTTACTAACTCGAATAAGACAATTCTGGCCTAGTTACCATTAGCTTTAAACACAAGAAGAGAAAATGTTCGCATACCTCGACTTCGTCGCTTCTATTGTGATATGATGACAGAAAGCAAAATGAAAATACTTTTAACTAATTTTAATTCTATTATCTCCCACGAAAGAAGGCTTGCACTCTATAAGATCCTTAGAGAAAAGAAACCAGAAATATGCTTCCTTTCTGAAACTAGACTAAGTTCTAGACATAAGCCGTCATTTTATGGTTTTAATATAATACAAAATGATTCTGGTAGGGGAACTGCAATTATTTTGAATAAAAATTATATATACAGTACCATTTCCTTTCATAGCAATATATTCTCAATAGCATTAGCAACAATAAGTCTACAAAACGCTTCAGGTTTGATTAAGAGAACCCTTATTGGTAGCATTTATATCCCATCCGCTGCCGGTGAACAATTAGAACGAGAACTTGATCGTCTCAGTGCCTTCATTGAAACCTTTGACGCAGCAATTATTGGGGGTGACTTCAATGCCCGACACATAGAATGGGGCGATTCAACTAACAATAGAAATGGAAATATATTTCACAGATGGTTTTTTAATGGTCCATACTTAAGCCTAGACGTCGTTTCTTCGTTTAGTCCAACGTTTCCTAGGTCTTCTTTAATTTTGGATTACTTTCTCATTTCATCTTCTATGGGTTATACGCATCCTTAACGATGTAGCACATTTCCTTCTCTTGCAGACCACTTCGGAATATCACTAGAATTAAATTTTACAAACCTCTCACAACCCCCAGAAACATATGTTAGTTTTCAAAATACTAACTGGGGCGCTTTTAGGCTTGAACTACATAAAAGTCTCTCTCACATTAATATTCCTGAATACAGAGTAGCATGTAACTCGGAAATAGACTCTCTTATATGTCAGATCAATGATTAAATAACATTATGCACAGAAAAACACTCAGAGAACCGCCAACCGAGTAATTTAAAATATCACAATATTTCTGAATTAACTCAAAAATTACTTAAACTTAGAAACATATGTAGCTGCCGTATTAGAAGAGAAAAGTGGTTTTTCATATACTAACCAAACTTCCTTTACCTTATCTCAACCCAAACCCAGAAATCCTAGCACTTGTAATTATTGCAAAAAAACTAGATATAGCATTGAAAAATGCCATGGACGTATTATATATGGACTGTTAGTTGCCTACCTCAAGTTGGTTCCATTTAGTTTCAGTTATTTTGGGCGACACTAGCCATCCTGAGTACACTAGCGGTAAAAATTAAACCTCAATTTTGACATTTCATCCAGTAATCCCAGACTTTGGCAGCAGGTTTTCCCAAGTTGGCATGTTAAAATTTCCTTTTTTCTCCCCGTGTTATTTAGAATATCCCACAATTTATTAATAAAAATTCCTTTTTTCCTTCTAGCTTGACTTAGGCACAAACCAATAAAAAAACAAAGATCAATGATTAAATAACATTATGCACCGAAAAACACTCAGAGATCCGCCAACCGAGTAATTTAAAATATCACAATATTTCTAAATTAACTCAAAAATTACTTAAACTTAGAAACATATGTAGCTGCCGTATTAGAGGAGAAATGTGGTTTTTCATATACTAACCAAACTTCCTTTACCTTATCTCAACCCAAACCCAGAAATCCTAGCACTTGTAATTATTGCAAAAAAACTGGATATAGCATAGAAAAATGCCATGGACGTATAATATATGGACTGTTAGTTGCCTACCTCAAATTGGTTCCATTTAGTTTCAGTTATTTTGGGCGACACTAGCCATCCTGAGTACACTAGCGGGAAAAAAATTAAACCTCAATTTTGACATTTCATCCAGTAATCCCAGACTTTGGCAGCAGGTTTTCCCAGGTTGGCATGTTAAAATTTCCTTTTTTATCCCCGTGTTATTTAGAATATCCCACAATTTATTAATAAAAATTCCTTTTTTCCTTCTAGCTTGACTTAGGCACAAACCAATAAAAAAACGAAGTTGTCCACGATCTAAAAAAAGAAGAGGCAAAATACCAAAGATGTCGCACACTTTTATGGATGGAATTCAAAAGTGTAAGTTATGTTTTACCGGTAAATGCGACTTTTGAATTTTTAAAAACGGATGTCACGAGCTTCTATGTCAACATTTTAAGTAGTTATTTTTTTTCCTGAAGTGGGTTCAGGAGAGATGCATCGCATTCTCAATTTTGGCGACATTTTTTTGACAATTGTTGTATGAAGCTGACAATAAATTAGCAGTCCATATATAAAACGTCTATGAAAAATACTATTTAAAAATATAAGGAACAGCTTCCCTCATTCAAAAGTGAAGTTAAGAAGGTAACTACATTACATTACATTTTAATCTACTCCGCAGAAAAATCTACGAAGTAGACACAATGGTTGGGTGCTGTAATAAGCACATCAATTGTGCTTATTTTACCTCCCCGCGGTAACCACCGGGTACTGGTCTGTCCATCCGGACATTCCTGCTAAACTTATAAGCATGAGTGTTGAACACAGAAAAATCTTATTCTTAGGTGGCGCTACAGTCCGAGGTGGACCTGGGCCTCAACCAACAAGCTTCTGCAGCCAGCTCGGTTCCTAACTAGCTGTCTCCAGTTTCGCACGTGGAGTCGGTTGAGGTCTGCACCATAGAGCAGGACTGGGATGATGAGGGTCTTATAAAGGGACAGTTTAGTTGCCCGAGAGAGGGCTTTGCTACTCAATTGACTTCTAAGCCCGAAGAAGCAGCGATTGGCAAGAGTTATTCTTCGTTTGATTTCAGCGCTGGTGTCGTCTGAGTTAATAGCAGAGGCCAGGTAGACAAAGTCCCTAACTACCTGCAAGTTATAGCTGTCTTTGGTGATGTTTTGTCCAAGACGTCGATGTGGGGTGTCTCTTCTTGATGACAGCAAATACTTGGTTTTGCCCTCATTGACTGCAAAACTTATCTCTGCCGCTTTCGTCTCAATACTCACAAAAGCGCTACTGACATTACGCTGCGTTCTTCCGATTATGTCAATATCGTCGGCGTATGCGAGTAATTGGACGGACTTTTGAAAGATCGTGCCTCTGGTGTTGGTGTGAGAGTTATGTTCCCTTTTTTTCTTTCTGAGAAGGCGGTGTTCCTCTTTCCTCTTCTGCTTGTAGAGTGCACCGGTAGTTCTGGTCCTTCTTTGCAGCGCCGCTTTGTATGCTTCTTGTTCAGCTGCGTGTGCTTGCCGACACTCATCATCAAACCAGGGGTTTCGTTGTGGTGGCCGTGTAACACCCAGCACTTCAGTCGCGGCTTCCCTTATGGTATTTTGGCAATGTTGCCACTGGTTCTCCATACTTGATGCTGGCGGTAAAGGACTCCTTTGGAGGTTATTTGAAACTCGACCGGAAAAGGATCTGGAGATTTCTTGCGATTGCAGCCGTTCGACGTTAAACTTCCTCACAGTATTACCTCTTCTTGGCGTGGGTCGTGATATTCTAAGTCGTACCTTGGCTACAACGAGGTAGTGGTCCGAGTCAATGTTTGCCCCTCGGAAAGTTCGGACATCCATCATACTGGAGTATGGAGTATGGGATCTCCATGTCCCTTTGTGAATGTTGAGGTGTGGGAACTTGGTACTTGCTATTACAATATTTCGCCCCGCAGCAAAGTCAATAAGCCTGAATCCGTTATCGGAGGTGGTGTCGTGCAGGCTGTGTTTTCCGATTGTATCACCAAAAACATCTTCTCTCCCTAGCTTGGCGTTTAAGTCGCCTAGGACAATTTTAATGTCATAGCTAGGACATTGCTCATGTTTTGTCCAGGAGCTCAAAAAACATTTCTTTGGTGTCATCATCTTTTTCCTCTGTGGGGGCATGCGCGCATATGAGGCTAATATTTACAAATTTAGCCTTGATGCGGATTGTCATGAGGTGCTCGTTCACACATTTGTAACTCAAAACCTCTTGCCGGAGCCTGCCTCCAATGACGAATCCGCATCCAAATAAGCACTGTTTTTGTTGTGTATAGCAGTTGCCATAGTAGATATCGCAGTTTTTCATCTTTTTTTGCCCGGCCCGTCCCATCGCATTTCTTGGATGGCGGTTATGTCTGCTTTACAACAGTCAAGGGCCTCCGCTAGTTGTTCAGCTGCATGTGGTCTTTTAAGGGACCTAACAGTCCACGTGGTGGTTGGGTGCTGTATGAATAGGGTAGGCACTGAAAGGCATCAAACTGGTGATGCACAGTCGCTGCAACTATATCGTACACATCAATTGTGCTTATTTTACCTCCCCGTGGTAACCACCGGGTACTGGTCTGTCCATCCGGACATTCCTGCTAAACTTATAAGCGCGAGTGTTGAACACAGAAAAAATAGCAACACTATAATGCTCTGCTTTAATGACTGTTCTGATCGATTCGCAGAAGTCTTGCATGAGCCCCTCAGAAAGAGGACGTACGGCGGATGAGCCCAACCAATTGGACCAACGGTGGCGTCCAACAGTCAACAAAGCAGACGCCCTAATGAGCTACTTCGACGTATTTGGAGATAAGGTCATTAGGACAATTCAATGCAAGTCAGGGCATTGAAATAGAGATGGTGGCGGATGAACCCTTAATGGGCCAACGGCAGCGCTCATATCCCCGAAGTGGGTTACTGACTCCGGATTCTCTGGTTCGTTTTGTCCAAGGAATCCAACAAAGGACCTGGCCCTCCAGGTTGGGGGTTGTGCGTGGGGTTAACAACCCTGCCACGGAAAAAAGAAAAAGTTGCGAAGCGACCAATAGCCTCGGAAAAGGACGGATTTACTGTTGACGACCCGGAAAAACGAATCAAGGACAACGACCTTCGGATCTACTCGTGGAATGTTAGAACTCTTAACAGACCACGTGCATCCAAACAACTAGCGGAGGCCCTAGACTGCTACAGAGCAGGAATTACTGCCATCCAGGAAGTGCGATGGAATGGGCCGGGCAAAAGGAGGATGAAAAACTGTGACGTGTACTACGGTGATTGCGCAAGAAGACCACAGCGTTTATTTGGGTGCGGATTCGTCATAAGCGGTAGACTTAGGCAAGAAGTCTTGGGCTTTCGACACGTAAGTGAGCGACTTGTGACAATCCGTATCAAGGCTAAATTCGCCAACATTAGCCTAATATGCGCTCATGCCCCCACAGAGGACAAAGATGACGCCACCAAGGATGACTTCTATGAGCTCCTCGACAAAACCTATGAGCAATGCCCTAAATACGACGTTAAGATCGTACTAGGCGATTTTAATGCCAAAATAGGTAAAGAGGAAATCTTTGGTAGGACTGTCGGAAAACATAGCCTACACGACACAACGTCTGAAAACGGACTTAGGCTAATTGACTTCGCAGCGGCACATAACGTCACCATTGCAAGCACACGGTTTCCTCATCTCGATATACACAAAGGGACTTGGCGACACCCAGATCAAAGAACCGTCAATCAGATTGATCACGTTGCGATCGATGCAAGACACGCCTCCAGTATCTTGGATGTTCGCACCTTCCGAGCAGCTAACATCGACTCGGATCACTACCTTGTTGCAGCAAAGGTAAGAATGCGAATAACCCGAACTCCACAACAACGGAGTAATACTGTGAGGAAGTATGACGTCGGAAAGCTGCAATCGCAAGAAACCGCCAGAACCTATGCCGATCGAATATCCCGTAACCTCTCAAGAAATCCAGTACCGCCAGCATCAAGTGCCGAAGATCAGTGGCAACACTGCCAACAAGCCATCAGAGATGCCGCAACTGATGTGCTAGGTTTCACCAGACCACCACCACGAAACCTCTGGTTTGATGACGAATGCAGGCAGGCCCATGCAGCCAAACAAGAGGCATATAAAGCAACGCTGCAAAGAAAGACGAGAGCTGCTCGCGAGCTTTACGAGCAGAAAAGACGGGTAGAACACCGGCTTCTTCAAAAGAAAAAAAGAGAGCATGAGAAGCGCGCGATCGAAGATATTGAGAGATGCTACTCCAGGAACAACGTGCGGAAGTTTTACCAACATGTAAAAAGAACATGCCAAGGAAAAAAATCCCGCACAGAAGCCTGTAGAGATAGGAATGGAAACCTCGTAGTAGAGTCACAGTCGGTGCTGAGTACATGGAAGGACCATTTCTGCAGACTGTTAAACGGCGATGAAGGCCAAAATCCCGCTGTCAGGCAGAATGAACCATTCAACATGGATGATGACAGACAAAACTTCCGTCCACCTGACCAAAATTAAGTAAGGATAGCAATATCTAAACTCAAAAACAACAAAGCTGCTGGACCCGACGGATTACCCGCCGAACTTTTTAAAGCGGCCGGAGATGACCTGGTGGAGTGCATACACCAACTCATCTCTAAAGTTTGGTCAGAAGAAAGTATGCCTGATGAATGGAACCTCAGCATCGTTTGCCCGATCCACAAGAAAGGAGACCCTCTAAACTGCGCCAACTATAGAGGAATATCGCCTACAAGATCCTCTCTGCCGTACTATGTGAACGCCTGAAACCTTTCGTCAGCAACCTGATTAGCCCCTATCAGTGTGGTTTCAGACCAGGAAAGTCCACAATCTATCAAATGTTCACGCTACAGCAGATCCTGGAAACCACCCAAGAATTCCAAATTAAAAGCGAAAATGGTAACTGCTGGTTTGAAACCTATTTTACACTCTACGCATATGCCACAGTTAACAAAGATCCTCATGTACAAAACTCTTGTAAGACCCATTCTTACCTACGGTTTTGGTATCTGGTTTTTAATATCCCCAACTGCAGCGAGAGAACTAGAGAATTTTGAAAAAAAAATTTTAAGATTTTGCAGTGGTAAGTTCAGAAAACCAAACAAAAAATGGTTTTCAAATGAAATCCTGTATGAAACAACCAAACTAAAACCGCTAATGGTTTATCCATTAGAACTTTTAATGAAAAGATTGGAGCGCATCGAGTCCCACGCTAATCGTTTAGTTAGTTCCTTGTTTGATTACAATAGCAATCATGGTATAGGTGACCACTACTACCTTTGCCTTTTAACCTTCTTCATAGCTCATCGGCTCTCCAATTTAGACCAGATGCAAATAGAAGCCTCCTTGTACCCTTTTACGACAAAGCCATGCATGTAATCCTTTTTTTTCAAGCGTAACCTATTTGGTTTCTTTTTTCTGTTTGTTTGTATATTATTAGCTTTGAGTAATTAAATTAAAAATAAGAGCCCAAAAGAAGCACAGTTGATGATGTAATGTCGGAAGCAAGCATACAATATAAGATGGATTTTGCAAATGTATTGTTATTTAATTTAAGCTAAAATTATATTATATACTATATTATATACCAGCGGAACCAAACACTCACAGAACGATCCCTGGACAAAACTATATTTACCCCGTAAATTTCTTAAAAATCCGTTGGGCGGTACGTTACTCGACATACATACACACATACATACATCTGATGTTCGCCTGGTGCTCAGAATACGTTTGCGATTGATTTTGGTTGAAAAAAAACACAGTATCGTGGTTAGCGTAACGCGTTACTTTTCTGTCAGCTCCAACCCTTTCCTTATTGCAAAATTACAGTGATACCCATATAAGACTTTGACCACCGTAAAAAATACGTGTAAATACGTGCAGCTAAAATAAGTTTTTTTTAGAATGAAAATTGTATTAATTTAATAGAAAATTGATGCAAATCGCTTTAAAACATACATATCTTTTAATGTTATGGCAGTTTTATTAATTAAAAGCTGCAATACATCCTAAAAAGAAGTTATTAAATACTTCAATTTTTTACATAAGAATATAGAGAATACGATACCACCTGGTAGCGAAGCATAACATCGGTTTACCCATATACAAAAGCACTATCTCTAGTATTCAATACTATAATTAATTAGTCTACACAATTGACATAAAAAAATCCTTATAACTTATTATTAACCACAAACAAATCGCGCTGATAAATTGATGAAATTGTTTTTTCCGACTTTCTTGACACTTATCGTTATACATTGGATAATATATGATATATCTTTATGAATTGTAGCCTATGTGTTATTCTGATATGTATATATAAAAGTCGACAACTGAAATATCGTATGTAACCAAATCAAATATGTATTTAATTAATTGTCTCAATAAAAATTGAATTGAATTGAATTCACTTAGGCAAGAAGTCTTGGGCTTTCGACACGTAAGTGAGCGATCTCCTGATCTCCTCGCAAAACCTATGAGCAATGCCCTAAATACGACGTTAGATCGTACTAGGCGATTTTAATGTCAAAATAGGTAAAGAGGAAATCTTTGATAGGACTGTCGGAAAACATAGCCTACACGACAGAACGTCTGAAAACGGACTTAGGCTAATTGACTTCGCAGCGGCACATAACGTCACCATTGCAAGCACACGGTTTCCTCATCTCGATACACACAAAGGGACTTGGCGACACCCAGATAAAAGAACCGTCAATCAGATTGATCACGTTTGGATCGATGCAAGACAGGCCTCTAGTATTTTGTTCAAGCTTTTAGGCTTTATTCTGAATTAACTCAAAAATTACTTAAACTTAGAAACATATGATTAAGGCAATTGAAGAGACTGTTTCATAGAAATCTCAACCGAATCAACACTGAGTACAAGCAACTCCATTCTAAAACTCAATGCTTGAGTAAGATAATTAAGGGTAGAGTTAAGGCAGATATGAATGACAATTTCGTCTCAAAGCTTAAAGAAATAAGACCTTTTCCTCAGGCATTCAAGGAGGTTGACAGGATTACAGGTAGAACATTTTTTGGTACGGATAAAAGAAAAGACGTGTTGGAATACAATGGGATACAGCTAGATAGCACCGAAAAAAAATTAGAAGCTTTTAAAGATTTTTATTAAGAATTATATTCAGAAAAGACGCCAACAGATGATTTAAGACTAACAAGCCAAGTCCTTACCCAAACAACTGAGTTTCGGGAAACCCAAATCAATAAACACCTAAGGTGCTTCTCTCCCTCTTTGAATGCAGCTTCCTTGGATGAACATCCCTTTACTTCTGCCACCCAAGTTAACGAATTAAGACTAGAACTAAATAATAAAAAATCCACTGGTATGGATAATACCTTAAATTTTGTGGTAAGAAAATGTCCATATTCTCTTGATGTACGTTTTATAGGCATTTTTAACCATTGTATTAATAATGGTTATTTTCCTAAGATATGGAAAAATGCAAGGTTACTACCAATAGCTAAAACAAAAAAGTCTAAAAACATCAGAAAGTTTCGTCCAAGAATTCTTGGTCCAGCAAAAATTAACACTGAGAAGTCTAGTCTTATATGCTTCAGAAACTCTAACCTTGCAGTTAAGGAAAGTAAAATGCTTACCTTGCAAATTAATGAAATTAATGTCCCCTTAAAAACTGAGATGAAAATACTCGGAGTAAGTCTACATAATAGATTAATTTTTAATAAACATGTCAGAACAAACTCTCTTAAAAGCGAAAATGGTAACTGCTGGTTTGAAACCTATTTTACACTCTACGCATATGCCACAGTTAACAAAGATCCTCATGTACAAAACTCTTGTAAGACCCATTCTTACCTACGGTTTTGGCATCTGGTTTTTAATATCCCCAACTGCAGCGAGAGAACTAGAGAATTTTGAAAAAAAAATTTTAAGATTTTGCAGTGGTAAGTTCAGAAAACCAAACAAAAAATGGTTTTCAAATGAAATCCTGTATGAAACAACCAAACTAAAACCGCTAATGGTTTATCCATTAGAACTTTTAATGAAAAGATTGGAGCGCATCGAGTCCCACGCTAATCGTTTAGTTAGTTCCTTGTTTGATTACAATAGCAATCATGGTATAGGTGACCACTACTACCTTTGCCTTTTAACCTTCTTCATAGCTCATCGGCTCTCCAATTTAGACCAGATGCAAATAGAAGCCTCCTTGTACCCTTTTACGACAAAGCCATGCAGGGAAATCTTAGAGGATAAATTCGTGCGACTTTAAGTATATAAGTACATAGACCAACGTTAAAAATGAGTTTATCTGCTTTTGATTATATCTTTCATAGTTATATGTTTCATAAAGGAGATTTAAAGCTGCGTTTATGTACTAAATCGTGAAAAAAATCACCAAGATATTAATATTTTGCAAATAATTTTAATACTAAATAAAAATTGTATCTTAGATGTAAAATCCTTTTTTTTTCAAGCGTAACCTATTTGGTTTCTTTTTCTGTGTTTGTTTGTATATTATTAGCTTTAAGTATTTAAATTAAAAATAAGAGCCCAAAAGAAGCACAGTTGATGATGTAATGTCGGAAGCAAGCATACAATATAAGATGGATTTTGCAAATGTATTGTTATTTAATTTAAGCTAAAATTATATTATATACTAGCGGTACCCGTCGCGCGTTACTACGCCATAAAAAAACATGTTTTAATGTGAAATGGGAAAATAATGCCAGCGGAACTAAACACTCAGAGAACGATCCCTGGACAAAACTATATTTACCCCGTAAATTTCATAAAAATCCGTTGGGCGGTACGTTACTCGACATACATACAACATACATACATCTGATGTTCGCCTGGTGCTCAGAATACGTTTGCGATTGATTTTGGTTGAAAAAAAAACACAGTATCGTGGTTAGCGTAACGCGTTACTTTTCTGTCAGCTCCAACCCTTTCCTTATTGCAGAATTACAGTGATACCCATATAAGACTTTGACCACCGTAAAAAATACGTGTAAATACGTGCAGCTAAAATAAGTTTTTTTAGAATGAAAATTGTATTAAAATTGATGCAAATCGCTTTAAAACATACATATCTTTTAATGTTATGGCAGTTTTATTAATTAAAAGCTGCAATACATCCTAAAAAGAAGTTATTAAATACTTCATTTTTTTACATAAGAATATAGAGAATACGATACCACCTGGTAGCGAAGCATAACATCGGTTTACCCATATGCAAAAGCACTATCTCTAGTATTCAATACTATAATTAATTAGTCTACACAATTGACATATAAAATTCCTTATAACTTATTATTAACCACAAACAAATCGCGCTGATAAATTGATGAAATTGTTTTTTTCCGACTTTCTTGACACTTATCGTTATACATTGGATAATATACGATATATCTTTATGAATTGTAGCCTATGTGTTATTCTGATATGTATATATAAAAGTCGACAACTGAAATATCGTATGTAACCAAATCAAATATGTATTTTATTAATTGTCTCAATAAAAATTGAATTGAATTGAATTGACTTAGGCAAGCTAACATCGGCTCGGATCACTACCTTGTTTCAGTAAAGGTAAGAATGCGAATAGTCCGAACTCCACAACAACGGAGTAATACTGTGAGGAAGTATGACGTCGGAAAGCTGCAATCGCAAGAAACCGCCAGAACCTATGCCGATCGAATATCCCGTAACCTCTCAAGAAATCCAGTACCGCTAGCTTCAAGTGTAGAAGACCAGTAGCAACACTGCCAACAAGCCATCAGAGATGCCGCAACTGATGTACTACGATTCACAAGGCCACCACCACGAAACCTCTGGTTCGATGACGAATGCAGGCAGGCCCATGCAGCCAAACAACATGCATATAAAGCGGCGCTGCAAAGAAAGACAATAGCTGCTCGCAAGCTCAACGAGCAGAAAAGAGGTGAAGAACACCGGCTTCTCCAAAAGAAAAAGAGAGAGCATGAGAAGCGCGCGATCGAGGATATCCCATGCAGCCAAACAACATGCATATAAAGCGGCGCTGCAAAGAAAGACGAGAGCTGCTAGCAAGCTCTACGAGCAGAAAAGAGGGGAAGAACACCGGCTTCTCCAAAAGAAAAAGAGAGAGCATGAGAAGCGCGCGATCGAGGATATTGAAAGATGCTACTCCAGGAACAACGTGCGGAAGTTCTACCATCAGGTAAAAAGAACTTGCCAAGGAAAAAACCCGCACAGAAGCCGATAGAGATAGAAATGGTAACCTCGTAGTAGAGTCACAGTCGGTGCTGAGTACATGGAAGGACCATTTCTGCAGACTGTTAAACGGCGATGAAGACCAAAATCCGCTGTCAGGTAGAATGAACAACTCAATATGGACGATGACAGACAAAACTTCCGTCCACCTGACCAAAATGAAGCGATAGCAATATCTAAACTAAAAAACAACAAAGGTGCTGGACCCGACGCACTACCCGCCGATCTTTTAAAGCGGCCGGAGATGACCTGGTGGAGTGCATACACCAACTCATCTCTAAGTTTGGTCAGAAGAAAGTATGCCTGATGAATGGAACCTCAGCATCGTTTTCCGATCCACAAGAGAGGAGACCCTCTAAACTGCGCCAACTATAGAGGAATTAGTCTCCTGAATATCGCCTACAAGATCCTCTCTGCCGTACTATGTGAACGCCTGAAACCTTTCGTCAGCAACCTGATTGGCCCCTATAAGTGTGGTGTCAGACCAGGAAAGTCCACAATCGATCAAATGTTCACTCTACGGCAGATCCTGTATCAAGAATTTCAAATCGATACCCACCACCTCTATGGATTTTAAGGCCGCATACGACAGCATTTATAGAGACGAGCTATACAGAGCCATGTCAGGTTTTGGCATACCCACAAAACTTGTCCGACTGTGCAGGATGACGATGGAGAACTCTCTCTGCTCCGTCAAGGTTGGCAATGACCTCACAGAAGCTATTGACGTCAAAAAAGGATTCCGACAAGTGATGCGCTATCGTGCGATTTCTTCAACTTTATACTTGAAAAAATTATAAGAAACTTGCAAGTCAATTGTAGTACAATTTTTTTCAAGGCTGTGCAATTGCTAGAATACGCTGACGACATCATTGGCAGAACTCGAGCTGTCACTGGAACGTTTGCTAGCATTGAAGCTGGAGCGGCTAAGATGGGACTAGCAGTCAATGAGGCCACAAAAAGGGACACACAAAACCGGCGGATTGGACAAAACATCACAATAGACAGGTACAGCTTGGAGGTAGTTAGGGACTTTGTGTACCTCGAATCCGCTATAACATCTGACAACAACATCTCGTCAGAAATAAAGCGAAGAATTACTTTTGTTAATCGATGTTTCTATGGGCTAGGAAGGCAATTGAGTAGCAAAGCCCTCTCTCGAAAGGCAAAGGAGACTCTGTATAAGACCCTAATCATCCCAGTCCTGCTCTATGGCGTCGAGGCATGGACTCTATCTAAAGCGGATGAAGATATCCTCAGTCGTTTAGAGCGTAAGATTCTTCGGAGGATTTTTGGCCCTATCTGCTTAACGGGCTTTGGAGGAGTAGGTTCAACCAAGAACTATACGAGCTGTACAGCGACATTGACCTGGTCAAAAAAATACGCATATCACGTTTAAAATAGCTAGTTCATGTAGAGCGAATGGACAACAATGCTCCGGCTCGCAGGATCTTCGATTCCATCCCAGAGGGTAGGCGCAGTCAAAGAAGACCTCGCCTTATGTGGCGCGCTCAAGTGGAGGACGACCTCAACCAACTTCGAGTGCAAAACTGGAGGCAGCTAGCCAAAGACCGAGCTGGCTGGAGAGGCATGTTGGTGGAGGCCCAGGTTCGTCCCGAACTGTAGCGCCCCCTAAGTAAATATGTAAATAATATATTTCCAATTACAGTGATTAAAGCAAAAGTAAAAAGTCACATTAAGTATGTCCACATGAAATATGGTAGAGGTGGCGATTCTCGCGGCTTACATCTTGGAAAGCAGCCAGTGACGATTCGTTACTTCTGGTCCAAAAATTGGTTGTTGCAACGTGAAAATGCAGGTTTCTGCGCAAAAACTAATGCGAGAATTATGCGCTGAGGATCCAGAGCTCAATCGTCTCGTCAAACAGCAGCGTTTTGATGCGGCGTTTTAGCGCCAAATTTCAACGCCGCGTCGTAATATACCGCAATAAATATCCCATGTTAGTGGGACGCTTGACGCGGGGTTGAAAACGCAATCTATGTGACATGGGATATGTATTACTGCATATTACAACGCGGCGTTGAAAAGCGGCGTTGAAAAGCGGTGTTAAAACCCGGCCTCAAAACGGGCTCTGTTTGATGTCATTTAAATTATGGTTTTGATATTTATTTTTGTGTCATTATCATTTTTAATATTGCTTATCAATGAAAAAGTGATAGAATGTGTTAGAAAGAACGAGATATGGCAAAAAATCGGACATAAACTATTTCTTCAACGTTGCGTTAAAACGCCGCGTCAAAATAATCTCAACGTCGCGTTAAACAATCTCAACACCGCGTTAGAAACGCCCTCTGTTTGACAATGCCTTTAATTCTCAAAACAATTCAAAAAATAATCTGTTCTAACGCGGCGTCAAAATAATAATTTGTAATTTATTTCAACGCCGCGCTTAAACGATGCGTATTGCCACCGCGTTGAACTCGACGCGTCGTTGAAAACGCGCTTCTTATGATATGGGATACGTATTGCTGTATACTACAACGTGGCGTTGAAACGCGGCGTAAAAACGCGCTCTGTTTGACGAGGCTTTAAACTTTGACGTAACACGTTTGTCGTCGTTTGAGAATAAAAATTCTAGGAACGAGCTTAAAATATTTTTTTGAAATTGAAAACAATTTTTTTTGTTTTGTTATGACGTCAGTGTCACTGCAGTGACAAATTACAAGGACCGTCTTATACTAGCTTATGTTATAATTGCATTATAAATGTATTTGTTTCTAGAGATCATGGTGGGAATACTTGGGTGTATTGTGATACTTTACTTATCTATCGACCGCCAAAATGAAAAGTTGTGTGTGTATCAGTTTTCTTCTTTGTTCTTTCACTCCAAAGCAGGTAGAAGATTTTCTGTCATCCCGCCTGCACACTCCGCACATGTATGTGGTTCATGTAGTGTTGGTTCCAGCCTAAATAGTCAACGCCTGAACGCCAACACTTGGCAAACTAAAAATCTCATCTGTCAAAATGACAATTAAGAAATGTCAAAAACAAAACCAAAAATCATAATAAACGTCACTTGTGTAAAATAAAAAATTAAGAATTGTCGTGTTTCATTTTTTTTCCTCATTATTTTTATTGAATTAAATTTACATTTGTTTCCATTTTAACGTAACCTAATAATAAAGGCATATTGCCCATTCACTGGTCCTTCGAGTCTGAAGAAGGTTTATACAAAATATCAAAGGATTGATCGGAATTTTAAGGATTAAAGTGTGTGCAACGTGGGAATCATCTCTTAACCTATACATCCCAGGATTTATTTTTGTCGCCATTATCCCAAAAATTTCCAAGTAAGTGGATTTACTTACATTAATAAATAATATAAAATGACTACTAAAATCTTGACGGCAAAACACAAGCAGCTAAAAAAGGACGAATTTTGGAAAAAAGGGAAAGGCAATTAATCTAACGTACGTTCAAACACGAATAAAATTGTTGGATGAGTTGTGGCAGTCGGTATCCAAAACATACGATGATTTGTTGTTAAATGACGATGACAAATGCAAGGAGGAATCCGAAGCCGAAATAACTTACGAAACGATTAGGGAGGATTATTGTGTGTTTCAGTCCAAGTTGCTTGATTCGTTGGCAGTTTTAAGTGAAGGCGGTGTGCAGCAGTCCACTGATGTCTCAATTAAGGAGGCGGTAGTAAAGAGTGAGGAGCTCCATTTACCTTCAATCAAGATCCCGACATTCGACGGCAGCTACGAAAAGTGGTCCAGTTTCCATGACATTTTCATGACATTGGTTGGCAGTAAGGCGTCGCTGTCGAATATTCAGAAGATGCATTATCTGAAGACCAGTCTGGCCGGTGATGCTGAAAAACTTATTTTGTCGTTGAAGGTTGAAGGTCAAAACTATGCCACAGCTTGGTCTATGTTGACAGAACGGTATGATCACCCGCGCATGTTAGTGAACATTCAATTATAGGGTTTTCACACCAACCCAAAACGCGGTTTTCGTGAAAAAAGCCCCAAAACCTACACCAAAACACAGGTTTTACCATACTAATTATCAAAACACAAGTTTTCATAAACGACTGGTTTTATATAAAACATGTCGAAAACTAGTTGCGATACCAAGATGATTTAAGCAAACACACCTAATGGAAAATTCAGCAACATATCAATGACATAAATGTCAAAAAGATTAAAAAAAAGCTGTCGCTTTTGAACTTTGTTTTTGTTGACACTCGGAGCGAATAAGTGGTGGTAAGTAATTTTGTTTACAAAATCTTTCATAAAAATATAAATTAATTGATTTTATTTACAGAAAATGGAAGAACATAAAATAAAAAAAAAAAGGAAGATATGGGATTCCCAAGACGAGGAATTTCTCCTAGAAGTATGGAAGGAAAAGGAGCCAGAACTCCGTGGAAGCCGGAAAAATTCTCACATTTTTAATGAAATGTCGGTGACTTTCCTAGGGCGGCCTGTGCAGTACACCCCGGAGGAAATTAAAGCAAAATTGCACAACTTGACCACCAAATACAAGTAAGTTAATTAAGCCACATTTTTAAACAAATATGTGTTAAAAATCACTCCATTTGTTTTCTTTTAGGAGTGAAAAGAAGAAAATTGGACCCTCCGGAGGTTCCCCATCAGAATGGCCATTATTTATTAAAATACATGGCATTCTTGGGGAACATCGAATTCATAACCTCCAGGTTATAGTAGAGGATAGCCGCCCAACTGGTAAATTAATTAAAACAAAAGTATATATGTATGTATATAGTACTAGTAATTTTTTTATTAATTTTCAGCCGACATTTCAATTGATGAATTTCCAGCTTCCGTTTATGGCGATTCCACTTCTAGGAGATATACTCAGCAGACGATCCTAGCGTAAATTCCTCCTTTTTCTTCTGATAGAAGCTTGAGATGTAGCCATGTAGTTTAACAAACTCTTGAAATTTTGTTGAAGCTTGTTTTTATAAATAACAAATAGTTTTATTTGGTTTGAATCCATTTTATTTTTCAAATGTTACAGCGAATTTTTTTTTTTTCAACAACCAAATATTTATTAATTCAAAATATGACAGGTAGTTTTCAAAACACAGTCTAATGTCAAACGAAAACTTGAAATGTTTGGTGTGAACAGTTTTCAGGTTTTTGAAAACTTTGTGCCGAAAACCGTGTTTTCAGCTTGGTGTGAAAACCCTATTAAACACATTGTTCAACCTGCCATTGGTAACGCAGGAACGCGCGGAATCGATTAAAGACCTCTTGTATACATCAACGCAAGTCATACACAGCCTGATCAATCTAAAAATAGAAGTAACGCATTTAGATCCCGTTCTAATTTTTATTCTTGTGCGCAAATTACCTGGCCGGACGCAGCAGATGTGGGAGGAGAAACTCAACGCAAGGGAGAAACCAAAGGAACTTCCGACATTCGCAGAGTTTAAGACGTTTTTGGAGATGAGATTCCGCACTCTTGAAGGAATCGACCAACAGCATCAGAGTTCGTCCTATACGTATCCAAATGTAGCGAATAAGCAGTCGTTCATTGCTCACGCTCAACATGATGCTCCAAAGGTTGTCTGCAAAATTTGTCAAAAATCCAAGCACGGGGTTAGAAAATGTAATAAATTTTTAAAAATGAGTGTTAATGATCGTTGTCAGGTTATCAATAAAATGGGTTTGTGCCCCAACTGTCTAGGGTACAATCATCGGATTGAAAATTGTTTAAGTAGTCGTAGGTGTTATCATTGCCAACAACCACACCACACTTTATTACATTTAAATAATATCCCTTTTCAGCCAAGCCAACAACCTTCACGATCTCAACAAACACAAAATAATGTTCAACAGACTCACCCGACATCTCAAGGCGCAATTCTAAACGCAGAAGCACCATCATTTCAAGCTTCCAGTAACCAGCCGTCTACATCCAATATAGTTGCATCTCACCATACTCATCAATGCTCATCGACAAAAAAACACTCAAGTGTTACTGGCTACAGCCCTTGTCAAGGTACGGTCATCTTTGGGAGATTGGTTGACGTTGCGCGCGTTATTGGATTCTGGTTCAGAAGCGTCATTCATCACAGAGTATGCTGTTCAATTGCTGCAACTTAAATCGAAACCAACGCGAACGGAGGTGTCCGGGTTGGGTTTGGTCTGCAGTGGCACTTGTCTTAGAGCAGTGGACATCACATTTGCTTCGCAGCTTTCCGCCTTTGCGACAACAACGCAAGCTTTCATTTTAAAGTCACTGTCTGGGCATTTGCCGGCCCGGACCCTTCATGTTGAGAACTGGACACATCTCGAAAATTATGAATTGGCTGATCCCGAATTTTACAAATCGTCGAAAATTGATCTTCTATTTGGAAGTGAAGACAAGTCAATGCCAGTCATGCAGAAGACAGCGTTAGGATGGATTATCTTCGGAAAAGCCCCGATTCTACGCCAATCAAATCCATCAATCAGAAGTTTCATGCAGACTGTCGATGTTGATAACCAGCTTCGGAAGTTTTGGGAATTAGAAGAGACGCCGTTCAAGTCATTCCAAAAGCCCGAAGACGTCGAATGCGAAAAGCATTTCCTATTGAATGTTGAACGAGAATCCGATGGACGTTATCAAGTTGCTCTGAAATTCAAAGGGAATGTAGCTCCGGTTTTCGGTGACACTTTTCAAGGTGCTTTACGACGATTTCAAAGCGTGGAACGACGTCTTTTGGCCAATCACGATCTTCGTGTGCAGTATACACCGTGTATTGAGGACTATCTTCATTTGGGACACATGACTGAAGTCGATAAAAATAGTCTGCCAGCGAAAAAACATTACTTCTTGCCACATCATGCGGTCATAAAGGAAAGCAGCTCAACAACAAAGGTGAGAGTGGTATTCGACGCGTCGTTCAAAAGCTCTAGCGGAGTTTCATTGAATGATGTAATGATGATTGGTCCAGCGCTTCAACAAAACATTTGTGATGTGATTTTAAGATGGCGATTATATCGGTACACATTCACAGCTGACATCGAGAAAATGTATCGTCAGATCTGGATAGCAGAACGTGATCGGAACTATCAGCTCATTCTGTGGAGAACAAAACCTGAGGACCCTCTAAAGGTTTATAGCTAAATACAATTACCTTCGGAACAGCAGCCACTCCATACTTAGCTATTCGGACTCTGCACAAGTTGGCCGACGATAAGTCTGCAAATGTGTTGGCGTCTTCGATGATTCGTGATGAAATGTACGTTGATGATCTAATCTCAGGAGGCAATACAATTGCGGAAGCTAAAGTGAAAATAGAGCAAATTAGATCAACATTAAAAGGAGCTGGATTTCACTTACGTAAATGGACATCGAATTCCGACAGTTTTTTAGAAGGCATTCCTCCAGGAGAGCAGGAATCTACTTTCGCTGTGCCTTCCGATGATGGAGAGCAAGTTAAGACGCTTGGTGTCCATTGGCTTCCTTCTGCCGATAAATTCTCTTTTCGTTACAGTTCACTGGATAATCCGAATCCGACCAAACGATTCATTCTATCTACGATAGCACGCTTGTTTGATCCCATGGGATGGATTGCTCCATGCATTGCCCTGGCGAAGATGTTTATGCACCAGCTGTGGACGAAAAAGATGACTTGGGATGAAATTATTGATCCATCGTTTCTGGAACACTTGAAATTCATCAATAAGATCCAATTTCTAAGGTGGGTTCAAACAGATGATAATTTGGTTGAAGCAGAACTTCATGGGTTTAGCGATGCGTCGGAAAAAGCATACGGAGCTGCAGTCTATTTACGAGTGACAAACAAACAAAATGAAGTACACATGAATCTGCTTATCGCAAAATCCAAGGTTGCTCCAGTACAATCAGTGAGTCTTCCTCGTTTGGAGCTATGTGCAGCTGTTATGTTGGCCAAACTTCTCGATTACGTCGTCAAAACTTTAAATCACAAAGTGGTCATGATATACGCTTGGACTGATTCAATGATTACCCTCTATTGGTTCAAGGAGCACCGACTAGGTGGGAAACCTTTGTCCGGAACCGTGTTGGGGAGATTCAACGTCTTACGTCGATTAAAATATGGAATCATATTCCTACTCAGCACAATCCCGCAGATTTGGTGTCCAGAGCTGTTTTACCATCGGCTTTACTCAACAATTCACTTTGTTGGAGTGGTCCGGACTTTTTACGAAAGTCGTGGGAATTTTCGTTCCCGTCTCAGCCCACGTCAAATTGTCAAGCTCTCTATGTTGAAGAAAAAACATCTTCGATTAATCTTCACAGCGAATGCAGGCTAACTCCAATCAATGATTTGTTAAATCGGTCATCTGAAATAAACAAACTCATAAGAATAGCTGCGTACTTGTTACGATTTATACACAATCTACAAATTTCTGTAGCTCAACGCAAATCTGACCTGATGGATTCCTTCGATCGCATATCCGGGCCAATTACGCCAGCAGAGATCTTCGAATCCAATTTAAAACTAATTCGTCTTGCCCAGTCCGAAATGTTTCCAGAAGGTGTTAGGAAATCTCGAGGAATGGCATCTTTAAGTCCCTTCGTTGATACTAACAGTATCATTCGCGTTGGTGGGCGTCTGGAAAATGCCAATCTGCAATATGATCAACTTCATCCAATCATTTTGGAATCAAACCACCATCTGAGCAAACTGATCATTCGAGATGCACACGAAAGGACTTTGCATGGAGGCATTCAGCTGATGATGGGATTTCTCAGGAAACGGTATTGGATTTTTCAAGCCAAGCGATCGGTTAAGCACTGTATCCATAAGTGCACTATTTGCTTTCGGTTTCGGACTAAACCAATGCATCAACTTATGGGCGAGTTACCAGCAGCTGGAGTCATGATGTCCAGACCGTTTACGCATACCGGAGTTGACTATGCTGGTCCAATAAGCTTGGAAAGGGCGCGGTGCGAAGTCATATAAAGGCTACTTAGCTATTTTCGTTTGCCTTGCGACAAAGGCAATCCACCTCGAAGCAGTAAGCGATCTTACCACTCAAGCTTTTCTCGCAGCATTTCGCCGTTTTACATCACGTCGAGGAATTTGTAGTCAAATCTACAGCGACTGTGGTACCAATTTCAAAGGTGCTGAAAGGGAACTGCGCCGTCTGCTGAAAGCTGCCTGCCATGATTGGAAAGAAATCGCGGAGTTATTAGCATCTAATGGAACTAAGTGGGATTTCATTCCGCCTGCTTCTCCCCACTTCGGAGGATTATGGGAAGCCGGAGTAAAGAGTGTTAAATACCACTTCAAAAGAATCGTCGGCAATGGGACACTCACCTTTGAGGAACTCTCCACACTTCTGACTCAAATCGAAGCGTGTTTAAATTCGAGGCCTCTGTGCCCTTTAACGGAAAACCCCGATGATTTTCAAGCGCTGACTCCAGCTCATTTCTTGATTGGCTGGCACACCGTTCCAGAACCGGATCTGATAATTGAGAAAATAAGTTACACAGATCGGTGGAAAAATCTCCAGTTGAATTTACAAACCTTTTGGAGACACTGGCAAAGTGAATACTTATCACGACTTCAACAGCGACCAAAATGGCTCAAACCTCAACCGGAAGCCAAAATCGGAGATTTGATGCTTATAAAAGATGAGCGTCTTCCTCCAGCACAATGGAACTTGGGTCGGATTCTGGAAACATATCCTGGTCAAGACAATCTGACACGAGTTGTTAAATTAAAGACCCAACAAGGAGAATTCAAAAGGCCAATAACGAAACTTTGCCCCTTACCAATCAACAACAATCAACATACAACAAATCCATCCACACACATCTTCGTCATACATAAACATACAACAAATCCATCAGCATAACGCACATATCCACACACACATACATCTTCACAATCATACATTAACACACATAATAATCACAAATAATTCACACTGTCACTCGACCATCGCCGATCATAGCACTCTACGCTATCGAAAATGAGTTCACAACACGACTTCAAAGAAAGTATTTTGCTCATTTTCTACGAAAACACGCAAACTAAACCGAAGAAATTTCAATTAATGCACAATCGAATTTAATCTTAAATATATTTGCTCATTTCAATCGAAACACGCAATCAAACACAAGCAAAAAAATTAATTCGCCACTGTAATGTAAAATTATCTCAAATCTAAATCACTTAAAATTAAATCGCTTAATATTTTTAAATTCAGAAGAATATTTTCAAAACAAAAAAAATATATATATTCTTGAACTCATAAAATATTTTCAAAACCAACTTATTTAAATAATTTAAATACATTTTCATCAAAAATCTACCAAAAACATCGAAAAACAAAAAAAATTGATCAACAGATCATAAAAAAATATCGATAACAATATAGATACAAATATCGATAACATCGGGTTAAGACACCCATCACAAACAAATTATCATGTAAATACGAATTAACTAAATTAAATGAATTACACATAATTTTAAATGAAATAATACATAAATCGACTTACCTGAATTTTCTGCATTCGCTGGATATAGGCTGTCGACATTTTCTACCATGAAACCACAATTTAAACAAAACAAACAAAATCACAATTTTAACCACTTCACTTGAACATAAATTACAACCAACGCCGTAATTCAGGGAAATTTCCATTCATCAAGGAATTGATTTGTTGTTGTTTTTTTTTTTTGCCAACTCAAGCAAATGGTAGAGAAATTCACACCAAGTGTGTAAAGGCCAGACCACAAGGAGGTGATCTCGACTAAACAATTTTGACTTCATGTATATTTTTGTAGTATGAATGAATTTGATATAATGAGATTTTAAATATTTTATTATATTTACAAATATTAATAATTTTGTATCGTTTCATGTTCTCCGATGAAAACAAACAACAACACGATCTTCAATCTTCTTCAACTACGTCATCGAAAACATGATTTTCGCCCGGGGAGAATAAATAGAGAAATAATAGCCTAAATAGTCAACGCCTGAACGCCAACACTTGGCAAACTAAAAATCTCATCTGTCAAAATGACAATTAAGAAATGTCAAAAACAAAACCAAAAATCATAATAAACGTCACTTGTGTAAAATAAAAAATTAAGAATTGTCGTGTTTCATTTTTTTGCTCATTATTTTTATTGAATTAAATTTACATTTGTTTCCATTTTAACGTAACCTAATAATAAAGGCATATTGCCCATTCATGTAGTGACATAAAAGTGACGTCTCACAGTGCCTGTCACTGTTTTTGTCACTGCAAGGACATGCAAAACAATGACGATCACACGACGTGACACTTTTAGGACAGAAAACTACGTCATAGTGAAGTCAGAATGTCACTGCAGTGACAAATTACAAGGACTGTCTAATACTAGCTTTAAACAAAAACAGCACCTAACGAGATTTTTAACCAAAAATTGCTTAGTATGGTTCCTATTATGACCTATGCGAACATTAATTAATTACTTGCGCCCTTGTATATACACTGCATATAGTACTATCATGGAGCATCATTTTTTAGTTCTGAATCAAGTCGCAATGAGGCGTGCTGAAATTGCCAATTGGTGTGAATATAGAAAAAGTACAGACAACAAAAGTTTATTAAATACTGGTAAAATATAGGTAAAGGTTCTCGTCTCCACTATTTAGAGCTAGTTCTGAATCAACCAGGAAGATGGCCAGACGAAAAATGACCACCATGAGAGTACTATAGAAAATTTATATACAATGAGAGTACTATAGAAAATTTATATACAATGCTTTCGCCTCATGTGTCAAAAAATGTGGCGAATTGAAAACGCGTTCTATTACCATTAGCGAACATTCGCCTCTATCTGTCAGAATCGGTTGAATTGTAAATCCTGGTGACTTTAAACAATAAAGCAGTTCATTTTGAAAAGCGTGTTTTTTTTAAAGAACAAAAATAACTTTTTCTTCTCTGTTTACATAATAATGCTGAAACTCAGTCGATGATCCCAATATGGGTTCAACCAAGAATTTCAGGCAGTCCAGATTTCTTGAAGAAATCATTTGTAGCTTGTTGCTTCTCCGAATTGGACATAATGTATATCTATCTTTATCCAAGCCCGGAAGACTTTTTGTTTCAAGCACTGAACTTTGAGTTGTTTGAAATTACATTATATTTAAAACTAACACAAACGCATGTTTGTTAATCCAAAAATATAAAATAAATGAAAAATGTAAAAAAGAAAATTAGTTGAACAAAGGGAATAAGAATAACTAATTATTCTTTACAAAGTGTCAGGTAGTTCAAGTGGTTTTTTTTTCATGCCTCATCTGTTGGCCTTCGTCGCCAAAAAACAAATCTATTTTACTTTGTCTTTATATTTCCTGAAATCTTGTTTATTAAACAAAACCGTACACTATTTCCAACACAAATGAACATTTTTGACGTTCAATAACAAACTTTACTTAACACATTCAGTTTTTAATGTTGGTAGCTTTGTTGGCAATACCACGACAAGAGTATTTCACTAAATTCTTCGACATTAGTCGAACCTTCGAATCGCTAGTCATAATAGGGCCCTATAACATCTAAATTCAAACTTTGAATACGAAAAATTTGAATAAACCTAGTCAAAATAATTCGTATCCAGGGGCTAAGATGACTCGACCATATAGAGTGGATGAACATCGACGCTCCAGTGCGCAAGGTCTTTTACGGCGTCCCTGAGGGATTAAGCCAAGGCAAGCCACATCTCCGATGGAGCGACCTTGGAGTGCGAAACTGGAGACGGCAAGCTAGATATCGAAGCTTCTGGAGGATCATATTAAACTTGGCCCAGGAGCACCACACTATGTAGCGCAAGCAAAAGCAAAAAGTAAGTACTTATGATCAGGTAGCTGACAGCAGTCGAGCCAAAAATATTCTTTTGAAAAGAACATACTATTATTAAAAAAGTTGTTGACACCTTACATATGTAAATAATTTAATATGTCACAATAAAGATGGAATAGTTTTAAAAAATTGTTTTCTATTAAGGCTAACGTGCTAGTTGAATAATTAGAGGAACACACATTTCAAAGAATTCCATAGTATGTCACAATAAAGATGGAATAGTTTTCAAGATTTGTTTTCCATTAAAACTAACGAGCTAGTTGAATAATTAGAGCAGCGCACATTTCAAAGAATTCCATAGTATGATGTCCTGTTGGTTGCTGTGGCATAATCCCGCTATTCACTATTGGTGGTGGTGTTAGACTTTCCATAATAACATCATCACCTTGCTCAACTTCTTCGTTGGTAAGCGATTTAAAATCAAGCAGATAACTCTTAGCATCAACTTGATAAAGTTGCAAGGACATTTTGGAAAATTTCCCGTTTAGATGATTATGTCTGCGCACGCGAACGTGAAATGAATTTATTATCTTCCACTCGTAGTCCAATGCCTTCATGGCTCTATAGACCTCTAGCATTATATCGTTTGGTTTACTTTGTGAACGAATACCTAAGTGCCACTTTGCTCGTTTGATTGGAATCGGCTTGGGGCGATCTAGATAGACGGAATTTCCAGCAGCGGATTGAGCCATTTGACGGTCTCTCAATGGGGCAATCCGCTCTGGGTGTGGTCTAAGGCATGAATTGTATCCCGCATGACTGGAATTTAAGGCACTGACTCCATCTAGGTACCTTTCGTTGGGTGAATTAACCACAGGTGGTGGACTACCAGCTACGAAGAAATTTGATATTTCGGTCTTAGCTTGTTCATCAGCAAAACGTTTATTATCGATAATCAAATGATACGCAATTGCCAACTGGTCGTGTGGGTCTCCACTAAGCAAAGCGTTATGAACTTCGCTCTCTTTTACTCCAAATTTTCCACAAACCTCCGAAACAGCGTATGTGTCGATGACGTTACTGTCTTGTTCAACTGTAGATGGAAACAAATATGATGGAAGATCCTTTTGGAACCAATCATGTTTTTTTATCTCTTCGATATTCGCTCGTTTTAAAGGATCTACTTGCAGCATTTGGCATACAAGATTGACAACCTGTTTGTTCAGATACTCAGGAATGGGAAATATGCCAGATTTAATTTTGCGGAACAATGTTGGAACATGTTCATCATCAAAAGGAAGAGTTCCGCATAACAAAGCATACAAAATTACGCCACATGACCAAATGTCGACTTCTGGTCCTGCATATAGTTTGCCGGAGATAACCTCTGGCGCGGCATAGTTAGGAGAGCCACAGGAAGTTCGTAAGAATTCCCCGTCTAACATCATGTTAGAAAGACCAAAATCAGCTATCTTAACGTGCATATTATGGTCCAATAGAAGATTTTCTGGCTTTAAATCTCGATGAACAATCATATGCCTGTGGCAATAGTCGACACCCGATATTATTTGTTGGAAGAAGCGGCGAGCTTCATGTTCTTGCAATTTTCCATTTTTAACAATATAGTCGAAAAGCTCACCACCAGACACATATTCCATTATCATGAAAATGTCACTTGGAGTTGAGATAACCTAGATTATAAGACCGTAAGAAATTGTTTTCTACATGATCTAATTGTATTACCTGATATAATTTGATAATGTGTGGGTGCCTAAACAATTTTAAATTTTGGATTTCTCTTCTTATTTTTCCGACAACGTCTAGGCTCTTTATTTTTTGTCTGTTTAATATCTTTACGGCAACTTTGTGCTTTGTTAACTGATGTTCCCCAATCTTAACTTTTCCAAATGTCCCAGTTCCCAAAGTCGCTCCGAGAGAATAGTGTCCAATTTTTACAAGAGGCTGAGGACCGGACGACGTTGAAGCGACCGCAGTCGAAGCTTCATGTCCTCTTGTTGAATGAGACATAGCAATAGCAACCACAACCAGTTATTTCTGCAAATGTTTTGGAACTTTTACTTTGTTATATTTTTTGCCAGAAAAGTCGAAAAAAATTATTTTACTATTTGGCCGATAAACAAATAAGATTATGCAATATTAATTTTCCGAATATTTTGTGATAAAGATAAGCTTTTTGTCGGACGTTCCATGGGGGAACGAAAAAAAATCAATCATAATTAATAACAGTCTGTTCAATGAGCCTGCTCTTGCTCTAGCTGCTCTAAGCTACTCTAGGTAAAAAAAAAACAAGATTTTGTTGTTCAATGTGTACGTTCAGGTACGTATCTTTTAGATAGGTTACCTTGCTTGTGTTTAGTTTTTTTTTTTTTTTTGTGAACGAACATTTCCAACCAGATAGGTTACCTCTAAAAATTCGCATCAAAAGAGAAAAACAGTCAGCTGTGGGGCGTTCTCTTATTGAGGGCGTTCGGTGCCGTATAGCTTTGTGTTATAATGCTATTGAAATATACTGTGCGTTTGTGAACGCATAAAACCCAATAGGAAACAATTTCTGTCAAAACGTACTACATTTGTACAACCAGCTGATTTCGTGGTCAGCTGTTCCATACGATACCAAAGTATACCAGAAATTTATCGCTACTTCTGTTTCGATTTGGAGAACATATTTTTCGTTTTTTGTTATGGTCATCAGCTGTTGATCAGCTGTCTTTTTACACGTATTACAACAACAATGCGCTACTTCCATTTCGAACCTATGAGATACCGAACGCCCCCATTAACTATTGTTGACAATCGTTAACAATTGTTAAATATTTGTCGTTCCAAAATGCCAAATAGTTACGATTCCTTACTATTTGACAGAAAAACATTGTTCCAAAATGAAGTGCCAAATAGGTACGATTTGTAACGATTTCCAACTCATGTCCATGATAGGAATTGAGATTGTTGATCTGTCAAAATCAAAGTTCGTTTAGAATTCAAATCAGAATTCAATATTCATAAACTTTTTTTTTTAAATTAAAGTGGATTGAAAATTATTAAAAACATGATCCTATGTAACGATAATGCAAACAGAACTATTTTCGATGACAATATCTGTATTTAATTAAGTATTCATTTGGAAAAATACGTTGATTTTTTTAATATTTATTTGACAGATTAACATTGTCTAACAATAAATCGTTCCAAAATGAAATCGTAACAATCCCAACAAAGTCTAATAATGACACTTTAACCAAATTTTTTGACACAACAACGATTTTCAACGATACTTAATAAAAGAACGCCCTTCTGCTCTGCTAATCAGGGGTGGAATCGACTAACGCGAACCCCCGTATAGTTAACAGCACTATGTCGGGAATTTTGAATTTTTTGGTGCCCCGAATTTGGAAAACATTTGGAAAAAATTGGAAAACCATTTTTAGAATTTGGAAAACTATAGTTTAAAAGTTATTAACAATTAAAGATTTGGTGTACAGTTAGCAGCACATAGAGAAAAAGAGGACTTTTTTGGTTTCAATCGATGGGAAATTGTTTGGAAAAATTTGGAAAACAATTTTTTAGAATTTGGAAAACCTTAGTTTATTAATTAATTAACAAATTGTAAATAAACCATTCGTAACGTAACATGGCTATATTGTTATTAAATTAAAAAAAACACTTGCACATGTAAACCCATTTTTTTTGTCCCAAACTCTGTCGCAAGCAATTGACAGCGAAAATCAAAACAAAAAATTCAATTTCATTTTCAAGGTAGATAGATTTTAAAATTCCTTTGTTATTTTATTTTGTAATAATTTTCCGTAACGCAATATATTTTTTTCTAGCGCTATTTCATCCAGCGATGACGATGTGCGGATATAAGGAATGTAGTAGTCCGATTCAACCGACTTAAGTTGATGGTCAAATGTCGCTATCTTCCCTGTCTTCTCACAATGGCAAACTCGAAGAAAATCCACTTCCAACTACAAAAGTCTGGGGATACGGGTAGCCACGCAAGGGGAAATTTAAGATCTATTCAGATTTAGAAGATAAAAAGTGCAACCGAGTTTATCTAGCACCACTGCTAGATCAATCAGCTGGCATTCTCATCGGATTTGGAGGAAATAATTATGAATTCGCCACCGGATTCCCAACAAACACCAGGTTGCCAAGAGGAAGCAGACGAGAATATAAAAGTAAAAGAGCGGAAGGCTAAGAAAGCACAATCAGTGGTTTCGCCTAAGTCTGCATTTGAAGAACCATCGCTACAAACAGTACCTCCGGAATTTCCACCCGTCGAAAAAAGACTCAACTTATTTGTGGTCGAAATTGTCTGAGATGCGGATGAAGACAATAGTATTCCGGATGAGGTCATTTTACGTACATTATGAATTAAAACGACGTAGAGTTTCTTATCGTTCGCTTTGTATTTTGTTTAGTTCAAGTAAGTTGCCTCGTCTCTGTCCTGAATATAAACACATCAATGCTTGCTACTTGATTAAACAAAAATCAAAAAGTTTTGATATTGCTTCAAGCAGACACACAACATATACATGTGATATTTTCACAAACGCAATCTCCCATGCTTGATGAGATTTTGACCTGTGTGATAAAGTAAATATATTATAAGGAGGAAAATATTTCGTACGTTCCATCCTCCAACACCCTAAACACACATCGGACGACTCTGATTTATCCGATCTAAGTGGACTCTCCGAAGGTCAGGCAATGAATAGAAGCATAGAGTAACTATACTATAAAGAGGGAAATCTATTGCTTTCTTTTGACAAGGCCTAAAAGCTGGTCAAATAAGTATTGGTGTAGAACTGTCAAAAAATTGACGCCGATTGAGAATGCAGTAGTGCTGAACTGTCAAAAAATTGACGCCAATTGAGAGTGTAGTAGTGCTGAACTGTCAAATAATTGACGCCGATTGAGAATGTAGTAGTCAAATAATTGACCTCCTTTTTCAAGTTTCCTTTTCTTTTTCACCACAAAATTGGGCGTGTTGGAAGATACTTGATAATAAAAAGCGCCATCCCCAAATTGACGTCATCAATGACTCAAACTGACTAAATTAAATTACCATTTTTGGAAAGAATGCGAAGTATTAGTGGACTTAAAATGTATATTAAATCGATCAAATAAGACATTGGACCAAACCTGCATCAATTAAAACTTACTTTTCTGTTTTTTTTTCTAAAACGGAAATTAATTTTTTCAACAAGGGTCACTGATGACGTAAAAATACAAAAGTTCCTATCTTGTTTTCTTGTATTATGAAGAGACACTAGCAAGTTACTCGAATGCAAGTTGTTATACTTTATTATTTTTTCCCTGCCTTTTACAGATTATGTGCAAGAGCTTCAACCATTTTTCCTGATACCTAAACTGATGATAGTGTATTGATTGTTCTAAGAATGAATTTAAACAAGCTTTCGGTCAGAATATATATTTGCAAGATTGTATTATACAAAGTAGCGATAAAGGTGTACTTTTTTAACGTTAAATTATCTTTCTTCACACCATATAATAGGCGTTTACACAGGAGTAGAAGCCTGATCAAACACAGCGCGTTCTGACGCCGCGTTGTAATATACAGTAAAACAAACATATCCCAAGTCACAAAGAGCACGTTTTCAACGCCTCATCAAGTTCCACACGGCGTCAAAACGTCGCGTTGTGATAATTTACAAATTGTTTTTTTTAAGTCTTCGTTAAACAGAACGTATTTTTAACGTGGCGTAGAGATTATTATTACTATTACGTTGGTGTGTACACTGATTTGGATTACCCCGAATAGATCCAATGCTTTCCTACAAACTGTACTGTTTTATTCTAAAGAAATTTGCAAAATTAAAAAAAAAACAACTAAAACCATCCATTACCACTAAAAACATAATAGGGAATTGTTTTCAATTTCAAAAGTTCTTATTTTTAGTCCGTGCATAGCATTTTATTTCTCAAACGAGAAACTTCAAAGCTTAATCACAAAAAATCTTAAAATTTTCATTCTTCCATTCGTTAGTTCATTCCCCCTACTTTTTTACACCCTTACCCATTTGCAAAAAGAAAGAATGAAGAAACATCCGAAAAAAGGAATCATGTAAACTAAACAAGCTCTAAGACCTAAGAAAATCACCTTAACCCTTAAGGAATACATTTCGAACACATCCTTCTCGATATGTAGGAGTATGGTGGAGGTGAATTTCTAAAACGTCAACAACAATTTGTTTAGTGAATATTGTGTAGTGTATTGATAGTGATAATTAGAACTGTGTTTATTATCATCAATAAAACGAATAAGCAGTTTAATTTTGTTAAAAGGACACAATAATTCACGGAGTTCCTTCACTTCGAACAATTTGTGAGAATTTCACAAAATACCACCATCGAAAGACGACGACGACGTGCCTGATGAGAATTGTATCTTGTATCAAATATTCTCATCAGGCACGTCGTCGTCGTTGATGGTATTTTGTGAAATTCTCACAAATTGTTCGAAGTGAAGGAACTCCGTGAATTATTGTGTCCTTTTAACAAAATTAAACCACTTAGATTGGGTAAGGTTTCAGCATTTAGTAAGTAAATTTGTGCCGAAAAATCCTTTGTGTTTTCACTGATTTTAAAACCATTGTTGATTTTGATTTTGACAACCGTCATAAGCAATTGTTTTCTGGAATAATAATTTTAATAATTCTTCGAAAAAAAATCGAATATGTATTTTTTATCATTTTTATGTTTGTTGAACTTGGTCCCAATGGAAAATACACCGCGGATAGTTGCCAATAGTAGAAACGCTTACTCGGTAAAGGAAAATTCCGAAAGAAAGATTTCAGACGGAATTCCCGACGACGACGTGCCTGATGAGAATTGTATCTTGTATCAAATATTCTCATCAGGCACGTCGTCGTCGTTGATGGTATTTTGTGAAATTCTCACAAATTGTTCGAAGTGAAGGAACTCCGTGAATTATTGTGTCCTTTTAACAAAATTAAACCACTTATCCGTTTTATTAATGATATGAATTAAAAACGAATTCGACATAAGTTTAAAAAAAGGAAAAAGACTTAAAAAAGGAAATGCATTCCCAACCTGTGTATTAGTCAACAATTGTGTGTGTTATTTCTCGCCCACCAAGAATGATCCCGATTGCATTTTGAAATAAGGAGATGTTGTTAAAATAATTTGGTGCCCATATTAATGGATTTATTGCTGTAGCAGCACACACGCTCAGCTGCGTTTGATTTTCGAAGAGTACAAACAACTGTCTGGGCAGACCTTGTAACAGGCAGTCAAGAACGAAATGAGTGGTGAACTTCATGAAACCATGACGGCGATTGGTAGGTTAAGAATCTATGATGCCAGTCCGGTTAATCTGATATTTTTTTTTCTTTGCTAGTTGAGTGCCCTCAATCTCCCCCTGCATTAAGTATTCATTTGGAAAAATACGTTGATTTTTTTAATATTTATTTGACAGATTAACATTGTCTAACAATAAATCGTTCCAAAATGAAATCGTAACAATCCCAACAAAGTCTAATAATGACACTTTAACCAAATTTTTTGACACAACAACGATTTTCAACGATACTTAATAAAAGAACGCCCTTCTGCTCTGCTAATCAGGGGTGGAATCGACTAACGCGAACCCCCGTATAGTTAACAGCACTATGTCGGGAATTTTGAATTTTTTGGTGCCCCGAATTTGGAAAACATTTGGAAAAAATTGGAAAACCATTTTTAGAATTTGGAAAACTATAGTTTAAAAGTTATTAACAATTAAAGATTTGGTGTACAGTTAGCAGCACATAGAAAAAAAGAGGACTTTTTTGGTTTCAATCGATGGGAAATTGTTTGGAAAAATTTGGAAAACAATTTTTTAGAATTTGGAAAACCTTAGTTTATTAATTAATTAACAAATTGTAAATAAACCATTCGTAACGTAACATGGCTATATTGTTATTAAATTAAAAAAAAACACTTGCACATGTAAACCCATTTTTTTTGTCCCAAACTCTGTCGCAAGCAATTGACAGCGAAAATCAAAAAATTCAATTTCATTTTCAAGGTAGATAGATTTTAAAATTCCTTTGTTATTTTATTTTGTAATAATTTTCCGTAACGCAATATATTTTTTTCTAGCGCTATTTCATCCAGCGATGACGATGTGCGGATATAAGGAATGTAGTAGTCCGATTCAACCGACTTAAGTTGATGGTCAAATGTCGCTATCTTCCCTGTCTTCTCACAATGGCAAACTCGAAGAAAATCCACTTCCAACTACAAAAGTCGGGGGATACGGGTAGCCACGCAAGGGGAAATTTAAGATCTATTCAGATTTAGAAGATAAAAAGTGCAACCGAGTTTATCTAGCACAACTGCTAGATCAATCAGCTGGCATTCTCATCGGATTTGGAGGAAATAATTATGAATTCGCCACCGGATTCCCAACAAACACCAGGTTGCCAAGAGGAAGCAGACGAGAATATAAAAGCAAAAGAGCGGAAGGCTAAGAAAGCACAATCAGTGGTTTCGCCTAAGTCTGCATTTGAAGAACCATCGCTGCAAACAGTACCTCCGGAATTTCCACCCGTCGAAAAAAGACTCAACTTATTTGTGGTCGAAATTGTCTGAGATGCGGATGAAGACAATAGTATTCCGGATGAGGTCATTTTACGTACATTATGAATTAAAACGACGTAGAGTTTCTTATCGTTCGCTTTGTATTTTGTTTAGTTCAAGTAAGTTGCCTCGTCTCTGTCCTGAATATAAACACATCAATGCTTGCTACTTGATTAAAAAAAAATCAAAAAGTTTTGATATTGCTTCAAGCAGACACACAACATATACATGTGATATTTTCACAAACGCAATCTCCCATGCTTGATGAGATTTTGACCTGTGTGATAAAGTAAATATATTATAAGGAGGAAAATATTTCGTACGTTCCATCCTCCAACACCCTAAACACACATCGGACGACTCTGATTTATCCGATCTAAGTGGACTCTCCGAAGGTCAGGCAATGAATAGAAGCATAGAGTAACTATACTATAAAGAGGGAAATCTATTGCCTTCTTTTGACAAGGCCTAAAAGCTGGTCAAATAAGTATTGGTGTAGAACTGTCAAAAAATTGACGCCGATTGAGAATGCAGTAGTGCTGAACTGTCAAAAAATTGACGCCAATTGAGAGTGTAGTAGTGCTGAACTGTCAAATAATTGACGCCGATTGAGAATGTAGTAGTCAAATAATTGACCTCCTTTTTCAAGTTTCCTTTTCTTTTTCACCACAAAATTGGGCGTGTTGGAAGATACTTGATAATAAAAAGCGCCATCCCCAAATTGACGTCATCAATGACTCAAACTGACTAAATTAAATTACCATTTTTGGAAAGAATGCGAAGTATTAGTGGACTTAAAATGTATATTAAATCGATCAAATAAGACATTGGACCAAACCTGCATCAATTAAAACTTACTTTTCTGTTTTTTTTTTCTAAAACGGAAATTAATTTTTTCAACAAGGGTCACTGATGACGTAAAAATACAAAAGTTCCTATCTTGTTTTCTTGTATTATGAAGAGACACTAGCAAGTTACTCGAATGCAAGTTGTTATACTTTATTATTTTTTCCCTGCCTTTTACAGATTATGTGCAAGAGCTTCAACCATTTTTCCTGATACCTAAACTGATGATAGTGTATTGATTGTTCTAAGAATGAATTTAAACAAGCTTTCGGTCAGAATATATATTTGCAAGATTGTATTATACAAAGTAGCGATAAAGGTGTACTTTTTTAACGTTAAATTATCTTTCTTCACACCATATAATAGGCGTTTACACAGGAGTAGAAGCCTGATCAAACACAGCGCGTTCTGACGCCGCGTTGTAATATACAGTAAAACAAACATATCCCAAGTCACAAAGAGCACGTTTTCAACGCCTCATCAAGTTCCACACGGCGTCAAAACGTCGCGTTGTGATAATTTACAAATTGTTTTTTTTAAGTCTTCGTTAAACAGAACGTATTTTTAACGTGGCGTAGAGATTATTATTACTATTACGTTGGTGTGTACACTGATTTGGATTACCCCGAATAGATCCAATGCTTTCCTACAAACTGTACTGTTTTATTCTAAAGAAATTTGCAAAATTAAAAAAAAAGACAATTAAAACCATCCATTACCACTAAAAACATAATAGGGAATTGTTTTCAATTTCAAAAGTTCTTATTTTTAGTCCGTGCATAGCATTTTATTTCTCAAACGAGAAACTTCAAAGCTTAATCACAAAAAATCTTAAAATTTTCATTCTTCCATTCGTTAGTTCATTCCCCCTACTTTTTTACACCCTTACCCATTTGCAAAAAGAAAGAATGAAGAAACATCCGAAAAAAGGAATCATGTAAACTAAACAAGCTCTAAGACCTAAGAAAATCACCTTAACCCTTAAGGAATACATTTCGAACACATCCTTCTCGATATGTAGGAGTATGGTGGAGGTGAATTTCTAAAACGTCAACAACAATTTGTTTAGTGAATATTGTGTAGTGTATTGATAGTGATAATTAGAACTGTGCTTATTATCATCAATAAAACGAATAAGCAGTTTAATTTTGTTAAAAGGACACAATAATTCACGGAGTTCCTTCACTTCGAACAATTTGTGAGAATTTCACAAAATACCACCATCGAAAGACGACGACGACGTGCCTGATGAGAATTGTATCTTGTATCAAATATTCTCATCAGGCACGTCGTCGTCGTTGATGGTATTTTGTGAAATTCTCACAAATTGTTCGAAGTGAAGGAACTCCGTGAATTATTGTGTCCTTTTAACAAAATTAAACCACTTAGATTGGGTAAGGTTTCAGCATTTAGTAAGTAAATTTGTGCCGAAAAATCCTTTGTGTTATCACTGATTTTAAAACCATTGTTGATTTTGATTTTGACAACCGTCATAAGCAATTGTTTTCTGGAATAATAATTTTAATAATTCTTCGAAAAAAATCGAATATGTATTTTTTATCATTTTTATGTTTGTTGAACTTGGTCCCAATGGAAAATACACCGCGGATAGTTGCCAATAGTAGAAACGCTTACTCGGTAAAGGAAAATTCCGAAAGAAAGATTTCAGACGGAATTCCCGACGACGACGTGCCTGATGAGAATTGTATCTTGTATCAAATATTCTCATCAGGCACGTCGTCGTCGTTGATGGTATTTTGTGAAATTCTCACAAATTGTTCGAAGTGAAGGAACTCCGTGAATTATTGTGTCCTTTTAACAAAATTAAACCACTTATCCGTTTTATTAATGATATGAATTAAAAACGAATTCGACATAAGTTTAAAAAAAGGAAAAAGACTTAAAAAAGGAAATGCATTCCCAACCTGTGTATTAGTCAACAATTGTGTGTGTTATTTCTCGCCCACCAAGAATGATCCCGATTGCATTTTGAAATAAGGAGATGTTGTAAAAATAATTTGGTGCCCATATTAATGGATTTATTGCTGTAGCAGCACACACGCTCAGCTGCGTTTGATTTTCGAAGAGTACAAACAACTGTCTGGGCAGACCTTGTAACAGGCAGTCAAGAACGAATCTCCCCCTGCATTCTTTGCCAAATGTCTATTCAAAGCCATGGGTGGCATGGGAACCAATGATAGAACGCTTATTCGCATCATTATCAAATCCGAAATCGATTTTGGAAATATTAAGCATGAGTTTGAACGATTGTTCAATAGAACTTTGCTTAGTGCTGTGAAGGTAAATAGTTGATGGATTAACATTGGCAATTTTTTTTGTTTTATTTACTTCAATTCATTTTAGTCGGCAACATCTGGTGATTACAAACGTGCTTTGTGTGCTTTAATTGGAGGAGCATAACTCGTTTCGTTAGTGTGAAATCGAATTGCCTTCCTTCTACCTGTAAATCTTCTTCCACTTGAATGTACTCTGCATAGAAAGTGCCTAACGAAAAAGTATATATTTATTTTTGTTTTGTTTGTCGCTAATGTTTTAAAAACCATTCCTTACAAATAAAAAGTTATTTTTTGGTAAGGTTTCAGCATTTAGTAAGTAAATTTGTGCCGAAAAATCCTTTGTGTTATCACTGATTTTAAAACCATTGTTGATTTTGATTTTGACAACCGTCATAAGCAATTGTTTTCTGGAATAATAATTTTAATAATTCTTCGAAAAAAAAATCGAATATGTATTTTTTATCATTTTTATGTTTGTTGAACTTGGTCCCAATGGAAAATACACCGCGGATAGTTGCATTGTATATAGAAACTATAGTACTATCATGGAGACGCATTTTGCGCACGCCCTCTGTCTCGTTGATTCAGAACTAGCGGAACGACTTGAATGGTAGTAATAAAGAGAGTCTTAAGAGAATGTTTTTTTAAAATAGAGAATAAAGATGAGGCAGGTAAGAAATAGACAGGGCTATTAGGAAAAGGAAAAAAATACATGCAGTGAGGTGAATTAAGTTGTTGTTGCTTTGTTGGGGAAATGTTTGTTTTTATAATGAAATTTTTTTTTGTTTTGGTTGCCGTGTTCATAGGCAAGAAAGTAAGTATATATATACGCATGTACAAACAATTTCAAAGGTAAATTTTATGAGGCGAGTTTTGGATTCGTAAATATAAACAAAAAAATTGATATAACAATCAAACATGACATTACGATGATAGAGAAACATATTTGAGTTACTGGCAACATTCTGTCTGTCTGTCTGTCCGTCTGTACAGATGTATATTAAACTACAGCCTTAACGGTTTGGTCAATCGTTTTCAAATTTGGAGCATAAGGTTATTTTGACGTTCTACAAAGAAGATTTTTCAATTTTTTTCTTTAGCTCAAAAATTAACGGTAAATTTTATATAACCGTTATAAAAAAACTTATTTTTCTCGAAAGCCACTTCCAGAACTTTTATGAAAAAAATCAGTGTACTACTAACTGTAAGTAAGCATTATATTTTGGTGAAAACTGCTGATCCGATTACTATCAAAATTGATATTCAAGAAGATGTAGGTTTTTCGAAAAAATTACTCATTAAAATATACATATGTTATTAAAATATATGTACATATATGTACCTAAATTGAACAAAATATTTTCAAAATTAGTAAACTAAGGCTAAATTACAATAGAATGCAACTTGACATACAAATTAACAAATAATAGTATCTCCCTTTTTCATCCTTATATTTTCACAAAAAAGTCTTTGTTTACAAATCTAATTTGTACCTATGAATGGAAAACAAAATTCAAAACAAAATCTGTTTCTTCAAGGACGTTTGTATAATATGCATAGCAAGAAGTAAGATTGTGTTTAAATTTTAAGACTGTATGTGTATATTTTCTTACAAACGGCAACGTCCCTTGAGTAAACAAAAATTTAAAAACCTAAAGAATTCTAGCCAATTTCGTACGAATGTATAAAATATGTATGTTAGTATAAGTGCTCGTATTCCCTATAAAACAGATGTAAACAAAACAAAATAAACAAAAATTCAAATTGCAGTCAATAGACTAACTGCCTATTCCTACCAACAACAAATTCTGTTTTTTTAAAAAACCGTTGCTAGGGATTTGTATATAGCAACAAGAGGCTTTAGGAAAATGTAAGCAACAATTTTAAAATATCAAAACAAAAAATATCTGTGGTCCTACGGAATGTGTTTTTTTATGAATGAATTGCACTACCCGGTTGCTCGTAGTAGAAGTTGTTGTTGTTAATCGTCGTTGTTGTTGTTGTTGTTAATCGTCGAGCCTTTTTTTAAAATGTTGACACTGTATGTGTTCATTTACATACATGATACATATACAATGCTAATGCCATAATCAAAAATATTTTAATGCAGAATTATAAGATAAACTAATAAAGGTTTATCTTATAATTCTGCATATCAATATATGAACATATCGAATATGTAGATATACATACATATCAAACATGGCATTACGTACGATGATAGAGAAACAAAATGTTAATGGTAAACAAAATTCTGTCCTTCTGAATGTGTAGCTCTTTGCAGCCTAAACGGCTAAAGAGGTAACCTTTAAATTTGGTTTGTGTAGTTCTTTTGACATTCCTCAGAGGGGTTTTTAAAACTCTATTATTTGTTATTATTATTACAAAATATTATTTTATTTGCAAATAATTGCACAACTGCACGCACGTACTTGCTCTTCTTGAATATCAATTTTGGTTGTAATCGGCTTACCAGTTCACGAGAAAGTCGAATAAAAAAAAGGTCCTATGGAAGGTACCGTTCTTAGCCTACCATCTTGAATTTTTTTTACCAATACATATCCCGCACCTACAATAGTACACTGATTTTTGTTCATACAAATTCTTAGAGCCGTTTCCGAGAAAAATAAGCTTTTACTTAATGGTTATATGACAGGTACTGTTAATATTTGAGCTAAAAAAAATTAAAAAGTCCTCTGTAGAATATCAAAATAACCTTAAGTTCTAAATTTGAAGACGATTGGCAAAAACGTTTAGACTGTAGTCGAAAATACATACTTAAAGACAGACAGACATTTATGTTTCTATATCATCGAATGTCATGTTTGATTTTTATCTCAACATTTTTAATCTACATAATGCATAACTTGCATTATGGTACCTATAAACGCAAGTAAAAAATATCTGAAGGATCTGTTAACGACTGGATCGCACGTACTTGCTTGCGTACTTGAAAAATATTAAGGGAACTTCAAAGATTATATTCGATTTTTCTGACTTTTGATTGTTTGAAAAAAGTACGTAAAATAGTTTTCAGCGGAAAAATTTAAACGCCATTTTATTTCTTTAAACAATGTGAAAAAGTTTGAATTTTTTTTTTCAAAATCGTTAAAGCCGTTTTTAAATAACAACTTTTAAAAAAAATAAAAAAATAATTCAAGAATACAAACTTAAGCACAAAAATAACGTACATTTAAAAACAAAATTTAAAAAAAATTGACTTACCCGTTTTCAAAATATTGATTTTTCAAAAAAAAAAAAAATGTAAATAATTAAAAATACAAAAAAAAAGTTTTCGAAAAAAAATGTATGCATAATTTCTCCAGCTACCTACAACTTCTTGAATATCAATTTTGATTGTAATCGGATCACCAATTTTCGAAAAAGTCGAAGAAAAAAAAAACCGGTCCTATGGGAGGTACCGATTTAAGACCACCATATTAATTTTTTTTCACCAAAATATAATGCATACCTACAGTAGTACACTGATTTTTTTTATAAAAATTCTTGGAGCCGTTAATGTTTGAGCTAAAAAAAAAATTGAAAAAAAGTCCTCTGTAGAATGTCAAAAGAACCTTAAGTTCAAAATTTGAAGACGATTGGCCCAACTGTTTAGGCTGCAGTCCAAAATACATCCGTACAGACAGACAGACGGACAGAATTTTGCCAGTAACTCAAATATGTTTCTCTATCATCGTAATGTCATGTTTGATTGTTATCTCAAAATTTGTATAACTTGTATTATAGTACCTATAATCGCAAGAAAAAAATAGATATATAAAATTTGGTAGAAGTAAACCTTAGATATCATCTATTATTTAATATATTGTTGATATATACTTTTTTTGGATAAGAGGGATTAGTTGCCCTTCTGCCTCCTACCGATGTAGGTACGCTTCTTCATTGAAATTTTGAGAACCAGTTTGATTCAAGCGCTGTAAGAAACCAGCGTGAAGTTGGCTCCTGAAAGTCCATATATATTAGGTCAATGTTTGTAATATTTTGAAGAGCTATTTTTTCAACTTATGGAATCGTGAATATGAAAAAAATCGGAATAACAATCAAACATGTTACATGTCATTACTATGATATAACAGTGGAAACAATTAGGTAGTTATCTGTCTGCTTGAATATATTCGTATGTACATGTGAATTTATGGTTTTTTGGCCTTAACGGCTAAACAGATTCTCTTCAATTTTTGTACCTAAATTATAATTAGGACTTCTAGGTTCTATTCTTATTTTTGAATTTTCTCACTATCTTTGCATTTGGTTTTCAAAAGACACTTTTTTGAGACTGCATCCTAAATAGAAATCTTTCAATGCAATTTCTTGCCGGATGCAAACCTGATTCTGGAAATATATTTATCTTCTTTCTAGGACTTCTAGGTTCGGAGATCTCCTTATTCTTATTTTTGAATTTTCTCACTATCTTTGCATTTGGTTTTCAAAAGACACTTTTTTGAGACTGCATTCTAAATAGAAAACTTTGAATGCAGTTTCTTGCCGGATGCAAACCTGATTGAAGCTTAATGGAACGAAAATTCGTCACGACAAAGAGACAAACACATAAATATGTATATAGGACTATTAGCTTTTCCAGTTGTTTAGCATATTACCTTTCCACTTGTTTCCTGTTTATAATAATCATTGTATATAGAAACTATAGTACTATCATGGTGACGCATTTTGCGCACGCCCTCTGTCTCGTTGATTCAGAACTAGCGGAACGACTTGAATGGTAGTAATAAAGAGAGTCTTAAGAGAATGTTTTTTTAAAATAGAGAATAAAGATGAGGCAGGTTAGAAATAGAAAGGGAAAAAATACATGCAGTGACGTGAATTAAGTTGTTGTTGCTTTGTTGGGGAAATGTTTGTTTTTATAATGAAAATTTTTTTTTGTTTTGGTTGCCGTGTTCATAGGCAAGAAAGTAAGTATATATATACGCATGTACAAACAATTTCAAAGGTAAATTTTATGAGGCGAGTTTTGGATTCGTAAATATAAACAAAAAAATTGATATAACAATCAAACATGACATTACGATGATAGAGAAACATATTTGAGTTACTGGCAACATTCTGTCTGTTTGTCTGTCCGTCTGTACAGATGTATATTAAACTACAGCCTAAACGGTTTGGTCAATCGTTTTCAAATTTGGAGCATAAGGTTATTTTGACGTTCTACAAAGAAGATTTTTCAATTTTTTTCTTTAGCTCAAAAATTAACGGTAAATTTTATATAACCGTTATAAAAAAACTTATTTTTCTCGAAAGCCGCTTCCAGAACTTTTATGAAAAAAATCAGTGTACTACTAACTGTAAGTAAGCATTATATTTTGGTGAAAACTGCTGATCCGATTACTATCGAAATTGATATTCAAGAAGATGTAGGTTTTTCGAAAAAATTAATCATTAAAATATACATATGTTATTAAAATATATGTACATATATGTACCTAAATTGAACAAAATATTTTCAAAATTAGTAAACTAAGGCTAAATTACAATAGAATGCAACTTGACATACAAATTAACAAATAATAGTATCTCCCTTTTTCATCCTTATATTTTCGCAAAAAAGTCTTTGTTTACAAATCTAATTTGTACCTATGAATGGAAAACAAAATTCAAAACAAAATCTGTTTCTTCAAGGACGTTTGTATAATATGCATAGCAAGAAGTAAGCTTGTGTTTAAATTTTAAGACTGTATGTGTATATTTTCTTACAAACGGCAACGTCCTTTGAGTAAACAAAAAATTTAAAAACCTAAAGAATTCTAGCCAATTTCGTACGAATGTATAAAATATGTATGTTAGTATAAGTGCTCGTATTCCCTATAAAACAGATGTAAAAAAAAAACATGGCATTACGTACGATGATAGAGAAACAAAATGTTAATGGTAAACAAAATTCTGTCCTTCTGAATGTGTAGCTCTTTGCAGCCTAAACGGCTAAAGAGGTAACCTTTAAATTTGGTTTGTGTAGTTCTTTTGACATTCCTCAGAGGGTTTTTTAAAACTCTATTATTTATTATTATTATTACAAATATTATTTTATTTGCAAATAATTGCACAACTACACGCACGTACTTGCTCTTCTTGAATATCAATTTTGGTTGTAATCGGCTTACCAGTTCACGAGAAAGTCGAATAAAAAATAGGTCCTATGGAAGGTACCGTTCTTAGCCTACCATCTTGAATTTTTTTTACCAATACATATCCCGCACCTACAATAGTACACTGATTTTTGTTCATACAAATTCTTAGAGCCGTTTCCGAGAATAATAAGCTTTTATTTAATGGTTATATGACAGGTACTGTTAATATTTGAGCTAAAAAAAATTAAAAAGTCCTCTGTAGAATATCAAAATAACCTTAAGTTCTAAATTTGAAGACGATTGGCAAAAACGTTTAGACTGTAGTCGAAAATACATACTTAAAGACAGACAGACATTTATGTTTCTATATCATCGAATGTCATGTTTGATTTTTATCTCAACATTTTTAATCTACATAATGCATAACTTGCATTATGGTACCTATAAACGCAAGTAAAAAATATCTGAAGGGTCTGTTAACGGTACCTTTTATGTATTCATAACGTTTTTTTATTTTCACCTTTTTGAATTTGCACAAAACGTTATATTGAAAAATTAAGTTGACGAATAAATTTTGGGCTCTATATCCCTTAAAATTGCCACCTCTAAGAGAATGCAGCACCAGTTATTCTGCAACTAGACATTTGCAAGTTATTGTATAAGAGCAAGTATGTGGCACGAATGCATTACTTGCGTTATATTATCTATATTATATGCATATAATCGCAAATTAAAATTGTGATTGGTTATAAAAATTCTTAATATTTAATTAAAAAAAAGTCAACAAGCCATCTATCGACATCCCTTATATGAATATGCAAAAACCTACAAACATATTTGGTCCCTAACTTCAAAGTCCTTACTTTCATAATAATGCCATTGTTGATTAGTTTCATTATTAAGAATCCATAACTTGAATCCATAGCTCAACAAAATGTCTAAAATAACATCTTTTCCCTTTTCTACCCATTATAATTATAATCCAAGTCCTTGTACCTATGAATTTTCAATAAGAGTTTTTTAACGAATTTCTATACACAATTTGCACTTAATTTGCACCTAACGCCTATCGGATTGGGAAGCGAAATTAATAATTTACAAATCAAGACCAAAATCTGTTTCTTCAAAAAAATTAATATATATACAAAAAGTAAGATTGTGTTTAAATTTTAAGAATGTATATGTATTTTTTTCGCAAACGGCAACAAAGCAAGTTGTAGTAAAATAGTAAACAAAAATTTGTAAATCTAAAGAATTCAAAAAATGTAAACAAAAGCTACAAAAAAAAGGAAAATAAACAAAAATTCAGATGCTTGTCAGTTTTGTCTACCTTTCTAACTGCCTATTCCTACCAACAACAATTAATTGTTTACTTTAAAAAGACCCGTTGCTAAGGATTTCTACCTAGCAACGCCCTAAAAAGCTACATCAAAACGATTTTAACCAATGAAAATGTTTGTATCGTGTACAAATTCCAAAAAAATTAATTCACCTCAGCTAAGCGAAACAAAACACCCTTGATAATCTTCTGGTCTCTTTCTTTACTTCCCGCCTTACGTTCTCTTAATTCTCTCTCACAAATCTAACGGTCACAACTAGCGCCATCACACGAGCTGATTCCACAAGATTGTTTGATGTCCCATGATAGTACTATAGGCAGTATATATACAATGTTCTTTTGTAGGAAGTAAAAGTGTAAATTGAACAATGTATGTATTTAGAAAAATCGACTCAAAATCCTATTGTGGCTTAGTGTTTTTTTTTTGGTAGTCCGAAATCGGTCTTATATATACATACATAGAATATAGATTTCAAATAAATTTATTTTGAATTCCATTTGTTTTAACATTTATTTTCAGAACATTTAAATGTAAGAAGGCCAAATGTTGTAGTTTTTAGTATTTGAATTTGAATTTAGGCTGCACTTTTTTTATAAGCTGTCGCTCATTTTCATATTTGAGTAAAGTGTTTGTCTTTTTGAGTAGATTCTGACTTCAAGTTGAGAAGCAAAATTCCCTTCTCAGAATTGTCCAGAAGTTTTTGTTACAGTGGAACGATTGCAGAAAGATTCAGACGACCAATTGAAAATGCTCTAAAAGAAAGAAGTATTAATACCAAAATCCTCTTCCGATAATGTGTGAACTTATGTCGAATTCGTTTTTAATTTTCATATTTGATCTCAGATTTCAGATTTTTCTTGCAAAAACGAACATTAAACGAGTTTGATTTTCTTTTATTAATTTTGTGAGATTATGAGTACCAGTTAACAAACTTGCTGTCGTACTTTTTACACTTCACAGTAATTTGCAAGGGCATTGTAAGCAGACAAGTATAAAGTACAAAAGGATTTGTTTCGATTTAGAATTTAATTAAAATATCAATATGAATTAAACATTGAAAAATTATTTAATAAAATAATGTGAGAAAACTTAAACAAAAAAATCATCATTGGAATAGGACGACGACGAAGAAGATATCGCGTCTAATTTGGATCCTAAAACCTTTGGTTGTGTAAAAGCGAACATGGAATTTGATTTTAGATAAAAAAAAAATAACCACAAAAAATAGATCTCTTTTAAAAACGAATTCAACATTACCTGGACGTCGAGTTAATTATATTGCCATGCCACGCTACGTGAAAATACATCCATGTATTCCGGGTGTAAATGACGCTCGCCAGAACACGTGTCCTTTAAAAAAATAAACAGAAAACAGTATAGTTTAAAGATACACAAATTTGTTTGTATTCTCATCAGGCAACATATCTACGTCGTTGTCGTCTCCCGATTGTGATATTAGTTTCTCAAGCAAATTGGTGAAAGCAAAGGAACTCCGTGAATTATTCCATTGAGATGTTGTGTCCTTACTACAAAATTAAACTGTTTATGTTTATGTGAACTGATTCACATCGTTCTTATTGCCACTACACAATATTCGCTTAACAATTTTCTTCAATGTTCATATTGATACATATTTTAATAAAATTTTCTAACGAAACCAATTTTTATTTAACTTGTTATCTGTTTGTTTACAATTCTCTTTAGACTGGCAAAAAACACGACACACGGCAGAAAGTTGTCAAAAAGCGCTCACACAACTCCAAAAAAAAATCAACCTCGTTTTATGTTCGTTTTTACAAGAAAAATCTGAGATCAAATCTGAAAATTAAAAACGAATTCGACATAAGGTATTTTATTTTCCGATTTCTATAATGAAAGCTTCAAAAACAAAAATAAAAATACAAACTGACATAAGATTGTAAAAATCCTCATCGCCCAATTTGGGACAGGAAGTTCCAATATACTCGCGTTCATTTTTTAGATCGATAGCATATAGATAATTTGATATAAATCCGTTTTGCACTTTGATGAACTGTAAACTGGAATAAATGTACGATATTTAAACAAATGTTAATAACTAATTAATTAAGGTTTTCCAAATTCTGGAAATTTGTAAGAAGTTTACTGAAATAATTCTTAAATTTGGAAAACCTTTTTCAGAATTTGGAAAAGCATATTTAAAAAGTTATGGACATTTGTTTCACAGATATATTTTTGAGAATTTTTCGTATGGGTAGTTTTTAAAATTTTAAACAATTGTTTACTAATTAATTAGGGTTTTCCAAATTCTGGAAATTTGTAAGGAGTTTACTGAAATAATTCTTAAATTTGGAAAACCTTTTTCAGAATTTGGAAAAGCATATTTAAAAAGTTATGGACATTTGTTTCACAGAGATATTTTTGAGAATTGTTCGTATGGGTACTTTTTAAAATTTTAAACAATTCTTTATAACCAATTAATTGAGGTTTTCCAAATTCTGGAAATTTGTAAGGAGTTTACTGAAATCATTCTTAAATTTGGAAAACCTTTTTCAGAATTTGGAAAAGCATATTTAAAAAGTTATGGACATTTGTTTCACAGAGATATTTTTGAGAATTTTACGTATTGGTAATTCTCAACAAATAAAAAATTGAAAATTTGGGAGGATAGAATTTTAAAATTTGGAAATTCATTTTTACTATTTGGAAAAGTTTATGTTTAAAATTTTTGATAATTTAATTATTATCTGCATTGTTTCTTGAAAATTTAATTTACTAATTTATTAAGGTTTTTAAAATCTGAAAACTTCTAACGAGCTCATTCACAAGATTTATAAATGTTGAAAATTATTTAAATGAAATAATTTCATTAATTTGATACTTTGAGAGAATTTTTAACATATAAATAATGAAGATTAGCTAATATATTAAGGTTTTTTGAATTATAAAAACTCATAAAGAGTATTAAAATTGATTTCAAAATTTTGCAATTACTCTTAAGAATTTGAAAATTATAAATTAATTATTCATAAACAATTATTTTCGCATTGATATTTTTTAAGCGAATACCTTACGAATTAATAAAAAAACAAAACTCGTTTTTACTGGCAGATGTAAGCCCGTTTTTATGTCCCAACGTGTCCTAATGCGTTACGTTACGAGTATTTGTTTATAGATTCTGTCAATACTTTTACATTTTTGTTGTTTATTATTAAATTACACTTTTCCAAATTCTAAAAATGCTTTTCCAAATTTGTCCAAACTGTTCCCCATCTATTGACACCAAAAAAGTCTAATTTTGTTTCTATGTGCTGCTAACTATACGCCAAACCTTTAATTGTTAATAACTTTGAAACTATAGTTTTCCAAATTCTAAAAATGGGTTTCCAAATTTTTCCAAATGTTTTCCAAATTCGGGGCACCAAAAAAATCAAAATTCCCGACATAGTGCTGCTAACTATAAGGGGGTCATATCTCCGTTTAATAAAACAATAATTTTTCGTTAAATATTGACACAAGAACTAAAGTAAAAACATTTTAAAGCACAACCGAGAACTTAAATCAAAACAAAGTGGCAAAGGTCACTGCCTACGTCACCGAAAAAAATCCCAACTTTTATTTGACAGCACGGCGTAATCTTGTTTATATGATTCTTGATGTCATGATACACAGAAATACAAGGTATGCTCACTGGACGCATACAAAACGCCATCTTGATATTTTAAGACGTCATATTCTTCTTTTATTATTATTTTATTTATTGAGTGAATAATGATTATAAGTACAATAAACATAAAAAAAAACAATAACAAAATCGGCAAATTAACACATTTATTTACACTCTCTAAGAACAAAATTCAGAAGAATGTGACGTCACACGCTTAATCAGCCGAAGTGAGCATACCTTGTATTTCTGTGTATCATGCTCGATGTAACCTCTCCAAATTCGATACAAAAGGGTACGTTCCCGATCGTAACTTTCGGATAGGTTACCTTGCTTTTATTTTGAACGTACCCTAATAAAAGCAAGGTAACCTATACGGAAACGTAACCATTATTGAAGAATTTACCACTCCAAGCTGCTCTCATTTTTTTTGGATTTACTTTTCATCGAGTTTTCTAAAGCAACTTATATCATTTTCGATTGGCAGTTCGGGAGCGTCCGAAAGCGTGCGGAAGCATTCTCAAACCGTTCTATTGGCAAGAAAGAAGTCTTCTGGGCGCTTCTGAGAAGAGAATTTTCCTTCTCGATCTGAAACAAGAATCCACTCAGAAGCACAACTACATACAAATCAAATGTCAAACGAAATGTCTACTTGAAAAATATACCAGTGTACCTATAAATTCATTTTATGTTTTAGTTTGTTTTGTTGGTGAAATATCAATTTTTGAAGCTTATCAATATCAATTTATCAATAAATTTATGTTGATTGTGTTGAGCAATATTCAGCGAAAGAATATTATGTGTTTTTTATGTTAATGTTGCTTATGTTTACAAATTACAAGGAAATAATGCAATTCTTTCCTTTTTTCAATCTGTCTTGCAGCGTTGCAGTAGTGCCTCGAATATTTTTGCGTGGCACGTTGGTACAAAAAAATCTATATTGTATTCTTTTTTATTTCACTTGAACCTGTCTTTCTAAAAGGCAGTTCGTATATATATGTACAGTATTTTTTCCACCTCAAATGTTCTTTCTCCAAAATTTTCTCATCTATTTGATCACGAAAAAGATGTCTTTTTTTAATGAGAACCATCTTTGAAAATATGTAATCTTAAAAACTCCTTTCTTCAAAAAAAAGAACGTTCTGGGTTGATATCTTCAAATTTACAACAAGAACATACTTTCATTTAAAACTTTAAATGCAAAAATGACATATAACGGAATTCTCAAATAATATTATTCAATATTTTTTTTCTTGGTGGCCCGGCAACCCTACTGTTATACATATTTTTTGTTCGTCTATGAACAAATTTACACTCAAACATAAACAAAAACGTATAAGTTGAGCGGAAGCATTTTTGCTGTTCCATTAGAATCAGACTGAGTGGATCCCCGATTGAAACCAATCGAGTAAGATTTTCTATACTTGCTTTTGAGTTGAGGTATAGCAAGTGAAAACGAGTTGGAGTGGAAGTTTCAAAATGAATTGTTTCAATGAATATGTGATATATTTTTTTGTCGAGTGCGTTTGTTTGGATTAAAGTTGAACAATGTACATTAAGTAGCTTAAATTAGTCAAAAGAAAAGTTAATGATGTGATTCTAAAAATTTTATTGGAAAAATGCATCGTATTGAACTTAGGTCTAATGAGGGCTTATGTTATAAGTGGTAGTGAATTGCTACAGCAAAATGTTTTTTCTCTGTCACATCATGAATGACATCTATGCTCTACTTGCTCTGACATTTAACAGCTGGTTCGCTCTGATATGCGCTGTTTTACGTCTACTCTACTCAAGTTTTCATTGAACTAACTGCTTGCTCACCAGTTGTATTTCTTGTTTTACAGCATAGAAAAAAGAACTGCGACTCGTACCGACCATGCCCTGCAAACCCTGACATTTTATTTTGTGTATGTGAAAACGTGTGAGATTCGTGTGAGAAGCAGCCAATCAGCAGCCCATCCGCCATATGTTTCGTACCCATTTAAATGCAAACGTATTAGTAGTCCCATAAGAAATGTATAGGGACCGGTACACATATATGTAGCTGAGCGGGTATTTTCCAGTTTGTAGGCGTAGAGAGAATTGTCCTCTCAGTAGTCGTTCTTGTTTCTTTTTTCTATGTTTGACAGTGAGAGCGTTCGAGGTCGCCTAGACATAAGCCTAGTATTCAGATCGCACTAAACTAAATTTCCTCTCTACAATTTTTTATCCCTACACACCTTTGCGCGCTAAAGTTTTAAGTTGGAGAAAACTGCTGTCTTACAATTCCATGATAGTTTGTGAAATATACTTTATAAATATAATTCTTAGCGGACCCAAGGTATCACATTGCAGGGCGTTCTTTATCAAAAACAGAAAAGTGTTTTTTGCGTTCGAAAATTGTTTTTTTGCGTTTTTGGTTTGGGTTTCTTAATTGAATTTTCCTCGGAAATATTTTTATCCAAATATTCATCAAGAAATTAATTTTTTTTTAATTCTTCGCAGTCAAAAAGACAAGTGTCAGAATTTATCTTGTGAAATGATATATTTAACATTCTTTCGCTCGCTAAACTTTGTGGAGACTTTTTTTCTTAGCCGTTAGTTTCACTTTTTGAAATTAGCCTGAACTGAGTACTGGACCCATGTTCTGTAATTACCGCATCGATAAAATTGATCGAGAAACGTTGAAAATTGCAACAAATTGGTTCTGTAACATTGGAATATATCGGAATGAAATACTGGAAGAATGCGATAAAATAGTGTTCTATATCTCTCAAATGCGATAAGTTTTTCTTTTGAAACGTCAAATTTTACCTAAAAAGGTAATTAAAATAAAAGCAGATATTTTCTGCTTTCTTTTTGTTTGGAATTTATATTAATTTTAATATTCAAGGGGACATTTCAGTGGGGCAAACTCCTTACAGCAAAACACCGATCGCTGGGAGGCTCTTGCCTTAACAATGAACTCTTTCGGCTGCGTAATTAAGTCAAAAGAACAATTGTTACAAAAAGCGACAGCACTGACCCTTTTGTTCCAATCATTGGAAATTGTAGTTCCAACACCCCAGGTTTGGATTGGAACAAAAGGGATAGTCATGTAAAGAGCGGAAAAGGAATAGGCTATAATTGCTGTTAATGTCATCCCTAATTGCCGTTTAGATTAGATTAGAACGAAAAGTTGTGCAAATTATATAATTAATTAGATTAGTGAAAAAGTTTAACATGCGCAAATTAAGTTAAAGAGGATATAAGTCTAGGAGGAAAGGAAAAAAGAAAAACAGGAACTTTTCTGGACAAAGTTAAACGGGATAAAGGAGGGAAAAAGGTAAATAAAACTTACATTAAAGAACTTACTTAAGTATATAAGTATATGTATATATTTAGAAAATTTACCCAAATGTACCCAAAAGTCATTGAAATTGCAACGACACCGTAGCTTGTATGGTAGCGCACTTGCTCGTGACGCAGAGGCTGCCGGTTCGAACAGCAACACCGGCCAAAATCTTTTTTTTTTAATTTTTTTTTTTGTTTATTATAATTATTTTTTTTTAGTTTAATTGTGTATATATATACATATAATCTCATTGGGTGCTACTTATAGGCACGTAAAAAAAGTAGCTCTGGGGAAGGGAATATAATTAAAAATTATTAACAACAGCAGAAACAACATATTTCCTCACCAGAACAAGCAGACTTAATGTAGTGGCCTCTTCATCATCAGCTGCCCGGTGCGCAATCATCAACAACAACAAGAAAAAGTAAGGGTGAGTGACCTTTTTATCTTAAAGCTATAAATTTTGTATATATGCCTGTACTGTTTTTGTTAAGAATTGTAAATTGAAAGTCCCGGGGACCAATAATACAAGTTTAATTAGATAATACAGTGCAATGCATATAAATGATATATTTGCACAAAGGTCTTATACATACAAAAAAGGCAAAACTATTGAATTTAAAGTAACTTATGTAAAAAGATAGATTTTAATTGATGAATTAAATGAATTAAATTAGTAAATATTAAAGAAACGAATAATGATAGTGACAATTATATTAAAAATAAATAGTTGAAATTATAAATATGAAAGAAAATGGGTTTTAATTAAATTTAAGGGATAATGGGTGGGAATCAATGAAGAGGAAAGGAATGTAAGGATGTTAGGATGAAATTGGGGAAGCAGAAGATGGCGGGCAAAAGGGGTATCGAGGCGGATAAGATACCATGGTAGGGTGGGTAGAGGGGCAGTTCCGCAGACGAGCAAGATCTTCGTCAAAAGTCTGGCATGATCTTTTTTTGTTGTGCTCTGACAGGGGTCAAGATCCTACGCCTTTTGACGAGCGTGAGGCTGGTCAAGCATGCCAGCAACGACCCCCGGCAACAAAGGAGCCCGCAACACAATGGAAAAAGATAAAACCTTAAATGACTTATAGCTTAAATTCTCTTGATTTATATACAAATTTACTTACAGTGTTGGATTGATATTAAGTTTGCTGTGCGAAAGCTAGCTAAAGAAAAGCGGGCTCAATAAGACTGACGGTGGGGGTTTAGCCGATGCACCACAGGAGTTCACGGAATTTGAGGAAAAGGCCCTGCACATCATCACCAACGATGCGGTTGATGGAGATGCCTCTACCCCAGAGCTTGACACAAGCTCAATTTTAATAATTGATGTAAGTTAATCGTTCTCCCTCTCATTAATTTTTTGTTAATTCGTTTTTATTAGCAGCCAACAACTTAAACACTCCAAATAGACCAGTTAGACTCGGACAGCAGGAATTCAAGATTTTTGTCCTCTCGTAAGTCAACGAACAGTTACTATTATCTTGAGATAGGTTGCCATACAAATTGCTTGAAGATGGAAAGCACTCTTTCCTCACGATGCAGTCTTTGGGTTTGATCCCAACCTGGACATCAAATAAAAATTGACAGGGATTTTCTTGTTGAAAGTAAACCCTGTTACCTTGTTCGGTCGCCACTTGAGGCAAGTAAGTAGCTGTCTGTTTGCATCCGCTTTCATTGAGGAATTCAATACGAATACCATGTACACCGAGTGTCCAATCTAAGTACCTGCCAGCTTCTTCAAAGTTCTGTTTAATTAGAGATGTTTGGTTAAGTCAAATTGACTAAAAACATATTCTTGCCTGCAAAATGGACACCGACACGGGCAGTCTTGGAAACTCGTCGCGATTAAAGGGAGAGAACCGAGAGTCCTTCAAAGTTCTGTTCAGCCACTGTGGAACAAATGCATTCAGGATCAACACTTTATTAACAACACTCTTTTGAATTTGTGTGGAGTCTGTTTCTTCGTTATTCTCAACCAATTTCTGTAGCAATGACAAAGCCATGTCAGCTGAACTGCTTTAATTTTTGTTAAATATTGTATGAACAAGAATTTGTTACCAATTGCACGGGGTGGTATCCCGTTTAATTGGATACTATCTGCTATCTGTTTAGATAGCAAACTTCAACTTCCCTATTTGGCTTTTGAATGCAGACATGGGTGCAATCTTTAGCTCCAATTACTCCGGGCAATCCAATTTCTTCAAAAAACCTGAAGTATTTAATTAATGATTTTTTTTTTATAAAAAACATATTTTAGGTATGAAAATTACTTTTGCTTGATATCATCATATTCTTCTATTCCGGAAAACCTTATCCATTTAGGGCCTGTTCTGAAATATTGTCGATTCTTCAGCTACGATACGCGATATCATTGTTCGGCTCATTGAAGAAGCGAAAAAATGTAATGCAGCACAGAGGCGTATGGGGATAGGAATAAACGTTTTTTTTGCTCTTGCGTCATGTGTGGATGCATTTCCTCCAGAAGAATATGTGCTCCATCCCTGTTAAGGCGGTATAGTTCCTTAAATCTTTCCACCATATAACTCCGCTCAGAACGCGAATAGTATTGGCGAAGACGTTGTTAGTTCCAATTTTACTTTTTTGTTGCGAAATCTATTGCATGTCTTCGGAATAAGAAGGAGTGAGCACATATCTAGTTATTCGAAGTCAATGTATAATATGACGCTCGATAATCTCTTTAAATGCAAAACTTTAACCTTGCTGCATAATATCATACAACTTCGCCAACCTGAATATCTTTTTAACAGAATTCAATTCCCTCGATCTCATAGGTCTGGAAATCTTATTCCTCTTCGTTTCTCATATCTTGTTTCTGAGCGTCAGTTTTATGTCTATGCTGTTCTCTCTCCCAAATCATTTAAAAATGGAAATCTGCACTACTCAATTAAGTAAAAAGTAAAGTAAAAAGAATATTATAAAGCAACTTGATGCATTATTTAGGGGCTAAAGTATATGATGGTGATGATCTTGATGGTGGTTGTGGTGATGATGGTGTTATAATCTTGAACTTTTTTTTTATTTTTAATGTTAATTTTTTACTTCCTGTAAATTATCAATTAATGAACTAATTATTTACTTAAAATGAAATGAATTGTCAATTTATGCAACATATTATAATATTTTATATTTTATAGAAAGTACTACGTACTGATATTTGCTCTAAATTAAAAGATATTGTATCTTACTGAGTATTTATAACAATAAACTGAAACTGACCCTGAAAATCGTTCTTCGGGCATATCAAAGGGATTCGTTGTATCGTGGAGCCTTCGTTGGTGAACTCGCATTTTATTCCTTATTTCATTCGCTTCAGCCACAAATAACACAGCAAACATTTTTTTAGTCCGTTTAAATATTAATTTGTAAAGTAAAATGTTTATCACTTCCTATATTTATATTAATATTTATTTTTTTATATGTCGAATTGTCAATTTGCACGACTTATCGACTTCCATTGGAAATTCCAGTCAAATAAAGAATGAATTTTAAGGTTATCGCAGAGACTTACAGAACACCGATTATTTCTAGATGCGATAAGTATGGAATTTAAAGTTTCATATTTTATCGATGCGAAAACTTATCGACAAAGTTACAGAACGAGGTGGAAATTTGAATGGAAGCTAAATTTTACCGCGATCTGAGTACTAGGCTTAAAAGCATGTAAAGGAAATAAAGAGTTACTGTAAAATAGATTTGGACTTGTTTTACTAATAAAAAATTGCTGTTGCAAAAATTAGAAAAAAAGAAACAAATTATTAAGTTAAATTTTTTTTGATTTTAAAGATTAAATTTAAATAATTTATCACAGTATTTTTTCATCTTATTTTATCAATTTTATTAGCAGCATTCCCTTGAAATTTGTTATTTGTTAAGTTTGATTTTTTAATCAAATTGTTGTATCACAGTAATCCGTCTTGTTGCCTACATTCCACTTAAATGTATTGTTTTTTAAGTTCCCAGATAGAACATTGACGCAAATTAATCATAAAAACGTCGTCTATTAGTTTAGTAAATTTTTCGTATACATATAATATACGTATTTATATAATTCGATGTCAATCAGCGTTCTGGCCAGTAACATCCGTACTCTAAAAGGGGTATAAAACTGTGTTACCCACAAAGTTCGGAGAACGCCATAAGTTTTACCTACGACTGTTTAACAATAGATGGTAATTCATTTACATAAAGTGAGAACAAAAGAAGACCAAAGATCGAGCCTTGTGGTACGCCACGCGTATTTGGAAGGAAGTTCGACAGGATGTTGTTACATAGGACAGATTGCCTTCAAATAGTCAAGTAGGAGAACAAAAGCTGCACGGCAAAAGACGAAAAATTGAAGAGACGAAGAAGCTTATCACATAGAATGGAGTGATCAACCATATCAAACGCCTTGGAGAAATCTAAAAGAATTAGAAGGTTAACGTATCCTTTGTCCAAAGCTTGACGTGTGTCTTCCGTAACCTTCCGCAAAGCGGTAATGCAACTATGTCCCTTACGGAAACCAGATTGTTTTGGTGATAAAAGATTTGAAGAATTAAGGTATGAGGTCATTTGGTTTTGCAGAATTCTTTCAAAGACCTTAGATAGAAACGGTAGAAAAGCAATGGATCTGTATTCATTACCTTCCGAAGTTTTGGGAACCGGTTTTATTATTGCTGATTTCCAATGCACCGGATACTCTCCTGTGGTTAAGATAGTGTTGAAGATATGGGTTATGGGTGGGGAAACAATGGGTAGGATTAACTTCAGGAAAGTAGGACTCATCTCATCAAGACCTACAGCATTTGATTTGACAGAAAGAAGACACTGCACTACACTGCAGCCTAAGTCGGTACTAACATGTTGAAAAAATTACAAATATCTTATATCGAATTCGTTTTTAATTTACAGATTTGATCTCAGATTTCAGATTTACTTGTAAAAACGAACATGAAACGAGATTGATTTTTTTTTTAGTTGTGTGAGCGCCTTTTCACAACTTTCTTCAGTGATTTTTGACAATCTAAACGGAATTTTAAACAAACAGAAACTAAGATTAGCTACAAAAAAATGGTTTCGATAGAAAATTTTATTAAAATATATCAATATGAACATTGAAGCAAATTGTTTGACGAATATTGTGTAGTGGCAATGAGAAATATGTGCTAAGTATCATTAATAAAACGGATGAGCAGTTTAATTTTGTAAAAAGGACGCAATAATTCACGGAGTTCCTTCATTCCGACCAAAACCTCACGAAATATAACCATCAGAAGACGACAACGACGTAGATATCGTGCCTGATAAGAAAACTACAAAATTATTCAATATTATGTTAATTCTTGATACTTTTTTTCACTTTAATTTACACAAAACTTTCAAATCAAGAACAAAGTCCAAATGAAATGTAAACTGTGACATTTGCGAATTGTCATATTAAGCAGTGTGTGTGCAAATCGGTTTAAAACTCGATAAAAATCCAGATAAAAAAAAAGTTTGATTTGATTCGATATTAAAAAAAAAAACATTTTGATAAATATTCACGAGTCACAAATGTAAAATTTGTTCAAAAAATATTTAGAAAAATTACTTCATATTACATGTGCTCAACGTATTGAAGCCCCTTACCAAAAAACATTGAAAATTAATGTGCACCTGACTTCAACTCTGTCATTTGACAGATAGAAAGTGAATTTTTCAATTTTTCAATGTAGCTCATTTTGATTCTTGTTTTTTTTTTTTAAATATTTCAAAGTTTTCTTTAAGCACTAATTGAACAAAACTTAAGAAGTTTTACATCTTCGATAAACAATTGCCAAAATACGAATCACTCTTTTTATTTACCGCCATGCCAAAATGATTTAGAAATGTCTAATATATAAGTGATTAATCGCACTCACGTATTCTGTATATATACACAACACTTATTCCAGTAGTTCTTCTTATACGTTTCCTACTCCCCAAAACTATAGATGGGTTAGTAGTCCCTAATAGGCTGAACACAATGATGAAGGCGAAGCTAAAGTATGAAGCGATGTCAAAGTTAAATATACGCGAACTCTATAAGGCAAATACAATTAGAAGCTGAAGCTGAAATTTGAAATTTAACTGAAGCGCAAGTTCACTCAACTTCAACCTGCTCTTTACGCTTCAGCTTTATCTTTGACATTTCACAGAACAAAATATGCCAATTCAATGTTTCTGAACTATTCGAGAGATCTTTTCTCAGATTGAAAATGCGTACGTTCACGTACGTATCTTTTGGATAGGTTCATTGAATAAGAAGTACAGGAAGATTTTGAAAATAAATGAAGCCTTTTTCTTTTCTTATCACATACACACAAGTATTAACACTAGGGCGGAGTGCAGAAGATTAAAAACCATCGTGGGGCGCCAACTATAATGTTATAAAGCGTGTAATGGAAATATATAGTTACTGTAAAATAGATTTGGATTTGTTTTATTAATAAAACTTACCTGTTACAAAAATCTGAAAAATACAAACAAGTGAAACAGCGACACCTCTTTTTTTTAATTTTAAAGTTAGGTTTGTTTTGTTCAAATAATTTATCAGAGTTTTTATCAATTTTTTTAGCAGAAAATGGCGGCCGCTGGAGAAAAGTAATTGTTGTTCATGTGAAATATTACATAGATCTCGTGTTTTTTTGTAAAGTGATTTGTATATAAAGTGTTTAAAGCTATAAAAATTATAAATAATTTAGTAAAAAAGAACAAAAAAAAACAATTTATAAATATGAGGTGTCCAGGTTTTGTTTGCAAATCCAACAACAACAAGAAAAAACTCAGAAATTCAATTTCCCTAAAAATAAAAAACTGTGCAAAAAGTTGTTGTTTTTATGTCGCAGAAGTGACAAGTTCTCGCCTAAAAATTCTAGGATTTGCAGCAAACATTTTCAAGACATCGATTTTGTTCCAAAGAACAAGGCTTTTTATTTTGGTTGGCGCCAAATTTACGAAAAATTAAAAAAGGTGGTTGCATCTGCATCAATCCGCTCCAGGAAAAGAAAACAGAAATTCATTCGTTTATCGTTTATTAAGATAAATACTTTCATTTAAAAAGGTTGAACTTGTTGCAAAAATGGGTCGTCGAGACTACGCTCAAGATAAGGGTAAAAAGAGTATTATAAGACTTGAATTCCGTACATAAATTCAGTTTCTTTTTCAAGAATCCATAAAAACATTCCTCAGTGAATTTTGTAAAACTGACGACGATGGAAAGAAAACCTTCGTGTATGCCAATCCATTGGTTAAAATTGTCACAGAGAACAGGTAATCATCATTAGTACTTGTCGAAAGAATTTTAGTAAAAAAATCGCTGAATTTCTAGGTCCTCATTACCATTTGGACTTGGATTACTTGCAAGAATTCAACGAAGGCCTATGCTTCTATATTTTCCAATGTTATAATGGAATTCCTACACACCTACAAGGAAAGAGAAATCCACGCCAAGGATGCCCTGGATGTGTACATCGAGCATCGTTTACTGATGGAATCCCGCACCAGGAATCAAATGGAAATGCGTGATGAAAGAAATCGCTTCCCTCCTGTGTTCAAACCTGTGTCCACAGAAAAGGCATCCTCGATTCGTGATGTCAAAGCTAAGCAGATTGGTAAATTGGTTACTGCCGTGGAATAGTGACCAGATGCACTGAGGTAAGGCCCATGATGGTTGTGGCCACATAAACATGCGATCGATGCGGTTCCGAGACATAGCAGCCGGTGAATTCCCTGACTTTCATGTCCATTTCTGATTGTCCGTCAGATGATTGTCGAGTGAACAAAGCCGGAGGTTGTTGCGGGGCAATAGGAGGTTTTAGGAAAGTTGGATGTGAACGAGGTGTAGGAAAAAGGATAGGTTAGGATTTTGGATAGGAATATGTCAGAAAGGGAAAGAATGCCTAATACGGGAAACGCAGCCTGCTTGCGATGATTGACTTAGCTCGCCGGACGGGGGAGATCTTGTCACCGCAACTAGACCTCAGGTGCTACTGGTGTTATTGTAGCATGGTCTTATCCCACCTAACCTGGAAATCGACGGCCTCATTTTGATTTCCCCAAAAGTGTTTTCGACTCTGTCATATTATCGCATCCGATGTACTCAGCTGACCTTTCACACCCCTAAAAATTTCGACTTAGAAAATCATGTTAAATAATAAGGTCAGGTTCGTTTTTCTGATCTGATATTATTACAAGTCCTTTTATTCATCTCCTTAATAGAAAATATGATACCAAAAACAATAAACGACTTTGAATTCCTATGAAAAAAAAAGATGTTTTCCAATCTCGTTTAGAAAGTTATATTTTTTTATTATGAACAAAGAACAAAAAAAAATTCTAACCAAAAAAATGCTACTTAGCTAGAGCTCTGTTTAGGTATTCTTGATAAATAAAAATAGTTATCACTAAAACAAAACCAGATTGGAATACTTACAAAAATCGATATTAACTCAAAAAAAAAAACCACAAAACAAAATAAAAAAAATTAATTGACTTGTTCCAAAAAAACAACACCACTGTTTGACGGATGTACTAGGGTAGTTTTCACTACTAACCAGGTAATGCGCCAAAACTGCTTCAGGCAACTATAATGTCCCTCGATACACCTTACTGCCCGATTATGTCTAATCTGCAGAAGCCTGAAGAAGGAGGAGGCAACAAAAAGAGATAACTTCTTACCTGATATAAACACGTATATACGGTCTTACTCTGCACGTTTCAAAGGGCCTGCAGGGTCCTGGTCTTGTACTTTTTCCACTGATCCAAAAAAAAAATACTGAAAACCAAAACTTTGGCTACCACTAGATTTTTAAACTGTTCGACACTTCCAATTCTTTTCACGTTAATGGTAGATGTCGATAACATCGAACCATACTACACCTTTTTTTCTCATCTCCCTCCCACATCATTTGCATCATCCGATCTTGACGGATCCGCTAGTTTCAACACCAATACTAACACATTATGGTATTGGAACTAGCGCTACGTCATTAATCTAGTCCTTCTACGGCAAACCGATCTTTGTCTCGTGTTCCCCTCCAGGGCTGATATAGAATACCCATAATTATTTGAAGAGGTACTACTCCTGCCTCATGCCTACTCAAAGTCCTAAAAAAAATTAAAACCCTCTTTGGCTATTTTCTGTGAACGGACTAAATCTCTTCTCTTTTGTTCATACTATCTGACATTATTGTTTGTGTATACATATTTCTATTTTCAGGAAAATTTAATGGAAGTTTGCTTCTTTTCAGGCAAGTTTTATTTAATTTTTTTTATTTTGGATATACATATATTTGAACAATATTCTTTTCATCGCCTCTTTTTAGGAAGACGTCAACTTATGCAAACCCATGAATCCCACCATTCTAGATGAACTCACCGAATACATCGTGGGTGCATATGTGACGACAGGCCAGGAATCGCAAGGATATGACATTTACTTCGGCTAGGAATCTGTTGGGAATTTTACGTTTATCAACTGCCCTAGCTTGTCTGCTTCTCGCCGAAACAGTTGAAAAGGACGACGTTGCTGAAGCCTTGCGGTTGCTGGAGATGTCAAAGGATCCCCTTAATCAAATTCACGAACATCAAAAGGGACAGTAAGTTCTTTTTAAACCAATTTTAGATGTGCTTTGTTCAATTCAATAACTTGCAACAGAGATCGCTTCAATTTTCTTACCGCAGGATCAACACTAACTTTTCGTTGGCAGTAAAAAAGTCAGGTCGATATAAGTTAAATTTTACTCTTATATCTTTGCGTATTTTCGATAAAATAAAATTGAAGTGGTATCGACCCATTCTAAATTACTCAAAAAAATTAATTGGGTACCTTTCAAGCAAATGCATGAGGGAAAAGAACTCTCCTTGTTGTCTCCGGATGCGATATAAAGGATGAACTTTAAATTTTCGATTTTGTCGTCGATTTCTTTTTAAAACAAGCAAAGTAATTGCAAGGTTTATTAACATTTTTTTTTTTTCCACGCGTCATTTCACTTTTAGGATTTTTAATGTTAAACAAAATATACTTAAAATAAATTAATATTTCAACCAAAATAATAAAATCAAACTTCTTTTGTCTATTCTGTTTGACAAATTTGTGTTTATCAAATGTCAAAAAGAAACATTCCATAGGCTGCTTGACAGCCTTCCAATTAACATGTTTTTTCTGTTCGCTATAAACGATCTTCAGAAAAAAATTCCTGTTTTTGATCGTTCCAACTTTTTCTGGTGGTTTTCAATGATCGCTATAACTGGCCTCTTTAATTTTATTTTTGCATTTCAGTCTTTCAAATACTTCGGATTAGATTTTCTATATCGTCCGTGAACTGGCTGGTTCGAATTAAAATTGCTGATGTCATGGACCGCTGCACAACAAAAGGATTCAAACCAGACCAAGTGGAAAATTGCATTGAAGACTACGAGGAACTCAATGTCTGGCAAGTGAATATTTGACGAACTAAACTTACATTTATGTGGCCCAACATTGTGGTCATTATATTTATGTTTCCATAAGTTTTTTTACAGTTATTGTCATACAATTTACAATTTTGTTTATCCATTTATTTTCTAAATATACATAGTCAGTCTTTAGTACAAACTGATAATTTTAATTATTGGTCCTTGGGTTGTCCGCATTTCTGATCGCCTGTTCCTGCGAGGCAGAAATTACTGAAAAACAATAGAAAGAAATCTGTCAGTCCAGTAGAAATATCTTTCAAATTACTCATTCCATTTGTTTTAATTAATGGTTTTCGCCTATGTTCGACTTCTCCCTCAATTGTTTCATTCGATCCTAGCCCTGGTGCCATTTTCAAACAGGAGCTGGGCAAACGAGATGGCAAATGACTGGCATTGATGAACTCAGTCAAGCAAGTGACGAGTATGAGGAGCGAACGGGTGGAGAGGGGATTCGGATAGGATAGGGAGAAGGAAAATGAAAAGATAGGAAAAAGACGAGAAGGGAGAGGTAAGAAAGGAAACTCCAAGGAAAGGAATCGAGGATTAGGATAGGGGGGGAACGAGTGTCCAGTGGGTAGACCATGGCATGCTAGCGATGCACGGCTTAGCTCGCCGGATGTAGTGGGGGATCTTGCCTCCCACTAGACCTCACCTCTTACAAACAAAAAACTTACATGCCAACTTCGATCCTTAGACATACCTGCGCCTCTTCATCTCGGGAATGCACTGCTGTTGGTGGTGCAGTGCTGGCTTACCCTCACCACTCCTGGAATTCCGGGGCCTAAGTTCTGGAATTCTCCTTAAGTCCTCGCACTTACCTCCTCATCGTAACGTTCCGCCCACTATGTCGCCTCTACCACCCCCTGAAAAATTCTCTCAACACCATAATAAAAAGCTTAAATTGGCGATGTTCACAAAATTTTCATTTTTTTTTATTGATACTTAAATAAAAATTTGAATTATGGTTAAGTTCTCAACTAAATCTTACATATATTAACCTTCCAAATACACAAATAGGAACCACAGAAAACATAATATAAATCAAAAGAAGAAAACTGTTACAAACGATGAAGACACCCAAAAGAAAAATTAGGCCCAAAGAGGGACAACTCCACCCTCCCTTCTTTTTACCATGAAAGACGTATCACCACCTTATGGGCGTTTCTATGTAGCCTAACTCTGTCGCAAGAAATAAAAAGAGCTCTTTTTGTTCCGTTGGGGGGCACTTAATTAAGCTGAATGCAACGATGACTTAAAATTCTTTGCTGAACTATAGGGATTGGAAGCCTGAGGTTCCTCATGGGGGTCGTCATCACATCCACAACAGGTAAATATTATTTATAACAAAAAAACTTAAACTAAATAAATTAATAACGAAACAAATGAAATTAAGAAAAAATAACCATCGCCAAAAAATAATCAAAGGATTTCCGGTAGATATAGGTGGACGTCTCTGCTTATTTTATCTGCTAAACTGTCTGGTTACTTGTCTCTGCTAAGTTGCTGGTTACGACGTCGGCTAAGAAAGTGGGTTGTGGCTTAGCTACGACAAATTCAAGGCACAGCATCGTTTCTAGCTTATGCACAAACCTCAAGTGGAATATTCCACCTCTACTTATTGAATGGTAAACCAAAAGATAATTTAAAGAAGAAAAAATGTTGGGTACATACAGGTGATGGTTTCCTTTCTTTTGTGATCCGAATGGTGCCGACTTCTAAATTCGTTGTTTGGTGACTCCTGTAGTTTCCTCAAAAAAACTCATCCAATGCAACCATTCTCTTTATGTCACCTCCAAAAACTTTCTGCTGCCACCAAGATTACTGTCGCCGCCAAAGATTCACTGCCGATACCAAAAAAAACGACGTACGGATAACGCCTCGGATGCTGTGCCTAATAAAATTTTGTATTAAAAAAAATTACAAAAAAAAACTATTTTGCTCCATAGGGAACAAAGACTTTTACCTAATATTAAGTCGAAGTACTATACTCCCACTTTCTTAGTTTTTTATTCCTCCTTCTTTCCAAATTTTCTTTTTCCTTTTTCTTTATCTATTCAACAATTACTTAATTTTAATTATCACTTCTTAATATAAAAAAAAACACTTACAGAAAACTAATTTTTAAAATTTGTTAATTAAATCACTTGATTTTTTCGGGTGCACTTTTGCCATAACTTCTAGGACACTACCGTAGTCGTTGAGGAGAATCTCGTGATTTCCCTGTTTTTCCGTTTCCAAACCACCGCAAACCCCAATTAAGCTATTCCGAGGTGAATTAGAGGACGAAAATCCGTTGACTCCACCACCTATGGGAATCGCGAACTGGAGCTCCCCCCTAACACCTCTTAATACGTAACACAAAGGAGAAAATTGCTCCCAAATTTCCCCACAGTATTAATATTTCGTACTTCCATCCATTTTCACCACTCCGTTCGCTTTCTTTTTACTCTCGGCGAATTCGAGTTATCTGGAACAAAAACTGACAGAACTAAATCTAGTTTTATTTTTCCTTCTCTGCCGTCAAATGTTTATTTAACTCGGTTCGTGTTTTCTTTATTTTTTTTCAAAAAAAAACAAATTTGTATTTCCCGTGATGTGAAACAATAACAATAACAACAATAATTACCAATTAACAACCATTGACCAACAAACAAAAATCCCTAACAAAATAATTATTTGCAACCCCGTTTTTAGTGCAACTTTGTGTTCTTTTTTTGTGTCAACAAAAATGTCGCATTTGTACCTATAGCCATAGGTACAAATAAAAGTAGATATGTGTTTATTTTCAGTCTAAGTTGTTGTTATAGTGTTATTATTGTTATTATCATTGTTCCATGTTGCATGTTGAACCTGATAACTATCGATATTACTTTTGTGAACAAAAAAAAATTTCTTATTTTGATTTCTTTTTAGATTGTTTTCACAGACAACAGCCACACATATGCAAAGTGTGCATCAAGGAGGATTTCACCGAGTCGAACAGATGCCGGTAATTTATGATTTTATTTTCTTATTTTTGAAACAAATTATAATATTTTTTTTTTCCTTACAGGTAGCCGTAACAAGCTGCACTCTTTCTAATGAAATTTGGAACTCTAGGGAAATAAAATGAATAACTACTATCTGCATCCAGACTTTTCCTATATTCACACTTTACCTGTATTCACATTTTTTTATTTTCGTATAAGTGTTCTTAAGCGTTTTGGTTTCGAAAGGTGGCTGACCCACAAGTAGTGTGTACATAACACAACCAATCGACCAAATGTCCACTTCAAAAGAATGTCCCTTCTTGGTAAGTATTTCGGGGGCAATGTAATTCGGGGTACCACAGAGTCTTTTTCGTTCACCTTCATACTCGATGCGAGTGGCCAGGCCAAAATCACCGATCTTTACATGAAGATGATCATTGAGGAACAGATTACCTAGCTTCAAATCACGATGGATAATTCGATTGTCGTGAAGATATTTAATTCTCTCGATTATCTGATAAATATAGTAGCGACACTCGTAGTCTGTGATGACTCTTCGTCGTTTGTGCAGTTCCCTCATAGACTGGCTATGAAATGGTTTGGAAAACATTGATAATAAATAAATTTGAACTTACACTTTTTTTTGCATATTTCTAACACAATATAAACATTTAAAGGATCATCGAAGAATCCATGGAATTTGACAAACGTTTCTGTGATTTAACGGTTGGTGAATGGAGATTTCTTAAATCATTTTCTCCTTTTGGTTGTGCTTCATCATTAGTTTCTTAGATACGATCTTTCCGGCGTAGACATTGTTGGTCGGTAATTTCGTAGCATTTTGCAAAACCACCTTTACACAGAAGAGGTTGTAAATAGAAAATTATTAATTATTAGAAATATTATTAATCGGACTTTGGATTGGAAGAACATTCTCGGAAGGGATGCCAGAGTTTGGCACAGACACTGCGGGACCAGAGCTTGGTAGCTTTGTGTTGCACACCGCGGTGTCGGGGTTTTATCCCCGGAACAAACAGTTGTACAATCGAAGTGGACATTTTTGGAGTGTTGACTGATAGGTAACTATATCAAGGAAGAGGAGCTGAACGTTTTTCTTAATCGAATGGCTTATATTTTTATATTATATATATATATATATTTATATTATTTTTTTAGTATTGTCTATTCAAATCCCGTAAAAAGTTTACATAGCACGTAATTTGTTATAAGCTTTTATAATTCACTTGATACACAGATGTTATAGATGAAAATTTAAGTATTTTTTATAGTTTTTTCCGGCTTTTTATTCTAGTTTTAAAGCTTTGAAAAAAAACAAACGATATTAATTTAATAATTTACCCGAATTTTGCCACAATACAAAGATTTATGTCTCCATTCACGCCATTTTGAATTTGAGCTGCCAAAGTGACAGATTAGATTTTGACAATCTGCGCAATATAATAATTCAAGAGACAATGTTCTCTTTTCCGTCAAATAGTTTTGACTGTATTTTAAGCTGTTACAAATACCTTAAAAAAAAAACATTTTTATGAAAAAATATTCACGATTCACAAAATGTAAACATTTTTCAAACATAAATTCATTCTACATGCACTCAACGTATTGAAGCACCTTGCCAAAAAACAATGAAAACGAATGCGTCCTTGACTTCAACTCTCTCATTTGACAGATAGAAAGTTAATTTTATCCATTGAAGATGTACATTTTTAAATATTTAAAATATATTCAAAACACCACTCCACACCGCTTTACGTTCCCAATAAAACAATACTTACTTGTGAAAAGAAATGTGTTCATTCCTCTTAAAAACGCTGGTTTTACAAGTTTTAAGAATGCAGCTCATCCTGATTCTTGTTTATCTCTTTTAAATTTTACAATTTTCTCACTAAATCACTTGTTTAATAAAACTCATAGAGCTTAATATCTCTGGATTAACAATTACCAAAATTCGAATGACTTTTATATTTATCGCCTTGCGAAAATGACAGGAAGAGCTAGAATTTACTACTACACGTACAACTGATTAGCTTCACTCACGTACACTGTATATATACACAACACGTCTTCCTGTACTTTTTATTCAATACTTCATCACTTAGCTTCAATTTTGACGTGCTTCATTTTTGCGCTTTATACTTCAGCTTCAGCTTCACTATTGTGTTCAGCCAGCCTTGTATATGAAACCTATAGTACTACCATCAGTGTTCGAAAACTAGCGGCGCCTAGTTCGTCTACATCTCCCTAAAGTTTTTCTCTGAGTGGAGACCGCAACGTAGACTTTTAGTCAGGGAAATGTACTCAACACCTTTCAAGCAAATGCATGAGGGAAAAGAACTCTCCTTGTTGTCTCCGGATGCGATATAAAGGATGAACTTTAAATTTTCGATTTTGTCGTCGATTTCTTTTTAAAACAAGCAAAGTAATTGCAAGGTTTATTAACATTGTTTTTTTTTCCACGCGTCATTTCACTTTTAGGATTTTTAATGTTAAACAAAATATACTTAAAATAAATTAATATTTCAACCAAAATAATAAAATCAAACTTCTTTTGTCTATTCTGTTTGACAAATTTGTGTTTATCAAATGTCAAAAAGAAACATTCCATAGGCTGCTTGACAGCCTTCCAATTAACATGTTTTTTCTGTTCGCTATAAACGATCTTCAGAAAAAAATTCCTGTTTTTGATCGTTCCAACTTTTTCTGGTGGTTTTCAATGATCGCTATAACTGGCCTCTTTAATTTTATTTTTGCATTTCAGTCTTCCAAATACTTCGGATTAGATTTTCTATATCGTCCGTGAACTGGCTGGTTCGAATTAAAATTGCTGATGTCATGGACCGCTGCACAACAAAAGGATTCAAACCAGACCAAGTGGAAAATTGCATTGAAGACTACGAGGAACTCAATGTCTGGCAAGTGAATATTTGACGAACTAAACTTACATTTATGTGGCCCAACATTGTGGTCATTATATTTATGTTTCCATAAGTTTTTTTACAGTTATTGTCATACAATTTACAATTTTGTTTATCCATTTATTTTCTAAATATACATAGTCAGTCTTTAGTACAAACTGATAATTTTAATTATTGGTCCTTGGGTTGTCCGCATTTTTGATCGCCTGTTCCTGCGAGGCAGAAATTACTGAAAAACAATAGAAAGAAATCTGTCAGTCCAGTAGAAATATCTTTCAAATTACTCATTCCATTTGTTTTAATTAATGGTTTTCGCCTATGATCGACTTCTCCCTCAATTGTTTCATTCGATCCTAGCCCTGGTGCCATTTTCAAACAGGAGCTGGGCAAACGAGATGGCAAATGACTGGCATTGATGAACTCAGTCAAGCAAGTGACGAGTATGAGGAGCGAACGGGTGGAGAGGGGATTCGGATAGGATAGGGAGAAGGAAAATGAAAAGATAGGAAAAAGACGAGAAGGGAGAGGTAAGAAAGGAAACTCCAAGGAAAGGAATCGAGGATTAGGATAGGGGGGGAACGAGTGTCCAGTGGGTAGACCATGGCATGCTAGCGATGCACGGCTTAGCTCGCCGGATGTAGGGGGGGATCTTGCCTCCCACTAGACCTCACCTCTTACAAACAAAAAACTTACATGCCAACTTCGATCCTTAGACATACCTGCGCCTCTTCATCTCGGGAATGCACTGCTGTTGGTGGTGCAGTGCTGGCTTACCCTCACCACTCCTGGAATTCCGGGGCCTAAGTTCTGGAATTCCCCTTAAGTCCTCGCACTTACCTCCTCATCGTAACGTTCCGCCCACTATGTCGCCTCTACCACCCCCTGAAAAATTCTCTCAACACCATAATAAAAAGCTTAAATTGGCGATGTTCACAAAATTTTCATTTTTTTTTATTGATACTTAAATAAAAAATTGAATTATGGTTAAGTTCTCAACTAAATCTTACATATATTAACCTTCCAAATACACAAATAGGAACCACAGAAAACATAATATAAATCAAAAGAAGAAAACTGTTACAAACGATGAAGACACCCAAAAGAAAAATTAGGCCCAAAGAGGGACAACTCCACCCTCCCTTCTTTTTACCATGAAAGACGTATCACCACCTTATGGGCGTTTCTATGTAGCCTAACTCTGTCGCAAGAAATAAAAAGAGCTCTTTTTGTTCCGTTGGGGGGCACTTAATTAAGCTGAATGCAACGATGACTTAAAATTCTTTGCTGAACTATAGGGATTGGAAGCCTGAGGTTCCTCATGGGGGTCGTCATCACATCCACAACAGGTAAATATTATTTATAACAAAAAAACTTAAACTAAATAAATTAATAACGAAACAAATGAAATTAAGAAAAAATAACCATCGCCAAAAAATAATCAAAGGATTTCCGGTAGATATAGGTGGACGTCTCTGCTTATTTTATCTGCTAAACTGTCTGGTTACTTGTCTCTGCTAAGTTGCTGGTTACGACGTCGGCTAAGAAAGTGGGTTGTGGCTTAGCTACGACAAATTCAAGGCACAGCATCGTTTCTAGCTTATGCACAAACCTCAAGTGGAATATTCCACCTCTACTTATTGAATGGTAAACCAAAAGATAATTTAAAGAAGAAAAAATGTTGGGTACATACAGGTGATGGTTTCCTTTCTTTTGTGATCCGAATGGTGCCGACTTCTAAATTCGTTGTTTGGTGACTCCTGTAGTTTCCTCAAAAAAACTCATCCAATGCAACCATTCTCTTTATGTCACCTCCAAAAACTTTCTGCTGCCACCAAGATTACTGTCGCCGCCAAAGATTCACTGCCGATACCAAAAAAAACGACGTACGGATAACGCCTCGGATGCTGTGCCTAATAAAATTTTGTATTAAAAAAAAATTACAAAAAAAACTATTTTGCTCCATAGGGAACAAAGACTTTTACCTAATATTAAGTCGAAGTACTATACTCCCACTTTCTTAGTTTTTTATTCCTCCTTCTTTCCAAATTTTCTTTTTCCTTTTTCTTTATCTATTCAACAATTACTTAATTTTAATTATCACTTCTTAATATAAAAAAAAACACTTACAGAAAACTAATTTTTAAAATTTGTTAATTAAATCACTTGATTTTTTCGGGTGCACTTTTTCCATAACTTCTAGGACACTACCGTAGTCGTTGAGGAGAATCTCGTGATTTCCCTGTTTTTCCGTTTCCAAACCACCGCAAACCCCAATTAAGCTATTCCGAGGTGAATTAGAGGACGAAAATCCGTTGACTCCACCACCTATGGGAATCGCGAACTGGAGCTCCCCCCTAACACCTCTTAATACGTAACACAAAGGAGAAAATTGCTCCCAAATTTCCCCACAGTATTAATATTTCGTACTTCCATCCATTTCCACCACTCCGTTCGCTTTCTTTTTACTCTCGGCGAATTCGAGTTATCTGGAACAAAAACTGACAGAACTAAATCTAGTTTTATTTTTCCTTCTCTGCCGTCAAATGTTTATTTAACTCGGTTCGTGTTTTCTTTATTTTTTTTCAAAAAAAAACAAATTTGTATTTCCCGTGATGTGAAACAATAACAATAACAACAATAATTACCAATTAACAACCATTGACCAACAAACAAAAATCCCTAACAAAATAATTATTTGCAACCCCGTTTTTAGTGCAACTTTGTGTTCTTTTTTTGTGTCAACAAAAATGTCGCATTTGTACCTATAGCCATAGGTACAAATAAAAGTAGATATGTGTTTATTTTCAGTCTAAGTTGTTGTTATAGTGTTATTATTGTTATTATCATTGTTCCATGTTGCATGTTGAACCTGATAACTATCGATATTACTTTTGTGAACAAAAAAAAATTTCTTATTTTGATTTCTTTTTAGATTGTTTTCACAGACAACAGCCACACATATGCAAAGTGTGCATCAAGGAGGATTTCACCGAGTCGAACAGATGCCGGTAATTTATGATTTTATTTTCTTATTTTTGAAACAAATTATAATATTTTTTTTTTCCTTACAGGTAGCCGTAACAAGCTGCACTCTTTCTAATGAAATTTGGAACTCTAGGGAAATAAAATGAATAACTACTATCTGCATCCAGACTTTTCCTATATTCACACTTTACCTGTATTCACATTTTTTTATTTTCGTATAAGTGTTCTTAAGCGTTTTGGTTTCGAAAGGTGGCTGACCCACAAGTAGTGTGTACATAACACAACCAATCGACCAAATGTCCACTTCAAAAGAATGTCCCTTCTTGGTAAGTATTTCGGGGGCAATGTAATTCGGGGTACCACAGAGTCTTTTTCGTTCACCTTCATACTCGATGCGAGTGGCCAGGCCAAAATCACCGATCTTTACATGAAGATGATCATTGAGGAACAGATTACCTAGCTTCAAATCACGATGGATAATTCGATTGTCGTGAAGATATTTAATTCTCTCGATTATCTGATAAATATAGTAGCGACACTCGTAGTCTGTGATGACTTTTCGTCGTTTGTGCAGTTCCCTCATAGACTGGCTATGAAATGGTTTGGAAAACATTGATAATAAATTTATTTGAACTTACACTTTTTTTTGCATATTTCTAACACAATATAAACATTTAAAGGATCATCGAAGAATCCATGGAATTTGACAAACGTTTCTGTGATTTAACGGTTGGTGAATGGAGATTTCTTAAATCATTTTCTCCTTTTGGTTGTGCTTCATCATTAATTTCTTAGATACTATCTTTCCGGCGTAGACATTGTTGGTCGGTAATTTCGTAGCATTTTGCAAAACCACCTTTACACAGAAGAGGTTGTAAATAGAAAATTATTAATTATTAGAAATATTATTAATCGGACTTTGGATTGGAAGAACATTCTCGGAAGGGATGCCAGAGTTTGGCACAGACACTGCGGGACCAGAGCTTGGTAGCTTTGTGTTGCACACCGCGGTGTCGGGGTTTTATCCCCGGAACAAACAGTTGTACAATCGAAGTGGACATTTTTGGAGTGTTGACTGATAGGTAACTATATCAAGGAAGAGGAGCTGAACGTTTTTCTTAATCGAATGGCTTATATTTTTATATTATATATATATATATATTTATATTATTTTTTTAGTATTGTCTATTCAAATCCCGTAAAAAGTTTACATAGCACGTAATTTGTTATAAGCTTTTATAATTCACTTGATACACAGATGTTATAGATGAAAATTTAAGTATTTTTTATAGTTTTTTCCGGCTTTTTATTCTAGTTTTAAAGCTTTGAAAAAAAACAAACGATATTAATTTAATAATTTACCCGAATTTTGCCACAATACAAAGATTTATGTCTCCATTCACGCCATTTTGAATTTGAGCTGCCAAAGTGACAGATTAGATTTTGACAATCTGCGCAATATAATAATTCAAGAGACAATGTTCTCTTTTCCGTCAAATAGTTTTGACTGTATTTTAAGCTGTTACAAATACCTTAAAAAAAAAACATTTTTATGAAAAAATATTCACGATTCACAAAATGTAAACATTTTTCAAACATAAATTCATTCTACATGCACTCAACGTATTGAAGCACCTTGCCAAAAAACAATGAAAACGAATGCGTCCTTGACTTCAACTCTCTCATTTGACAGATAGAAAGTTAATTTTATCCATTGAAGATGTACATTTTTAAATATTTAAAATATATTCAAAACACCACTCCACACCGCTTTACGTTCCCAATAAAACAATACTTACTTGTGAAAAGAAATGTGTTCATTCCTCTTAAAAACGCTGGTTTTACAAGTTTTAAGAATGCAGCTCATCCTGATTCTTGTTTATCTCTTTTAAATTTTACAATTTTCTCACTAAATCACTTGTTTAATAAAACTCATAGAGCTTAATATCTCTGGATTAACAATTACCAAAATTCGAATGACTTTTATATTTATCGCCTTGCGAAAATGACAGGAAGAGCTAGAATTTACTACTACACGTACAACTGATTAGCTTCACTCACGTACACTGTATATATACACAACACGTCTTCCTGTACTTTTTATTCAATACTTCATCACTTAGCTTCAATTTTGACGTGCTTCATTTTTGCGCTTTATACTTCAGCTTCAGCTTCACTATTGTGTTCAGCCAGCCTTGTATATGAAACCTATAGTACTACCATCAGTGTTCGAAAACTAGCGGCGCCTAGTTCGTCTACATCTCCCTAAAGTTTTTCTCTGAGTGGAGACCGCAACGTAGACTTTTAGTCAGGGAAATGTACTCAACACCTTTCAAGCAAATGCATGAGGGAAAAGAACTCTCCTTGTTGTCTCCGGATGCGATATAAAGGATGAACTTTAAATTTTCGATTTTGTCGTCGATTTCTTTTTAAAACAAGCAAAGTAATTGCAAGGTTTATTAACATTGTTTTTTTTTCCACGCGTCATTTCACTTTTAGGATTTTTAATGTTAAACAAAATATACTTAAAATAAATTAATATTTCAACCAAAATAATAAAATCAAACTTCTTCTGTCTATTCTGTTTGACATTTTACGAAGCGAGTGTTTATCAAATGTCAAAAAGAAACATTCCATAGGCTGCTTGACAGCCTTCCAATTAACATGTTTTTTCTGTTCGCTATAAACGATCTTCAGAAAAAAATTCCTGTTTTTGATCGTTCCAACTTTTTCTGGTGGTTTTCAATGATCGCTATAACTGGCCTCTTTAATTTTATTTTTGCATTTCAGTCTTCCAAATACTTCGGATTAGATTTTCTATATCGTCCGTGAACTGGCTGGTTCGAATTAAAATTGCAGAAATTACTGAAAAACAATAGAAAGAAATCTGTCAGTCCAGTAGAAATATCTTTCAAATTACTCATTCCATTTGTTTTAATTAATGGTTTTCGCCTATGTTCGACTTCTCCCTCAATTGTTTCATTCGATCCTAGCCCTGGTGCCATTTTCAAACAGGAGCTGGGCAAACGAGATGGCAAATGACTGGCATTGATGAACTCAGTCAAGCAAGTGACGAGTATGAGGAGCGAACGGGTGGAGAGGGGATTCGGATAGGATAGGGAGAAGGAAAATGAAAAGATAGGAAAAAGACGAGAAGGGAGAGGTAAGAAAGGAAACTCCAAGGAAAGGAATCGAGGATTAGGATAGGGGGGGAACGAGTGTCCAGTGGGTAGACCATGGCATGCTAGCGATGCACGGCTTAGCTCGCCGGATGTAGGGGGGGATCTTGCCTCCCACTAGACCTCACCTCTTACAAACAAAAAACTTACATGCCAACTTCGATCCTTAGACATACCTGCGCCTCTTCATCTCGGGAATGCACTGCTGTTGGTGGTGCAGTGCTGGCTTACCCTCACCACTCCTGGAATTCCGGGGCCTAAGTTCTGGAATTCCCCTTAAGTCCTCGCACTTACCTCCTCATCGTAACGTTCCGCCCACTATGTCGCCTCTACCACCACCTGAAAAATTCTCTCAACACCATAATAAAAAGCTTAAATTGGCGATGTTCACAAAATTTTCATTTTTTTTTATTGATACTTAAATAAAAATTTGAATTATGGTTAAGTTCTCAACTAAATCTTACATATATTAACCTTCCAAATACACAAATAGGAACCACAGAAAACATAATATAAATCAAAAGAAGAAAACTGTTACAAACGATGAAGACACCCAAAAGAAAAATTAGGCCCAAAGAGGGACAACTCCACCCTCCCTTCTTTTTACCATGAAAGACGTATCACCACCTTATGGGCGTTTCTATGTAGCCTAACTCTGTCGCAAGAAATAAAAAGAGCTCTTTTTGTTCCGTTGGGGGGCACTTAATTAAGCTGAATGCAACGATGACTTAAAATTCTTTGCTGAACTATAGGGATTGGAAGCCTGAGGTTCCTCATGGGGGTCGTCATCACATCCACAACAGGTAAATATTATTTATAACAAAAAAACTTAAACTAAATAAATTAATAACGAAACAAATGAAATTAAGAAAAAATAACCATCGCCAAAAAATAATCAAAGGATTTCCGGTAGATATAGGTGGACGTCTCTGCTTATTTTATCTGCTAAACTGTCTGGTTACTTGTCTCTGCTAAGTTGCTGGTTACGACGTCGGCTAAGAAAGTGGGTTGTGGCTTAGCTACGACAAATTCAAGGCACAGCATCGTTTCTAGCTTATGCACAAACCTCAAGTGGAATATTCCACCTCTACTTATTGAATGGCAAACCAAAAGATAATTTAAAGAAGAAAAAATGTTGGGTACATACAGGTGATGGTTTCCTTTCTTTTGTGATCCGAATGGTGCCGACTTTTAAATTCGTTGTTTGGTGACTCCTGTAGTTTCCTCAAAAAAACTCATCCAATGCAACCATTCTCTTTATGTCACCTCCAAAAACTTTCTGCTGCCACCAAGATTACTGTCGCCGCCAAAGATTCACTGCCGATACCAAAAAAAAACGACGTACGGATAACGCCTCGGATGCTGTGCCTAATAAAATTTTGTATTAAAAAAAAATTACAAAAAAAACTATTTTGCTCCATAGGGAACAAAGACTTTTACCTAATATTAAGTCGAAGTACTATACTCCCTTTCTTAGTTTTTTATTCCTCCTTCTTTCCAAATTTTCTTTTTCCTTTTTCTTTATCTATTCAACAATTACTTAATTTTAATTATCACTTCTTAATATAAAAAAAAACACTTACAGAAAACTAATTTTTAAAATTTGTTAAACTTTTGATTTTTTCGGGTGCACTTTTGCCATAACTTCTAGGACACTACCGTAGTCGTTGAGGAGAATCTCGTGACTTCCCTGTTTTTCCGTTTCCAAACCACCGCAAACCCCAATTAAGCTATTCCGAGGTGAATTAGAGGACGAAAATCCGTTGACTCCACCACCTATGGGAATCGCGAACTGGAGCTCCCCCCTAACACCTCTTAATACGTAACACAAAGGAGAAAATTGCTCCCAAATTTCCCCACAGTATTAATATTTCGTACTTCCATTCATTTCCACCACTCCGTTCGCTTTCTTTTTACTCTCGGCGAATTCGAGTTATCTGGAACAAAAACTGACAGAACTAAATCTAGTTTTATTTTTCCTTCTCTGCCGTCAAATGTTTATTTAACTCGGTTCGTGTTTTCTTTATTTTTTTTCAAAAAAAAACAAATTTGTATTTCCCGTGATGTGAAACAATAACAATAACAACAATAATTACCAATTAACAACCATTGACCAACAAACAAAAATCCCTAACAAAATAATTATTTGCAACCCCGTTTTTAGTGCAACTTTGTGTTCTTTTTTTGTGTCAACAAAAATGTCGCATTTGTACCTATAGCCATAGGTACAAATAAAAGTAGATATGTGTTTATTTTCAGTCTAAGTTGTTGTTATAGTGTTATTATTGTTATTATCATTGTTCCATGTTGCATGTTGAACCTGATAACTATCGATATTACTTTTGTGAACAAAAAAAAATTTCTTATTTTGATTTCTTTTTAGATTGTTTTCACAGACAACAGCCACACATATGCAAAGTGTGCATCAAGGAGGATTTCACCGAGTCGAAAAGATGCCGGTAATTTATGATTTTATTTTCTTATTTTTGAAACAAATTATAATATTTTTTTTTTCCTTACAGGTAGCCGTAACAAGCTGCACTCTTTCTAATGAAATTTGGAACTCTAGGGAAATAAAATGAATAACTACTATCTGCATCCAGACTTTTCCTATATTCACACTTTACCTGTATTCACATTTTTTTATTTTCGTATAAGTGTTCTTAAGCGTTTTGGTTTCGAAAGGTGGCTGACCCACAAGTAGTGTGTACATAACACAACCAATCGACCAAATGTCCACTTCAAAAGAATGTCCCTTCTTGGTAAGTATTTCGGGGGCAATGTAATTCGGGGTACCACAGAGTCTTTTTCGTTCACCTTCATACTCGATGCGAGTGGCCAGGCCAAAATCACCGATCTTTACATGAAGATGATCATTGAGGAACAGATTACCTAGCTTCAAATCACGATGGATAATTCGATTGTCGTGAAGATATTTAATTCTCTCGATTATCTGATAAATATAGTAGCGACACTCGTAGTCTGTGATGACTTTTCGTCGTTTGTGCAGTTCCCTCATAGACTGGCTATGAAATGGTTTGGAAAACATTGATAATAAATTTATTTGAACTTACACTTTTTTTTGCATATTTCTAACACAATATAAACATTTAAAGGATCATCGAAGAATCCATGGAATTTGACAAACGTTTCTGTGATTTAACGGTTGGTGAATGGAGATTTCTTAAATCATTTTCTCCTTTTGGTTGTGCTTCATCATTAGTTTCTTAGATACGATCTTTCCGGCGTAGACATTGTTGGTCGGTAATTTCGTAGCATTTTGCAAAACCACCTTTACACAGAAGAGGTTGTAAATAGAAAATTATTAATTATTAGAAATATTATTAATCGGACTTTGGATTGGAAGAACATTCTCGGAAGGGATGCCAGAGTTTGGCACAGACACTGCGGGACCAGAGCTTGGTAGCTTTGTGTTGCACACCGCGGTGTCGGGGTTTTATCCCCGAAACAAACAGTTGTACAATCGAAGTGGACATTTTTGGAGTGTTGACTGAGAGGTAACTATATCAAGGAAGAGGAGCTGAACGTTTTTCTTAATCGAATGGCTTATATTTTTATATTATATATATATATATATTTATATTATTTTTTTAGTATTGTCTATTCAAATCCCGTAAAAAGTTTACATAGCACGTAATTTGTTATAAGCTTTTATAATTCACTTGATACACAGATGTTATAGATGAAAATTTAAGTATTTTTTATAGTTTTTTCCGGCTTTTTATTCTAGTTTTAAAGCTTTGAAAAAAAACAAACGATATTAATTTAATAATTTACCCGAATTTTGCCACAATACAAAGATTTATGTCTCCATTCACGCCATTTTGAATTTGAGCTGCCAAAGTGACAGATCAGATTTTGACAATCTGCGCAATATAATAATTCAAGAGACAATGTTCTCTTTTCCGTCAAATAGTTTTGACTGTATTTTAAGGTGTTACAAATACCTTAAAAAAAAAACATTTTTATGAAAAAATATTCACGATTCACAAAATGTAAACATTTTTCAAACATAAATTCATTCTACATGCACTCAACGTATTGAAGCACCTTGCCAAAAAACAATGAAAACGAATGCGTCCTTGACTTCAACTCTCTCATTTGACAGATAGAAAGTTAATTTTATCCATTGAAGATGTACATTTTTAAATATTTAAAATATATTCAAAACACCACTCCACACCGCTTTACGTTCCAAATAAAACAATACTTACTTGTGAAAAGAAATGTGTTCATTCCTCTTAAAAACGCTGGTTTTACAAGTTTTAAGAATGCAGCTCATCCTGATTCTTGTTTATCTCTTTTAAATTTTACAATTTTCTCACTAAATCACTTGTTTAATAAAACTCATAGAGCTTAATATCTCTGGATTAACAATTACCAAAATTCGAATGACTTTTATATTTATCGCCTTGCGAAAATGACAGGAAGAGCTAGAATTTACTACTACACGTACAACTGATTAGCTTCACTCACGTACACTGTATATATACACAACACGTCTTCCTGTACTTTTTATTCAATACTTCATCACTTAGCTTCAATTTTGACGTGCTTCATTTTTGCGCTTTATACTTCAGCTTCAGCTTCACTATTGTGTTCAGCCAGCCTTGTATATGAAACCTATAGTACTACCATCAGTGTTCGAAAACTAGCGGCGCCTAGTTCGTCTACATCTCCCTAAAGTTTTTCTCTGAGTGGAGACCGCAACGTAGACTTTTAGTCAGGGAAATGTACTCAACACCTTTCAAGCAAATGCATGAGGGAAAAGAACTCTCCTTGTTGTCTCCGGATGCGATATAAAGGATGAACTTTAAATTTTCGATTTTGTCGTCGATTTCTTTTTAAAACAAGCAAAGTAATTGCAAGGTTTATTAACATTGTTTTTTTTTCCACGCGTCATTTCACTTTTAGGATTTTTAATGTTAAACAAAATATACTTAAAATAAATTAATATTTCAACCAAAATAATAAAATCAAACTTCTTTTGTCTATTCTGTTTGACAAATTTGTGTTTATCAAATGTCAAAAAGAAACATTCCATAGGCTGCTTGACAGCCTTCCAATTAACATGTTTTTTCTGTTCGCTATAAACGATCTTCAGAAAAAAATTCCTGTTTTTGATCGTTCCAACTTTTTCTGGTGGTTTTCAATGATCGCTATAACTGGCCTCTTTAATTTTATTTTTGCATTTCAGTCTTCCAAATACTTCGGATTAGATTTTCTATATCGTCCGTGAACTGGCTGGTTCGAATTAAAATTGCTGATGTCATGGACCGCTGCACAACAAAAGGATTCAAACCAGACCAAGTGGAAAATTGCATTGAAGACTACGAGGAACTCAATGTCTGGCAAGTGAATATTTGACGAACTAAACTTACATTTATGTGGCCCAACATTGTGGTCATTATATTTATGTTTCCATAAGTTTTTGTACAGTTATTGTCATACAATTTACAATTTTGTTTATCCATTTATTTTCTAAATATACATAGTCAGTCTTTAGTACTAACTGATAATTTTAATTATTGGTCCTTGGGTTGTCCGCATTTCTGATCGCCTGTTCCTGCGAGGCAGAAATTACTGAAAAACAATAGAAAGAAATCTGTCAGTCCAGTAGAAATATCTTTCAAATTACTCATTCCATTTGTTTTAATTAATGGTTTTCGCCTATGTTCGACTTCTCCCTCAATTGTTTCATTCGATCCTAGCCCTGGTGCCATTTTCAAACAGGAGCTGGGCAAACGAGATGGCAAATGACTGGCATTGATGAACTCAGTCAAGCAAGTGACGAGTATGAGGAGCGAACGGGTGGAGAGGGGATTCGGATAGGATAGGGAGAAGGAAAATGAAAAGATAGGAAAAAGACGAGAAGGGAGAGGTAAGAAAGGAAACTCCAAGGAAAGGAATCGAGGATTAGGATAGGGGGGGAACGAGTGTCCAGTGGGTAGACCATGGCATGCTAGCGATGCACGGCTTAGCTCGCCGGATGTAGGGGGGGATCTTGCCTCCCACTAGACCTCACCTCTTACAAACAAAAAACTTACATGCCAACTTCGATCCTTAGACATACCTGCGCCTCTTCATCTCGGGAATGCACTGCTGTTGGTGGTGCAGTGCTGGCTTACCCTCACCACTCCTGGAATTCCGGGGCCTAAGTTCTGGAATTCCCCTTAAGTCCTCGCACTTACCTCCTCATCGTAACGTTCCGCCCACTATGTCGCCTCTACCACCCCCTGAAAAATTCTCTCAACACCATAATAAAAAGCTTAAATTGGCGATGTTCACAAAATTTTCATTTTTTTTTATTGATACTTAAATAAAAATTTGAATTATGGTTAAGTTCTCAACTAAATCTTACATATATTAACCTTCCAAATACACAAATAGGAACCACAGAAAACATAATATAAATCAAAAGAAGAAAACTGTTACAAACGATGAAGACACCCAAAAGAAAAATTAGGCCCAAAGAGGGACAACTCCACCCTCCCTTCTTTTTACCATGAAAGACGTATCACCACCTTATGGGCGTTTCTATGTAGCCTAACTCTGTCGCAAGAAATAAAAAGAGCTCTTTTTGTTCCGTTGGGGGGCACTTAATTAAGCTGAATGCAACGATGACTTAAAATTCTTTGCTGAACTATAGGGATTGGAAGCCTGAGGTTCCTCATGGGGGTCGTCATCACATCCACAACAGGTAAATATTATTTATAACAAAAAAACTTAAACTAAATAAATTAATAACGAAACAAATGAAATTAAGAAAAAATAACCATCGCCAAAAAATAATCAAAGGATTTCCGGTAGATATAGGTGGACGTCTCTGCTTATTTTATCTGCTAAACTGTCTGGTTACTTGTCTCTGCTAAGTTGCTGGTTACGACGTCGGCTAAGAAAGTGGGTTGTGGCTTAGCTACGACAAATTCAAGGCACAGCATCGTTTCTAGCTTATGCACAAACCTCAAGTGGAATATTCCACCTCTACTTATTGAATGGCAAACCAAAAGATAATTTAAAGAAGAAAAAATGTTGGGTACATACAGGTGATGGTTTCCTTTCTTTTGTGATCCGAATGGTGCCGACTTCTAAATTCGTTGTTTGGTGACTCCTGTAGTTTCCTCAAAAAAACTCATCCAATGCAACCATTCTCTTTATGTCACCTCCAAAAACTTTCTGCTGCCACCAAGATTACTGTCGCCGCCAAAGATTCACTGCCGATACCAAAAAAAAACGACGTACGGATAACGCCTCGGATGCTGTGCCTAATAAAATTTTGTATTAAAAAAAAATTACAAAAAAAACTATTTTGCTCCATAGGGAACAAAGACTTTTACCTAATATTAAGTCGAAGTACTATACTCCCACTTTCTTAGTTTTTTATTCCTCCTTCTTTCCAAATTTTCTTTTTCCTTTTTCTTTATCTATTCAACAATTACTTAATTTTAATTATCACTTCTTAATATAAAAAAAAAACACTTACAGAAAACTAATTTTTAAAATTTGTTAATTAAATCACTTTTGATTTTTTCGGGTGCACTTTTGCCATAACTTCTAGGACACTACCGTAGTCGTTGAGGAGAATCTCGTGACTTCCCTGTTTTTCCGTTTCCAAACCACCGCAAACCCCAATTAAGCTATTCCGAGGTGAATTAGAGGACGAAAATCCGTTGACTCCACCACCTATGGGAATCGCGAACTGGAGCTCCCCCCTAACACCTCTTAATACGTAACACAAAGGAGAAAATTGCTCCCAAATTTCCCCACAGTATTAATATTTCGTACTTCCATCCATTTCCACCACTCCGTTCGCTTTCTTTTTACTCTCGGCGAATTCGAGTTATCTGGAACAAAAACTGACAGAACTAAATCTAGTTTTATTTTTCCTTCTCTGCCGTCAAATGTTTATTTAACTCGGTTCGTGTTTTCTTTATTTTTTTTCAAAAAAAAAACAAATTTGTATTTCCCGTGATGTGAAACAATAACAATAACAACAATAATTACCAATTAACAACCATTGACCAACAAACAAAAATCCCTAACAAAATAATTATTTGCAACCCCGTTTTTAGTGCAACTTTGTGTTCTTTTTTTGTGTCAACAAAAATGTCGCATTTGTACCTATAGCCATAGGTACAAATAAAAGTAGATATGTGTTTATTTTCAGTCTAAGTTGTTGTTATAGTGTTATTATTGTTATTATCATTGTTCCATGTTGCATGTTGAACCTGATAACTATCGATATTACTTTTGTGAACAAAAAAAAATTTCTTATTTTGATTTCTTTTTAGATTGTTTTCACAGACAACAGCCACACATATGCAAAGTGTGCATCAAGGAGGATTTCACCGAGTCGAACAGATGCCGGTAATTTATGATTTTATTTTCTTATTTTTGAAACAAATTATAATATTTTTTTTTTCCTTACAGGTAGCCGTAACAAGCTGCACTCTTTCTAATGAAATTTGGAACTCTAGGTAAATAAAATGAATAACTACTATCTGCATCCAGACTTTTCCTATATTCACACTTTACCTGTATTCACATTTTTTTATTTTCGTATAAGTGTTCTTAAGCGTTTTGGTTTCGAAAGGTGGCTGACCCACAAGTAGTGTGTACATAACACAACCAATCGACCAAATGTCCACTTCAAAAGAATGTCCCTTCTTGGTAAGTATTTCGGGGGCAATGTAATTCGGGGTACCACAGAGTCTTTTTCGTTCACCTTCATACTCGATGCGAGTGGCCAGGCCAAAATCACCGATCTTTACATGAAGATGATCATTGAGGAACAGATTACCTAGCTTCAAATCACGATGGATAATTCGATTGTCGTGAAAATATTTAATTCTCTCGATTATCTGATAAATATAGTAGCGACACTCGTAGTCTGTGATGACTTTTCGTCGTTTGTGCAGACTGGCTATGAAATGGTTTGGAAAACATTGATAATAAATTTATTTGAACTTACACTTTTTTTTGCATATTTCTAACACAATATAAACATTTAAAGGATCATCGAAGAATCCATGGATTGACAAACGTTTCTGTGATTTAACGGGTGGTGAATGGAGATTTCTTAAATCATTTTTTCCTTTTGGTTGTGCTTCATCATTAGTTTCTTAGATACGATCTTTCCGGCGTAGACATTATTGGTCGGTAATTTCGTAGCATTTTGCAAAACCACCTTTACACAGAAGAGGTTGTAAATAGAAAATTATTAATTATTAGAAATATTATTAATCGGACTTTGGATTGGAAGAACATTCTCGGAAGGGATGCCAGAGTTTGGCACAGACACTGCGGGACCAGAGCTTGGTAGCTTTGTGTTGCACACCGCGGTGTCGGGGTTTTATCCCCGGAACAAACAGTTGTACAATCGAAGTGGACATTTTTGGAGTGTTGACTGATAGGTAACTATATCAAGGAAGAGGAGCTGAACGTTTTTCTTAATCGAATGGCTTATATTTTTATATTATATATATATATATATTTATATTATTTTTTTAGTATTGTCTATTCAAATCCCGTAAAAAGTTTACATAGCACGTAATTTGTTATAAGCTTTTATAATTCACTTGATACACAGATGTTATAGATGAAAATTTAAGTATTTTTTATAGTTTTTTCCGGCTTTTTATTCTAGTTTTAAAGCTTTGAAAAAAAACAAACGATATTAATTTAATAATTTACCCGAATTTTGCCACAATACAAAGATTTATGTCTCCATTCACGCCATTTTGAATTTGAGCTGCCAAAGTGACAGATTAGATTTTGGCAATCTGCGCAATATAATAATTCAAGAGACAATGTTCTCTTTTCCGTCAAATAGTTTTGACTGTATTTTAAGCTGTTACAAATACCTTAAAAAAAAAACATTTTTATGAAAAAATATTCACGATTCACAAAATGTAAACATTTTTCAAACATAAATTCATTCTACATGCACTCAACGTATTGAAGCGCCTTGCCAAAAAACAATGAAAACGAATGCGTCCTTGACTTCAACTCTCTCATTTGACAGATAGAAAGTTAATTTTATCCATTGAAGATGTACATTTTTAAATATTTAAAATATATTCAAAACACCACTCCACACCGCTTTACGTTCCAAATAAAACAATACTTACTTGTGAAAAGAAATGTGTTCATTCCTCTTAAAAACGCTGGTTTTACAAGTTTTAAGAATGCAGCTCATCCTGATTCTTGTTTTTCTCTTTTAAATTCTACAATTTTCTCACTAAATCACTTGTTTAATAAAACTCATAGAGCTTAATATCTCTGGATTAACAATTACCAAAATTCGAATGACTTTTATATTTATCGCCTTGCGAAAATGACAGGAAGAGCTAGAATTTACTACTACACGTATAACTGATTAGCTTCACTCACGAACACTGTATATATACACAACACGTCTTCCTGTACTTTTTATTCAATACTTCATCACTTAGCTTCAATTTTGACGTGCTTCATTTTTGGGCTTTATACTTCAGCTTCAGCTTCACTATTGTGTTCAGCCAGCCTTGTATATGAAACCTATAGTACTACCATCAGTGTTCGAAAACTAGCGGCGCCTAGTTCGTCTACATCTCCCTAAAGTTTTTCTCTGAGTGGAGACCGCAACGTAGACTTTTAGTCAGGGAAATGTACTCAACACATATGCAATGTTAGAAAAAGACAGAACGACAAAAAGTAATAGTAGTCAGGAGGAAACAAACCATGAACACTTTTTCATGTTATTTCATTACCATTTTCTTAAAATAAGCGATAATGAGAGAATAAAAGATAGTTTTTTAGAGAGGTATGTGAGGAGTTTTCATTTCTGCCTTGAAAATACACTGTTTGGTTTTTTTTATAGATACGGCAACAGGATGAAATTTACCTATTTAATGACTTTTGTTGAAATTTGATATTTGGTTGGTTTTTTTGTGTACAATTTTGATTATTATATCAATTTTCTAAGTCTGCAAAAATTTAATTTAAGTTGAAGTACCTACCTAGTTACTTATTTTACAAATAAAACACATTGTTTGCATATGTATGTTATTACTTTAGAGTATATTCACTTATCACCTCAAATAATCTAGTACTAAATATACTACTAACTACTAAATATAGTACTAAATCTACTACTTACTACAAAACATAGTACTAAATATACTACTAAGTACTAAATGTAGTACTTAATATAATACGATAGTACTAAATTCTAGTACTAAGTAAAAAAAAATCTAGTACCAACATACTATTGTACCAACAACATAGTACCAACTGGCACCAGTTTTATATTTAACTAGCGTTCAAAATTGAACAATATATATTAAAACTTTAAAAAGTCGAATCCGAATATGGCAACATTGGTAGTTGATTTTGGTATAAGAAATACAGAAAATACAGAAATAACAAAATTTCTTTAAAAATACAAAATCCAAAAAAAAAATTGAAGACGCACAATCTTGGTTTGTTCACGAAAAATCAAAGAGAAATCCACTAGACTGTATGGTCTAGTGTCACTTTTTGAACCTTTCACTCGTACTTATTATTCATTATTTCTGCCAATTCTTGTACTCGTTCTAACTAAATCATTATTCATCATTATATTTCTTTCTACTCTCCAAAACCCATACAAATGAATATCGTGTTGACAGAAAAAGCTATTGCAGCGACGTTGCGGCTCTACCTCGCTTAATGATACTACTATAGGTTTCATATACAAGGCAGCCAGTAAAGAAAAATAAAGGGACCGGTTTGATAACAGTAGTAAATGGCAGATTTTTCAGTTTGTAGGCCATAGAGTAACTATACTATAAAGAGGGAAATCTACTGCCTTCTTTTGACAAGGCCTACAAGCTGTTCAAATAAGTATTGGTGTAGAACTGTCAAAAAATTGACGCCAATTGAGAATGTAGTAGTGCTGAACTGTCAAAAAATTGACGCCGATTGAGAGTGTAGTAGTGCTGAACTGTCAAATAATTGACGCCAATTGAGAGTGAAGTAGTCAAATAGTTGACCTCTTGTTTTCAGTTTCCTTTTCTTTTTCACCACGAAATTGGGCGTGTTGGAAGAAACTTGTTAATAAAAAGCGCCATCCCGAAATTGACGTCATCAGTGACTCAAACTGACTAAATTAAATTACCATTTTTGGAAAGAATCCGAAGTGTTAGTGGACTTAAAATGTATATTAAATCAATCAGATAAGACATTGGACCAAACCTGCATCAAATTAAACTTACTTTCCGGTTTTTTTTCTAAAATGGAAATTATTTTTTTCAACAAGGGGCACTGATGACGTAAAAATACGAAAGTCGCTATCTTGTTTTCTTGTATCATGAGGAGACACTAGCAAGTTAGTTATACTTTATTATTTTTTCCCTGCCTTTTACATATTGTGTGCTTGAAAACTCTATATAAACGTTTAAAACTGGTTAAACAATATTAAAGAGTTTCAACCATTTTACCTGATACTGATGATAGTGTATTGATTGTTCTAAGAACGAATTTAAACAAGCATTCGGTAAGAAGAACACCTACTATGTACATTTGCAAGATTGTATTATACAAAGTAGCGATAAAGGTGTACTTTTTTAAAGTTAAATTATCTTTCTTCACACCTCTTATATTCGTTTACACAGGAGTAGAAGCCTAGTCAAACATAGCGCGTTCTGACGCCGCGTTGTAATATACAGTAAAACAAACATATCCCAAGTCACATAGAGCGCGTTTTCAACGTCGCGTTGTGATAATTTACAAATTGTTTTTTTTTAAGTCTTCGTTAAACAGAACGCATTTTTTAACGCGGCGTAGAGATTATTTTACGCTGCGTTGAGACAACTTTGACGCGGCGTCCCAAAAAAAAATGTTGTTTTCAATATTTTGTGTTTGGTAATAAAGCCATTCTGAATTTGTTGTAGAAATTTATTTTATTAAATTATTTTTTTTGACTTATTTTGGGTCATTAAATATTGTATTGTTTAAATGGAAAAAAATAACCTAATTGGCATTTAGTGAGAAAATGAAAATCAAGATTCAAATATTAAACGCGCTGCGGATAGCTCTCTGTCTGACATTCTCTAACGCCGTGTTTAGAATGCCGTGTTAAAATAATCTCAACAAATTATTAATCCTACAAACTTAAAAAGAAAAACACTACTTTATAGTGGTTTATATTAGAAAATTGTAGACATTATTTTTTTCCGTACTAATTAGACCTTGTGCACATGATTCCTTTTTTCGGTTGTTTCTTCATTCTTCTTTTGGACAGGCACGTACGTTGGTGTGTACACTGATTTGGATTACCCCGAATATAACCAGTGCTTTCCTACAAACTGTACTATTTTATTCTAAAGAAATTTGCAAAATTAAAAAAAAAATAATTAAAACCATCCATTACCACTAAAAAACATAATTGGGAATTGTTTTCAATTTCAAAAGTTCTTATTTTTAGTCCGTGCATAACATTTTCTTTCTCAAACGAGAAACTTCAAAACTTAATCACATAAAATCCTTAAAATTTTCATTCTTCCATTCGTTAGTTCATTCCCCCTACTTTTTTACACCCCTTACCCAATTGCAAAAAGAACGAATGAAGAAACATCCGAAAAAAGGAATCATGTAAACAAGCTCTAAGACCTAAGAAAATCACCTTAACCCTTAAGGTATACATTTCCAACACATCCTTCTCGATATGTAGGATTATGGTGGAGGTGAGTTTCTAAAACGTCAACATCAAATTGTTTACTGAATATTGTATTGTGTACTGATAATTAGAACTGTGATTATTATCATCAATAAAACGAATAAGCAGTTTAATTTTGTTAAAAAGACACAATAATTCACGGAGTTCCTTTACTTCGAACAATTTGTGAGAATTTCATAAAATACCACCATCGAAAGACGACGACGACGTGCCTGATGAGAATTGTATCTTGTATCAAGTATTCTCATCAGGCACGTCGTCGTCGTTGATGGTATTTTGTGAATTATTGTGTCCTATTTACAAAATTAAACTGCTTATCCGTTTTGTTAATGATAATAAGATCAAATCTAAAAATTGAAAACGAATTCCTTTTTAGTTGACAAAAAGGAAAAAGACTTAAAAAAGGAATTCATTCCCAACCTGTGTATCAGTGGATATCTGTGTGTTATTTGTCGCCCACCAAGAATGATCCCGATTGCATTTTGAAGTAAGGAGATCTAAAAATAATTTGGTGCCCATATTAATGGATTTATTGCTATAGCAGCACACACCCGTCGTTGGAGCATCGAGTGATAACATTGAACATTGAAGCAAATTGTTCAACGAATATTGTGTAGTGACAATGATAACTATGCGCAAAATACCAAGATTTTGTTCAACTTTGCACGTTTGGCCGGTTTAAACAAAATCCAAGCCGATGAGATGGTGCAATTCTCTTCGGGTAAACATTATTCTTGATACATCTTTACAGCATTTATTTGACTTTTTTATTCCACATAGTATGGCCTTGTATTTGGAATCCGACAATGTCTGTGTTGTCATCTTCAGTAACGACAAGCTGATCAAACAAAAAGATATTGGCAAGCGTACCGGTGCTATTGTGGACGTTCCAGTCGGTGATGAGTTTTTGGGCCGTGTCGTTGATGCTTTGGACAATGCTTTCGATGACAAGTGAGCGATCAATACTAAAGATCGTTTCAGTGTCGGATTCATGGCACCAAGTATCATTCCACATTTAGAAAATTGAAGAACCAGTTTTGATAAAATCCTGTTTTTATTGTTTTTTGGAAAAATTTTTTTTTATAAATTTTGGTATTCAGTTTTTTTTACATTTATTAATATACTACATGTGATTATAATAAAATAAAATTTCAAATATTAATTTTAATTAGAAAACTTATTCAAAATGTTGATATGAAGAATTAATTCGGCTACGTCGACCTTCCCAAATATAAAATTTGACTGAAATACAGAGAGCCGTTAAATTAGGAAAGTTTCAATAAGAGGTTCATATAATTTTCTCAAAAAAAAAAAAAAAAACAACAATTCAGCGTTTGGATGGAAAGTCGACATCATTTGAAGAAAATCGATTAGGATTGGTTTGCCGTAATCATAACCAGTGTTGGTTTGATGGAAGCCGTCGTCTGAAAATAGATTGCTCATATAAACACATTTTTTTCATTTTGAATAGAAACGAGTTACATTTTTTCCACGTTCATGTTCATATAACACAAACTTGTGCCTTGCCAATTCTCTAGGAGCTTATGTATTCCACCAGATTTTAGATTGGCAATAGAAGATAGTGAACCTGGGACCAGTTAGTGGTTTTTCATTACCATTTCAATCTAGATTAGACTTCAATAAAACCAAAAGAAATAAAAGAAGCTTGAAACTACTTACGGCTGTTTTTGGCAGAATCTCTGATAATAGATCTCAGGGATTCGCACCCGATTTTTTTGTTTTTGTACCCAATTGATGGGTTTTGTTGCTGTAACTGGCTTCCATTCTTTGCCTGATACCTCGGAGAGTCCACTCAGATCGGAGAAATCAGAGTCGTCCGATGTGTTATCATCACTCGTCAACTGCGGCGGCAACAATTGTATTGTCCGGCTCTGGTCCATTTCTATCATCAGCAAGGGGTGTTGTGTTTGTGGTGAGGGAAACATTTTCATTGTCGTTTATTTTAGCGGGACAATAATTGTTTTGGTTGTTGAGTGTTCAATGAATTGTGGATTAAAAGTACGTTAAAGTGGTTATTATTTTCCATTTTTGAAATATTTTTTTGTGAATTTGTTTGAATTGAAATTGGGAATTTGTAATTTAATTTTAGTATTTTCACTTTTTCTTCAAACAAAAACAATTTACTGACAGTTGTTGTCAACAAGAACAAAATGAAATGTCAAAAAGAACAAAACTCACCCCATCGTTTTTTTCTTTTTTTTACGCGGACAATGAATGATATACAAAAGAGAACACGAAACACAATGAATGATATACCAAAGCAACAACGAAAATTGAGGGTTTTGAGGCGTGGAACGTACGAAAGTTTTTCCTCTATATAATATATTTACTCTATGTTGTAGGCTAAAAGAGAATTGTCTCTCAGTTGTCTTTCTTATTTCTTTTTATATGGATAACGAGCTATACGTCTACAATCTTTTGGGAGTGAATACAGAAAAATGCCTTTTGTCTCATCTTTTTCATCTCTGGTAGAAAATTTGGTTTATGACCTATGAGCTTGTTGTTCATACCTTTGATTATTCGTGTTGGTTCCTGGTTGTAAATTGAAAAAAAAACGTACAGCTTAACAATTAAAAAAAATTATTCATTTCCAATATTTTTTTTATTCAAATTAAAAGCGAATCTTAACAAACAAAGGAATACAACAAGAATACAAATGACAATATCCATTCGTCGGAGAAGAAAAATCAATACTCTGTTATAAGGAATCGCCTTTGAGTTAATGTATTTATGTACATAGCTTATCCCAGGACCAATTGCAATTTAGCATCCAAAATAATTGCACATTTGCAAAGTGCTCAAAGTTTGTGTAAGACTATTTTCTATATAGCCAAGAAAAGCTAGTAATCCAATTATAAATTTGTGTGGATTATTTCCAGTGTTTCCAAATCACAGCTTAACTTGAATAAAAACATTTTTTAACGTTATCTATATCCAGAAGTTCAAAAGAATAAAAGTTGAAGTAGTGGTAAGAATACGTTCGGACATAAGTTAGAAATTACGTACGGAATGAACATGTCGTCACCTAGTTCATCGCCTCTGGGGACAACAGTTCACTCAGATCCAGATGTTGGAAATCAAACTTTACCGTTGTCTATTTCAATGCGGAAAGAAAACATTACATTTACGGACCCCTTAGTTGATAACGATAGTTTGGCTTCTCGATCTTCGTATGTTCAACCAACGGATGCCACTACCCCATTAACTTGTGTACCTCAGTGGAAAAAGGATTTAATCCAAAGAAAGAAGATCAACATTACTAAATCTGTGTCTGCTTGCCAGAATAGTAATCTCAACATTAAAGCAACAGCAAAAGAAGGTATATGTATATGTTCAATATTAAATTTGTTAAAATTTGAAGAAGCAATTAATAGTTCCGTGTCTTCTCGTTAAACATGTCTGTATGTATGTTTCCTGTCCAAAACTACGAATTTCTACCAAATTTAGCCAAATACTGTTTGTTTACACACAAATGGGGTAGTTTTGGGCAGAAGAGAGAGGTTACGACAGAGTAAAGTATTTCCTCCTGCCGAATTCAGCCGAAAAAATTCCTTTGGACAGAAATCGGAATTCTGTCAAAAGTCACATTTGTCATAACAAAATAAAATAAAAACAAATTATTTTATTTTGTATGTGGCTTGTACGCTTATACATACTTCTAAAAAGTTTTAAAAAATTCAACAAAAGTTTAAAAATAACAATGGAACAAAAAATATTTAATTGCAGTTTTAATAAATCACTTCACAAATCGGATAATTTTGTTTTTTTTTTTTATTCATTTTTGTTAACGTTTAAAAAAGTGGGTAGATTTGTTGTTCAACGCGTTAGTTTACTTTTTTGCAGTTTCAACATTCTCAGAGAGATTTTCATCCCCACTCTTCAAATTTGGTAAATTGCCCATATTTGCCCAGAAAGTGAACTACTAAGTTTTTTCCAATTGCTGTGCAAAACTGCAAAATTCGCCGAAAATCACCGAAAAACTGTCCAAAGTCGTTCCATCTTGTGAATTTTTCGTAGTTTTTCACAGAAGAGAGAGAGAGTTCACCCTGTGAATTTCTACTACAAAATTTTTTGTGCACAGAAATTTGAAGACTGCCAAACTACACACAAAAAAAACCATTTGACATTTCACTGTCAGTTTTGTCTGTGTTTCTGCAATTTTCTGTGATGAAGTCGTTACATCTGTTTGTGCACAGTTTTTCTTTCTTTGAGAGATTATTACTCGCACTCTGAAAAAATGCTGTGCTGTCAATTTCTGTGCACAAATCTATTGGAACACACTGACTATTTTGAACAATTTTACCCAAATGTTCGCTTACACAAGTGTTTGAGAGTTTTCGTTAAAAGAGAGAGATTAAGATAGAGCAAAATATTGCCCTTACCCTAACTCCCTTTTTTTTGGGGGAGAAATATGAGTTCTATCAAACTCTAAAGTACAATTGAAATTCGAAGTTTTGTGAAGTCTTGGTATTTGAAGAATTTTAAATTAATTACATTTTTAATAAAGTTTAATAAAAGGCTTAATGATCAATTGGTAAATTATGCAATCAATTAATAAAAACTAATTCATATTTTCACCCTACGTTTCGCTCAGTTGCTTTCTGGCTTCCTCGGGGGTTATTTATTAATAGTCTTTTAAAATACAAAATACAAAAGTTATATGTAAAAATAATTTAAATTGCATCAAGTGACTTACTTTAATTATATATATTTTTTTTTTTATAATTAACGCGCGCACAAGGGATTATGTGTTTCCCTTTTAATGTAGAACACACTGCGCGGGCATTACGAAGATAGGGAGGGGAGAGATAGGAGGTGCCGATTAACATTGGTTTTGAATGTTTGCAGATCAAAATGGCAAGGGAAAATCCCGCCGGGTAAACTATTCCAAATTCGTGTCGTTCGGCTAAAAAAAGAATCCCTATATTTCACGGTACGTCCGAAATTAGGCTCCAGGGTGAACTGATGAGCATTCCTTGCGAGACGAGTATTACGGGAGAAACTTTTAAGGGGAGGAATGCAACTGGCTACTTCGAGTGAACATTTTTTGTAAAAGAAACGATAAAATAAGGAAAGACATGAAACATTGCGTCGGTGTTCGAGTGGGGCAATTGTTTCAGCGGCAGTTCTATTACCTATCAATCTTAACGCTCGATTTTGTATTCTATCAAGCAGGTGAAGCGATGTTTGCGAAGCACCTGCCCAGAAGTGGGAGTTATACTCGAGTTTAGGGCGTATAAACGCTTTATAAATTGTAGCCAGATCAGATGGGGAAAAATACTTCTTACACCGATACAGAAAACCTAAGCACTTTGCAGCATTCTTAGCGATCTCAAATATATACTCGTTCCAACGGAGGTCGTCGTTGACACACATACCGAGTACTGAGAGCTTTTCGGTTTCTTCGATGTAAGTGCCATTCATGGACAATGGCATTGGGGGAATGTTTAGCTTTAACGACAGAAGACAGCATTGAGTTTTCGAAGCATTAAACTCCACACGATTTCTATTACCCCATTTGACAATGCTGTATAAATCGGAGTTTAATGAGCTTGACATACGGCACCGTTGCAATTGTACGTCCGAAGGCGAAGGACGTGAATTATCGAACGAATATGAAAAGCTGAGGGTAGAGTCGTCAGCAAAACAGTTAAGTGGATTAGAAGTAACAGACAGAAGATCATTTATAAAAATGAGGAAAAGAGTCGGAGACAGAACAGAGCCCTGGGGCACACAATTAAAAATTAAAAAAAAACACTAAACAGACGAACAGAAATTTTCTTTTAAAATATTATCACGTCTTGTTGATGGCAACACGGTATAGAGAGCTTATGTTGTCGATGTCTTCCTTTTGGTTCATCGTCAAATTTATTTTCTGTTGATTGTATAGGTCTCCAAAGTATACCTTGGGTTAGTGTGTCGGTCTTTATCTAGTATACGTGTATTGTCAAAATCAGCATAGTGGTTGTGGTCTATCATATGTTGAGAGAGAGCAGTAGCGGTTTCGGTTTGTTTGTTTCTTATATCAGCTTCATGTTCAGAAAGTCTAAAGCGCGGAACAGATTGAACCAGCAACAGCACCAGTACCGTCACGGCAAACAGCACGCTGACCAGCAAAAGAAATTGAAACACATTGCCACCAGCACCAGCATCGTCTTCTTACTTCTGTTTGGCACTTTGTGTCATAAAAAAAGTATACGAAGTTTTCTTTTGCAGTATGGTGCCCCCGAATTTCACTTGCGCAAAGTTGGTAGCAATGGAACAGCAACAGCAAATTTAGGACTTTGGTCCAACGACGGTGGTGACGTTGCTGGTGCTGGTCTAATCTAATTTGAGCCATTGAAATACATTGGTTCTAAATTAATGGCGGCCGCTGTTGCTAGTGCTGTTGTTGTTGCTGGTTCAATCTGTTTCACGCATAACTCCCAAGGCACGTTTTGTAGTGCCAATATAGACTTTGCAACATGTTTCATTTAATTTACCTTTACATGGAATTTGTTTTACTACATCATGTTGCTCAGTTTTTTTAAGTGGTGGTTTTGTGTTGGTAAATATTGTGCGAAATGTAGAGTTAGCTTTGTGTGCAAACATTGTTTTACCTCTCTCGATTGGTAATATTTGGCTTATTGAAGAGTTATCGGTGAGAAGAGGGATGTATGTAACAGAGAAATATTTAGTGTTGCCATGGTGTTCCTTAATTATGTTTGGTGTGTTTTTATTATTTATTTTTTGTTGAATTTTATTATTAATAAGGTTTTTAATTATGGTGTTTGGATAATTGTTCATCTGTAGTATCGTCCATATTTTATTTGTGTTATAATTTTGGAAAAAGTCGTCACTCAAGTCAAAAATTTTGTTAATTAAGTTTGCTGCGGTGTTAATTTTATATTTCATTCGTAAGGAAGACATATAATTAATCATTCGGCCTGATGAAATCGGCTAATTAAAATTAAAAAAAAATGTTTACAATAGAAACAGAAACTGACAACATGCTTCCTTTTTTGGATGTCAAACTAATAAAAAACAATAATAAAATTGTATTTGATTGCTACGCTAAGCCGATTTCATCAGGCCGAATGATTAACAGAAAACAGAATTAACAGAAAAATGTATCTGATGTAAGCGTATGTAATGTAGTAAATGAGAAACAGGCCCCTCTGGTATCATAAGATCTTAAGATTTAGTCAGTTCATGTTTCTGAACACTCCGTTTTCTCAGAAACGTGAACTCAGAAAAAAATTCAACTTTGTTGTCAAAAAATTAATCCTAATAACACAGATAATAAACTTATACAGATCTCTAATCCCTGCAGAAAAACATGAAGGCATGTCTAATCCCTGCAGAAAAACATGAAGGCATTTTTTTTCTTACCAGACAACCCTCACCAGACAAAATAGCTTTTAAGCAAATTAAAAAGAAAATTCAAAGAGCTTTGTAAGTTTCTCTTCATTAGGCGAATTCTCTTTTACGAACATTATTTTAAATTCAAATATGGCTTTGGCTCAGCGTTGCCGAAGTGGCAAGAACGTGCCATTTTGAAACGAACATTTTCTCATTGCACGGTGGCATACAAAAATTAATATGGCACACTTTTGTATATCCCTTGAACCTGCCTTTCTAAAACCATATTCATATATGTATGTACATATACAAAGTATTTTTTGCCACTTGCATATTCTTTTTTCAAAATATGCTCATCTATTTAAGTGCGCAAAAGATCTTGTTTTTCCGAAATCAGAAATATTTTTTTTTAAATTGGGCTATCTGGAAACGTCTTTCTTGAATATTAATATATGATAATTTTGTAAGGTGATAACGTCTTATAAATCGATGAACGCCGGCTGCACGCACGATAAAGCCTGACATGGTCACGTTCCGCCTGAGCAGTTTATATATATCGTTGTCCAACTAAATGATCGTTCGATCGCATTCGAAATTTGTTCGGTGTAGTTTGTCTGTTATTCGTTGTGCTGCGGCTTCGTCTTTCTGGTTTTTTGTTGAATTTGCTTTTGAGGTTGTTTTCGTGGTGGTTTGGTTGATAGTCGTTGAAATGAAAGGAGAGTAAAGGGAAGGGTATTTTACTGATTTTTTCCCCTAATTGTCATGTAATTACAAGACGTATAACGTCGTCTGTATGGAGTGGAGTAAGTGCAATTGCATATGGTGTGAGTTGACGGGCTGTATGTTGGTGTCAGTGTCATCAATGTTTTCTTATGACGTTATCACGTAAAATTATTTTTGTGAATTGAATAAATTTACTTAGTAAATAAAAGGCAACAAATTAATTAAAGAATTTAATTGATAATTTATCATAAAAGATTTAAGAATTATTTTAGGATTAGAAAAACGTGAATTATCTCTACAGAAGTTCAAAGGAGAAGAAGGATAAAGAAAAAATAAATGGACAAATGTAAAATAGTTTGACGTGTTGTTGTTGGTCAAGATCTGACAGTAATCTTCTCAAGTGTATAGCCGCTTTCGTTGCAAAATATAGCGCTATAAACTCGGCCTGAGTTGTTGATGTCACAGCCACGGTTTGTTTCTTAGAACTCCAAGCAATTATACCTCCATTTAAAAACACGAACCATCCTGTTGTACTTCGCCGCGGTTCAAGGTCCCCAGCCCAATCAGCATCACAGTACCCCATCATATCAGTGCAGCTGTTTTTTTGATAGTTGAAGAAGAGTATGTATTCGATGATGTGATGGGAGATGCTTCGTCCATCTCAGTGTCTGATACGGAAGACAATACGGTTTCGTCAATAAGAGACGTATGCCTTTCTAAAACCATATTCATATATGTATGTACATATACAAAGTATTTTTTGCCACTTGCATATTCTTTTTTCAAAATATGCTCATCTATTTAAGTGCGCAAAAGATCTTGTTTTTCCGAAATCAGAAATATTTTTTTTTAAATTGGGCTATCTGGAAACGTCTTTCTTGAATATTAATATATGATAATTTTGTAAGGTGATAACGTCTTATAAATCGATGAACGCCGGCTGCACGCACGATAAAGCCTGACATGGTCACGTTCCGCCTGAGCAGTTTATATATATCGTTGTCCAACTAAATGATCGTTCGATCGCATTCGAAATTTGTTCGGTGTAGTTTGTCTGTTATTCGTTGTGCTGCGGCTTCGTCTTTCTGGTTTTTTGTTGAATTTGCTTTTGAGGTTGTTTTCGTGGTGGTTTGGTTGATAGTCGTTGAAATGAAAGGAGAGTAAAGGGAAGGGTATTTTACTGATTTTTTCCCCTAATTGTCATGTAATTACAAGACGTATAACGTCGTCTGTATGGAGTGGAGTAAGTGCAATTGCATATGGTGTGAGTTGACGGGCTGTATGTTGGTGTCAGTGTCATCAATGTTTTCTTATGACGTTATCACGTAAAATTATTTTTGTGAATTGAATAAATTTACTTAGTAAATAAAAGGCAACAAATTAATTAAAGAATTTAATTGATAATTTATCATAAAAGATTTAAGAATTATTTTAGGATTAGAAAAACGTGAATTATCTCTACAGAAGTTCAAAGGAGAAGAAGGATAAAGAAAAAATAAATGGACAAATGTAAAATAGTTTGACGTGTTGTTGTTGGTCAAGATCTGACAGTAATCTTCTCAAGTGTATAGCCGCTTTCGTTGCAAAATATAGCGCTATAAACTCGGCCTGAGTTGTTGATGTCACAGCCACGGTTTGTTTCTTAGAACTCCAAGCAATTATACCTCCATTTAAAAACACGAACCATCCTGTTGTACTTCGCCGCGGTTCAAGGTCCCCAGCCCAATCAGCATCACAGTACCCCATCATATCAGTGCAGCTGTTTTTTTGATAGTTGAAGAAGAGTATGTATTCGATGATGTGATGGGAGATGCTTCGTCCATCTCAGTGTCTGATACGGAAGACAATACGGTTTCGTCAATAAGAGAAGTATGTGAGTGGTTTTTGGATTGAGCAGGAATCGAGGGGATGAGTGATATGTCAACTGAGCTAAGCTCTTCCATAAGAGATTGAGAGTTTTTATTTTCGTTTTTGTTTTCGTGTTCAACGTGGGATTGCTTGATTTCTGATGGGTTTTGGTTGTGCGATGCATCGAGTTTGGTTGGTGTTGTTTGTGTTCTTGTTTCTGATGGAGCATGAGTTTGGAGATTATTTGAGTGAGATTTCTCATTCTCAATTCTCTTTTTTATTATTTCTGCAATGGTGGGGCTAGCGTTTTTTCTCTTTTCTGGTGGAGGGAGCTGATGAAGGTTGGGATTGTCATTGTAAATTTGCCACGCTTCGCGAACGGTGCAACGACGATCTGCTTTAATTTTGTTGACGGATTTGTACCTGAGGAAGGCGGGGCAGGAGGGATCGTATGCTGTGTGGTTATCGTCTTTGCAATTTATGCATAAAATTCGAGTGCAGTTTTCGTTGTTATGTGGAGGAAGGCAGCAATTTTTACAGACTGGTGCATTTGTGCATCGATTTTTAGTGTGACCGAGTTTTTGGCAGTTTATGCAATGCATTGGATTTTGTATATATTCCTCAACATTGCAAATTAACCAACCTGTTTTAACTTCGTGTGGCCGACGAATTTGATCGAAAGTGAGAATAGCTCCTCCGGTTGGAACCAATGCGTCATTTTCTTTCTTCATCATTTTTCGAACTTCAACTACTTTGTATTTTTTAAGTTCGTCCATAAGTTCCTGTTCACTAATGTTTTCAATAAGTTTAGAATAAATTCTACATTGGACTGAATTAAGGCTTATGTGATTAGTAACTTTAACAGGAATCGAGTCAATTAGCCTAGATTTAATGAATTTATCAGCTGTCGCGACATTGAATACCTTTAAGAGTAGGTCACCTGACCTCATTGACTTAACTTGTAATATGTCTTGGGAAATGTGCTCTAGTCCGCGATTGATTCGAATTGGATTGTAGGTTGATAGTTTACGGAAGTTATTGGCGTCTTTTTCGTCTTTTTCTAAGCCAGTAATGACGATGTATCGGGGAATATTATCATCATTTTGTATTTCTGGTAGATTAGGAAAATCTTCATTATGATGTTTTCTTTTGTGTTTTTTACTCCGGTTTAAAATTACCTCCGGTTGAAGGGTTTTAAACCTGTTATGGTTGGGGGGATCCGTCCCCCCGTCCATTTTTGTAACTTATTAGTTAATCAAATTAAGTATAGATCTGCTTATAGAAAAAAAAAAGATTATGATTCACACGTAAAGTAGAAAATTGAGTGATGTGTAAATTTGAGTTTATTAAGAGGGGATCACAGATGCTCGCACAACACTATTACTCGTCTATTCACGGCGTTTTCCAGCTTAGGACTGTTTAAAATGTATATTAAATGCATTTGAAGTTTGTATATGGTTGAAATTTCTGAGCTTTAAAAAAAGTTTTTTGTGGGAATTTCAAAATAATCTTATGTTCTTAATTTAAATTTGAAGACGATTGGCTCGACCGTTCAGGCTGTACCTATGTAGTTTAAATTACATTCATCCACATACAGAACTTTGCCACAAAATCAAATAAATTTATTAAATCTGAAAGAATGCATAACATACATTATACGACGTAGTACATATAGGTACATATAATCGCAAGAATAAAATTTAAATGGTTCAAAATTATTAATTGTTAAACCCAAACTTATAAATTTGAGAAGAGTATCTATATATATATGTAGGTTCATATCATTAATTCCTATGATATGAAGCTATAGGTACTCTATAAACTTTTTACTTGCGATTATAGGTACTATAATACAAGTTATACATTCGTGCAGATTAAAAAATTTGATATAACAATCAAACATGACATTACGATGATAGAGAAACAGTTTTGAGTTACTAGCAAAATTCTGTCGGTCTGTCTGTCTGTACGGATGTATTTTGGACTGCAGCCTAAATGGTTGGGCCAATTTTTTGAACTTTAGGTTATTTTGACGTTCTACAGAGGAGTTTTTTAAATTTTTTTTGTAGCTCAAAAATTAACGGTACCTGTCATATAACCGTTATGTAAAAGCTTATTTTTCTCGAAAACGGCTCCAAGAATTTTTATTAAAAAAATCAGTGTACTGTAGGTGTGCATTATATTTTGGTGAAATAAAAATTAATATGGTGGGCTAAAAATGGTACATCCCATAGAACCGCTTTTTTTTCTTCGACTTTCTCGAAAACTGGTGATCCGATTACAATCAAAATTGATATTCAAGAGGATGTAGGTAGCCTGAGTAATTTTGCATTAATTTTTTTTCGAAAACTTTTTTTTGTATATAAATAATTTTTATAATATTTTTTTTTTTTGAAAAATAAATATTTTGAAAACGGGTAAGTAAATTTTTTTTAAATTTTGTTTTTCAATGTACGTTATTTTTGTGCTTAAGTTTGTATTCTTGAATTATTTTTTTTAATGTTTTGAAAAAAGTTAAAAAAAAAACGTTTTAAAAAAAAAATTCACACTTTTTCACATTTTTTAAAGAAATAAAATGGCGTTTAAATTTTTCCGCTGAAAACTATTTTACGTACTTTTTTCAAACAATCAAAAGTCAGAAAAATCGAATATAATCTTTGAAGTTCCCTTAATATTTTCAAATTTTATTCCAAGCTGTACGTGCGATCCAGTCGTGCAATTTATTTTTTTCTATTTTGCAAATATTGAAGATTCACCTTTGATTAACATACATCTATCTATTTACATTAAAAGGGAAACAAATAGTCCCTTGTGCGCGCGTTAATTATAAAAAAAATAAATTGCACGACTGGATCGCACGTACTTGCTCATATGTGCGGTGACATTGTAGAATAAAATTAAAGAAAATTAAAGTGAACATCAAAGCATTTACTCGATTTTTGTGACTTTTGATTGTTCGAATAAAGTACGTTAAATTGTATTGGGTGAACAAATTCAAACGCCATTTTATTTCTTTAGGAATTGTTAAAAAGTGTGATTTTTTTTTTCAAAATTGTCGAAACAATTTTTTTAAAAAAATAAAGAAAAATAATTCAAAAATACAAACTTAAGCACAAAAATAGCGAACATTTAAAAACAAAATTTAAAAAAAATTCACTTACTCGTTTTCAAAATATTGATCATCTGCTTCGAGATAGATTTCATACAATTCATGATTGTATCTTCTCCGGAATCGTCCTTCCTCACACACGGGGCCAACAATTCTCCGTAAGACTTTTCTCTCGAACGCGGATAAGAGATCAGGGTGCTTTTTTGTAAGCACCCAAGTCTCGGATCCGTATGTGAGTACTGGTAAGACCATAGTCTTGTACAGCAGCAGTTTGGTTTTTATGGTAAGGTTTCTGGATTTAAAGAGCCTTGACAGACTATAGTAGGGTTTGTTGGATTTCAGCAGCAGCCCGCGTATTTCTTCCTCCATATTGTTATCGGCTGCTACTTTTGACCCAAGATAGTTAAAGGACTGCACTACTTCAAGTTCGTGCTCCGCTACCCTGATGGTTGTACCAACATTTCTCGCAGACGTTGCCGCAATGTACTTAGTCTTCCCTTCATTTATGTGCAGCCCCAGGTATTTTGCCGCTTGCTCGACCTGGGTAAAGGAGTCTTGTACAGCTTGTTGGCTTCTGCCGATGATGTCGATGTCGTCTGCGTAAGCTAGTATCTGGCTGGACTTGGTGACGATAGTCCCTCTTGTTGACGTGCCAGAGTCACGGATTGCTTTCTCCAACGCCAGGTTGAAGAGGATGCAAGCCAGACCATCCCCTTGTCGGAGTCCATTAAAGATGTTGATTGGTCTGGATAGCAAACCGGCTACTTTTACTTGGCTTGTGATGTTGGTCACGGTTAGCCTACATAGTCGTGTCAATTTGGAATGCCGAATTTTCTCATGGCCTTATAAAGTTCTACCCTGGCTATGCTATCGTAGGCGGCTTTAAAGTCTATAAAAAGATGGTATGTTGGGATATTAAATTCCAGACTTTTTTCCATCATCTGCCTAAGGGTAAAGATCTGATCAATTGTTGATTTGCCTGGTATAAAACCACATTGGTATTTGCCGATTATGGTATTAGCGTATGGGGCTATCCGTTCTTGCAGAATAGAGGTGAATATCTTATAGGATGTACTCAACAATGTTATACCCCTATACTTGCTGCATTTTGTGGTAACTCCCTTCTTATGTATGGGACATATGATGCCTTTTCACCAGTCTTCTGGCATCTCTTCGTGTTCCCATACGTGTACTATGATTTCATGAATTGTTTGATGTAGTGTTGGCCCTCCATGTTTGATCAGCTCGGCAGGTATATCATCGGCTCCTGAGGCCTTATTATTTTTGAGCCGATTAATCGCCTGTTTTATCTCCTCAATGCTTGGTGGCTGCAGCATGAGATCTTCTTGAAATGTTGCAGTCTCCATTTCTTCCGTGAGCTGACCGTTCAGCAGTTCATTAAAGTACACTTCCCATCGCTCCAGAATGCCTTCAGGATCGGTGATCAGATTACCCTCTCCGTCTTTATAATATGTACAGCGTGGTGTGTATTGCGACATGTTTCTGACGGATTGGTAGAACTTCCGCGCCTGGTGCGGACCTCGCTCTCTATTTCTTTCCATTTCACAGACAATGTTTTTTTTCCCAGGCTGCCTTTTTTCGTCTGTGAAGTCTTTTCTATTTTTCTGAGCTCTTTATATTCATCTTTCGTGCCCGCGTTCTATGAGACTGTTGCATTGCGCGGTATGCAGCATTCTTACGTTCAGACGCTAGTTTGCATTCATCATCAAACCAGTCGCTCCGATCTCTGCGACTACTGCCCAAGATGGTATCAGCAGTACTAATGACTTTGTTCTTAAGGCGTGACCATTTTTCCTCTACGCCCGGTATTCTGTCCCCATTACTTACTCTTCCCTCATCGAGCTCTCCGAGGGCGAGCCTTAGTGCGCGACTGTATTAGTTGCTTTTGCATTCATCGCGTAGGGCAGCCGTGTTGATTCGAGCCTGACCAGCGGATGCAATACTTCTTCGCATAGCAATCCGCCCTCGGAACACCATACCAACGAGATAGTGGCCCGAGTCGATGTTGGCACCTCACCACTACTCGAGCCTGAGGACGATACGAACGCGTCCTCAGGCTCTAGTAGTGGTGGCGATCTATCAACACGTGGTCAATTTGGTTACGAGTGACTCCATCAGCCGATACCCAAGTGACTTTGTGGATATCCTTACGCGGGAGGCTGGTACTCGCAACGACCAATTTTGTTGATGCTGCCATTTCTATGACTCGTAGTACGTTGTCATTAGTGTTCTCAAAGCCGATGACTGTAGGCTTCATTTTTTGGCTGACTAGGAAGCCTACCCCGAGCACATGGTGTTTTGAGTGACCGCTAAAATATATGTCGTATTCTTCTTTCTGCAAAACACCATTCCCTGGCCATCTCACTTCCTGAAGTGCTGTTATGTCAGCTTTATGCATGGCCAGGAATCAGCTAGCTGTTGTGCAGCTCGAGCTTTATAGAGCGTTATGACGTTCCATGAGAAAATTCTTAAATCGTTTAGCCGTTGTCGTTACTTGGTTCGTCGTTGAGAAATCAGTATATTTCCAAAGCTTGTTGTCGAGTTCTGAGTAATATTTTTTTACGGGAGAGGTTACTAGCCCCTCGCCAACCCAGGAAGTGCTTGCAATTTTTGCTAATTTGTGTACAAAAATATACACAAAAGTCTGTCTGTCTGTCTGCGTGTCTGTCTGTACGGATGTATTTTGGACTGCAGCCTAAACGGTTGGGCCAATCGTCTTCAAATTTTGAACTTAAGGGTATTTTGACATTCTACAGAGGAGTTTTTTTAATTTTGTCTTTAGCTCAAAAATTAACGGTACCTGTCATATACCGTTATGTAAAAGCTTATTTTTCTCGAAAACGGCTCCAAGAATTTTTATAAAAAAATCAGTGTACTACTGTAGGTATGCATTATATTTTGGTAAAAAAAATTAATATGGTGGGCTAAAAGCGGTACCTCCCATAGGACTGGGTTTTTTTCTTCGACTTTTTCGAAAACTGGTGATCCGATTACAATCAAAATTGATATTCAAGAAGATGTAGGTAGTCTGAGTAATTTTGCATAAATTTTTTTTCGAAATCTTTTTTTGTATTTTTAATAATTTTTTTAATTTTTTTTTTGAAAAATCTATATTTAGAAAACGGGTAAGTGAGTTTTTTTTAAAATTTGTTTTTGAATGTACGTTATTTTTTTGCTTAAGTTTGTATTCCTGAATTATTTTTTTATTTATTTTTTTTAAAAAAGTTGTTAAAAACTTTGTTTTATTTAAAAACGGCTCTAACGATTTTGAAAAAAAAATCACACTTTTTCACATTTCTTAAAGAAATGAAATGGCGTTTAAAGTTTTCCGCTGAAAACTATTTTACGTACTTTTTTCAAACAATCAAAAGTCAGAAAAATCGAATATAATCTTTGAAGTTCCCTTAATATTTTTCAAATTTTATTCCAAGCTGTGACCGCACATAAGAGCAAGTACGTGCGAACCAGTCGTGCAATTTATTTTCTTTGAAAATGAAAAAAAAATTAAGTGAAACCAAATCAAACCAAAAATCTATTGAAAAAAACTTCATGATGTCTTCTTTCTCTTTTCAACCTACAACAAAACATACAGCCCTATCGCCAATTTAAGGGAAACTTTTTTCATGGAAAAAAATTTACCCCAGAAGAGAAGTTTTCCATCGTGAATCTCCCACGAAACAAATCATACCAACCTATAAATGTTTTAATTATTTTCGAAGTCATTTTGACAGCACCAAATTTTGTTAGTTTTATTTGTATTTGTATTTATTTCATATGAATCTTGCTTACACGTAAATAAAATTATATCTTTTAGTTGTGAAACAATATAGACAAGGTTAAATTTAAATTAAATTCAGGTTTAAATAGTAGTAGACATTTACTTATTTACTAATTATTTACTTATGCTATTTATTTACTTTTTATTTACTTGAAACATATTTATGATCTTAAGTACTATATTATTAATTTTAGAATTCAATTATTTAGTTGTGCTTAACAGGGCTTATGTGCAATAATGTTGTTTAAGTTTATTCTAAAATCTGTAATGCTTGAAGATCTTCTGATATAGACTGGAAGGAAATTTCATAGTCTTATGGCGTATACAAAGAACTGTTTTTGAGTAACAGTGTAGTTCGAAGTCGGCTTAACAAAACTTCTGCTTCTATTAGAAGATGAAAATTGAATTCTTTTGAAAAAGGTACTTTATTGTCTTTTAGAGTAAATAGAAAAGTTAATGTTTTAAATTCGAGATATTTTTGTACTTCCATTCCAAGGAAGGCTTTAACATATCAAGAAATGTGTTCTCTTCTACCAAGATTATAAGCGAACCTTACCGTGCTATTGATAGCAACTTTCAGCTTACGTAAGGAGTAACTATCTAAGTCACAAAAAACAGGGTAGGCATAAAAAATAATTGGCAATAAAAGTGAATTAACCAGCATTACCTTAGTCTTAAAAGAAAGACAGTTTCCAATTTGATACAAAGCTCGAAGGGATCAGTAGATCTTGGAAACTGTTTTAACAATATGATTTGCCCAGGTAAGATTTTGGTTAAATGTGATACTGAGATTTTGTACACTAGTAACGTAGGGTAGCACTAATCCTTCTAAGAAAAACTGTGGTAAGCCTTGAGTCTCAATGTTCGAGCGACCAATTAATATGGCTTGACTTTAATTGGAGTTTAACATGAGCCTATTCTTTTTTGGCCAAGAAGCTATCAAGGTAAGGTCTTCATTAATTCGCTCCGTGGCATCTTCGACTTGACCTATCGGAAAGCTAAAGTGTATCTGTACGTCATCAGCATACATTTGGACCTTACAGCATTTTAAGACTGAGGGAATGTCATTATTGAAGAGGGTAAATAATAGCGGGCCAAAATTCATCCATGTGGCACACCGGCTTTAGTTTCAAGGAAATTAGACATTTTTTGGTTGCAGTAAACAGCTTGTAACCGACCTACCAAGTAACTCTGCATTAGTTTTAATGCTGTAGAGTCAAAACCGAAGTAGTTTTTCAGCTTAAGAATGAGAATTTCATGAGATACTGTATCGAAGGCTTTTGTGAAATCAAGCAACACAAGTGATGTTACATGATTTTCATTTATTTCCATTCGAATGTCATCTACCAAGTTTAAGAGCGCCGTAGTACAATTGTGCTTTGGTCTGAAACCAGATTGCCATGGTGATAAAAGGTTAAACTCATTAAGGTATGAATGTATTTGTTTGCTCATAAGTTTTTCAAAAACCTTTGAGAGAAAAGGCAGAATCGATATAGGACGATAGGATTTGTTTCCAGAGACATTCCTTTTAAGGACAGGAATGATTTTGGAAATCTTCCAGGCAGACGGATATTTAGAGTAGGTTAAAATGTTATTAAAAATTTATGTAATTTCGGAAAGCACCATATGAAAAATAATTTTCAAAAACTTTGGCTGCATTCCATCTAATCCGATCGCAATTGATTTAATTCCAGTAACTGCATTGAAAACTTCATATTCAGAAACTCTTTGGAAGCTAAAATCTCAAGAGATTAATGGTATAAGTGATTCTTCTACAACGTAAGATATTTCATAAGTAAGTTCTCCTTCATGAGAGGCAATTGAAATGGAAGCAAACTCTCTGTTTAACTCATCTGGGCTCGTTTCACAGGCATCTCCATTATCTGTCTTCTTATTGCAAGCTCCTCAAGCTTTAATATTCTTCCAAAAAAAAAAAAAAAAAAAAAAAACTTGATCTTTGATTTTCTAATTTCCCTTTTAGCAATATTCCTTTCAATCTTATAAGCATAAAAAAACTCTGACATTCTACACCTTTTCCATCTCTTATACGCGTTGTCCCTTTGTTTAAGAAGATGTTGGATCCTAGAAATCATCCATTCACTATTTTTATTTGGGAGAGTAAAAGATTAAAGAGATAATTTATTTGTTGGGTAAAATACTCAACCTGTTCATCAATCGATGGCATCAAACGAAGCTCTTGCCAGTATATTGCTAAAGTGTCCCGAAGCAGGGAATTTTTGTCTATTGCCTTAAAGTCTCTATATGTTATTATATTACTTTGTGTTGGTTCAGTAAGGCGAAAATCAAAGAAAGTTATAATAAGGTCATGCTTAGAAAAACCAGGAACATCAAGTTGGTCGTAAAAGAGTACACGATTTATATTGGTAGTTAGAAACAAATCTATTAGTGTTGAGGTTGTGCGGCTAAAATGTGTCGGTGTTTGATGGTTGAGAGGAGATAATCTTAACTACTTTATATCATTTACAAAGCGGTTAACATTACAATTTCTTTTATCTAACAGGTCTATGTTGAAATCTCCGCAAATTATGACATTACTATGTCGTACTGTAATACTTTCCGGCAGACTAGTTATAAATACAGAGTAAGTTCCGGTTTATAGACAACTCCTATTAAGTATTTATCTTGCCCAAACAACATTTCGACAAAACAGAATTCAAACAAGTCGGCAATACCAGATTTATATAATAACTTGCATTTGATACCCTTCTTAATGTAAATTACTACACCACCCCCCGTTTGTTAATTCTGTCGGCACGATGAATTTTATATCCTTTCAATTGTATCATTTTGTTTTTTATGTTTGAGCAGAGCCCGGATTCCGATACGCAAATATTATCTACTCTCTCGTTTTCAAAAAGTAATCTAAACTCGTCAATATGTTTAGCTAAACTCTGTGCATTTATAAGGCAAATGGAAAAACCCGAATACTTTCTACAATAAATATTCAACATTACGTTAGTCTTATGAAAAACGCGATTAGTAGCACCATTAGAATTTGGAATATTTCTTTCTATTTCAGTTTGATCTTCGGTCATACAAAAAAAAGTCAAACCATAAAATTTCAATTTACAAGAAAAAAAAAAACCATAGAAAAAAAATAAATAATGTTTTAAGTAATTTACAAATAAATATTTTTGAAAAAGAAAATAAATTGCGAAAAAAGAAAAAAAAAGTTTAAAAGTAATATTAAAAAAGTATTAAAATAAAATGAAAATGAAAAAGAAAGTTTGAGAGAAACTGGATTCATTGGTTGGTTTCAGAGCCTCTGGAAATTTCAATTTGTTGAATGTTGTAAGCGGAAACAACTTCATTCAATTGTTGTAGGCTGTAAATTTTGGTCCTGTTTGTTGTCGATGGCATCTTAATGCAAACAAGTCCTCGTGTTGAAAAGGCTGAAGAAATACTTTTTTCGTGCTTGAGTTTAATCGCTTGTCGCATCATACTTCGGTTTATTGGAGTGAGGCTTTCATGCAAGTAAATTTTCCGATTAGACTCGAAACCGACATCTTGTAGACAAAAATGCCGCGAGTGAGTTTTCCTAAATTTGGACATTGCCTTTAAGAGGCCTCCGTACACAAAGTCGAACTCAAATTCGAAGACCAGCAAATTCGAAACCAGGAAAACAAAATATTTGGTCATCATCAAAGGTCGAAACAACTACCTACACATTTCCATTGGTGTCATATGCATCTCTTGTTTCGTTTGAAGCGGTGGTTAGAGAGTGAGAGTTGCTTAGCTATGCAGGGACTGGATATTTTGTGTAGTATTTTTTTCCATTCATAGAGGACAAGGCAAGAGTTATCTAACAAAACAAATCCATATCAAAACTGGTTATTTAGATGTATGTGTTTTTTACTTGCGATTTATAGGGACTATTAGGCAAGTTATGCATTCGTAAAAAAAAAAAAAAAAATTCTAACAATCAAACATGATATTACGATGATAGAGAAGTCAAAAAAAGTGGGTCCGGAAATTCCGTCCGTCTGTCTGTCTGTCTGTCTGTCTGTCTGTCCGTATCGATATCTACAGCCTAAACGGTTGGGCCGATTTGATTCAAACTTGGTATATAGTATTTTTAGAGTGCTCTACCCGACAGTTTTTGGAGTTGGCATTCTAGCTCCAAAACTAACGGTACCTGCCATATAACTTTTATTAAAAAACTTATTTTTCTCGAAAACGGCTCCTACGATTTTGATTAAACTTTCAGAATGATGTTTTCTGTGCAAAATCTATCTTTTAGTTTTAATGGATTTTTTAGAAAAAGTTTTATAACGGTACCTCCCATATGACCGGTTTTTTAAAATCAGACTTTCTCGTTAACTAATTAACGGATTTTGATGAAATTTTCAAAATATGTAGTGTTTTATGATTTAAATAATATTGCTTATCAAAATTTTCAAAAACATTTTTTTTTAAATTTTAATAATTTTTTTAAAAAAATATTTTGTTTTTTAAATATTTTGAAAACGGATCTATAGATTTTTTTTTTTAATTTTCTCCTAGTATAAACTATAGATTTCTTAAAATTGCCATACTAAAAAAAAATTAAAAATATGTTTTCGAAAAGTTTTTCAAAAAAAACATTTTTTTTGAAAAAACTGGTCGAACGATTTTGAAATGAAAAATTCATAAAATAGAAAACAGCAAAAGAAATAATATGGCTTACAACATTTTTTCCAAAAAACGTTATGAATAGTGTTTTTTTGATTTCATAAAATTTTTTATCCAACATCTTATTTCATATTGCTCGGCTTAGCCCTAGCCATTAGTCAAATAAAAGAAAGTGACAACCTACATTACATACATACTTACGTATTTTAAAGTATTTTTCATCATCATAAAAGCACAGAATAAATAAGGAAGCCTTTGTTAAACACACAAAAACAACTAACAAATAAAAAAAACTATTCGATTACTACTGAATGCAAAAATTTCAATCGAGAAAACAAAAGTTTACACCTTCCTATAAATAAACAAAACCACTGTGTTAACTTTTAATATTGTCTCTATACCTACTCGCTTAGCAGTAGTTGGAACACGTATCTTAATTTTAGTACCTACCTTCCTTCCAACCTTATTATAGGTACCTAAATCCTTTATAAATTCCATTGGTCCCATATTGGGACGTATAAAGGTCCCTTTACCTAACATTATTGCCATACTGCTGATTCCGACGAATCCTTATGCCAGTTGTTCAAATTTTTCCATACCAAAATGAAAATTTAACTGAAAAAAGTCCTTTATATCTTTCTATTAGCAAATTATATTATAAACAGTAAGCAGCAAGTGGAAAGATAATACTACACTAAAAAACTGCAAAAGCTAACAATCCTATATATTTATGTGTTTATCCCTTTGTCGTGACGCATGTTCGTTCGAGCTTCACCCCAAAACGATTCTAAGGAAGTTGCACGTGATACAAAAAATATTAAAATAAAATCTTTGTCAAAAAGACGCCTGCACTTAAAAAGGATTAGCACATAAGAGCAAGTACGTGCGACCCAGTCGTGCCTTTTATTTTTTTTAATATTCATAGGCAAAGCATGTTGGACAAATTATCTTGTTCATCATACCAACACATACTTTGGTATCCGTTTATCCTTCTACTTATGGAGGAACAAGCTCTTTGGAAGCTATGAAGCGATACCTACAAAAATTTATTATTTCGGTTTTCACAGTCTTCTCATTTTAATAATTTATGATCTCGCTTTATGCGATTTTCGAAATCATTGTGATAAATTGGTGTCACGGTGTATAGTAAAAAGTACTAAGTAAATGATAAATGCTGCAGCTTTTTCAGATTTATTTCTTTATTTTTACTTGCGATTATAGGGACTATAAGGAAAGTTTAGGATTCGTGAATATAAAAAAAATTGAGATAACAATCAAACATGACATTACATTCATAGAGAAGCCAAAAAAAAGTCATTGGGAAAAAATGTCCTTCTGTCTGTCTGTCTGTACGGGTGTATATCGAGCTGTAGCCTAAACGAGTTAAGCTATTACCTCAAATTTGGTATGTGTGATTCTTTTGGCATTCCTCAGAGGGAAAATTGAAATTTTATTTTTAGGGCTAAAAATAACGGTGCTTGCCATACGACCGTTTAGGAAAAGCTTATTTTTCTCGAAAACAGCTCCAACGATTTTGATGAAAATTTTTGACAATTTTTTCGTTGGTATTGGGTATCATTTGATTAGAACCACATATACGGGAAAAGTCTATTAACGGGACCGTTCATATAACGATTTTTTTAAAATTTTGGCTTTATCGGTAACCACTCTATGGATTTCTGTCAAATTTTATATTTGAAAAGGTAGCCAAATTAATTCTGCATATCAAAATTTTTAATAGCTTTTTTTCTAATTAAAATTTATTTTTGATTTTTTTTTTTTTTGAAAAATCAATATTTTTAAAACTAAGCAAACAAAATATTAAAGTTTTATAATCACATGTATATAAAAATACCGGAAACTGCCGGAGAATCGATCGGTCCGCCATCATTTGCCTTTGCTAACCCATAGTTGTTTCATCCAAAATAAGTCTAAAAATTGCCATGAAACATTTTCAGCATATTTACGAGTCAAACTTGATATTTGCTTAGCTTATCTATCATACAATAATGTGTATGTGTATAATTCTGTGAGAGTCTATCTCTTTTTCTACAACCCTACAACCGGTTATGAAAACAATACCCAATACCTTCCTCTTCTCATAAGAACAGGAATTGGAAAACGCTATTTGTGTACAATAATTAGGTCTACAACATACACATTGCCTATACACACATACATCTAGCCCTGCAGTGCAGGTTCTATGCTGGGGGTAGTACTTTGTTTTTTTTTTACCATAAAACCATAAAACGTGCAAAAAAATATCCTTTTCATCCTCTTTCCTAAAAATCGGAAACTAAAAACTCATTGGGCATCAAAATTGGGTCTACAGCCTACATATAGACCTAGACCTGCAGTGCTGGTTTCCATCTTTCAACCGGCCGGCATACCTAACCAAACCATCTAACCCTTCATTTATTTCATCATGGTTCATCACTTCTTTTCTAGCTACCTAAAACCGGTTAGGTAAATAATATTGGGCATCAGAATAATACACACAACCTACACATATACTTGTGCTGGTTTCCCTCACCAAGCGGCATACCTGTCCCTACCACTTACAAATGCCTTCATTTTTCTTCATTTGAAGGAGGTATCTATTGTTGTTTTTGTTCTTAATCGAAATTAGTCAATCTTTTGGTGAGCTTGTGAACTAAAAATGGGTATGATCTTCGAAAAACGTTATTTTGAACAAAAAATAGAGGTTTATAAAAATGTACTATATTTAAAAAACGTGTGACTTTTTAAAACATTTTTTTCTCAAATCGTTGAAGAAAACATATTTTACACGTTGGAAAAGTTATGTGGTATTTGTAATGTATTTAAAGCAGAAAAAAACCATTTGAAAATAATAAAAAAATACAAATTTTCAAGGCCGGATTATTCAAAAAAATTATATGAAAAATAAAAAATGTTCTCCTGGCGTTTCAAAGATCTGTTCATTACCTTGTTGTGACAACAACAAATAAATAAATTCTGAATCGCAGCCCAACAACATTCAGATATTCAGAATAACATAATCAAAGCAGAACAAAAAAAAACTGCACCATCAGCAAAACAACGAGTTGTAGTGCACGACGCACGAGCGCGAATATGAACCCTATTTTGTTTTGCAATGTACATATATTCAAACTATTTTATGTAAATATTATTTAAGTTACGCGTAAGCAATAATTATGTATAAAAGAATCTATTTATTATAATAAAACTTAACTTGCTCTTACAACGGCGAGCCATAACTACTTCTTTTATTTAGACTTCCCCCCACCAGTGGTAAGGGGTCTTTAAATTGAATTAGCCATTAAAACAACCTTTAAAACGACATACATGGTTTATCTGGTTTTAGTCTCTATCTCACTTACAGTTGTATTCTGTCGATCGGTTTTGAGCATTTTTTACAAGTCACGGAAATATTGAAATAAAACGAAAACAAAATTAAAAAAAACTTTCATAGGTTTCAAAGTCAAAATACCATTCTTGGATATGCAATTTAAATTTTTGTAATACATTCACTACGGACTTCAAATAGATGCAATCCGTTTGTGCAATTTTTCGCTTTTTTCAAAAAAAAAAAAGGGGCAGGCCTCTTAAGACCGTCATCTTATCGAGAGCTGACATGATGATGACAATACATGTGTCATCGCATATATTTTTGTTGATTGTTTCAATGCGAGTGGATATTTTTTCTTCAAGACTTAATATAGATTTTCCAATCAACTCACCTTGTTCAGTGATTTTAATATGAAGACTGGAAAAAAATATTCTGACGTCATTGTTTTGAGCGATGGTGACGATGTTTTAATAAAAAAATCCGTTTTTGCGTCTTAAAAGGAAGTGATTTCAGAAATACTTCAAATTTTTGAAATGACAAATTACATTCAATCACATTACATTACAATCACATTACTGCTACAGAAAATAAATACCTGCACTACATCCGAAAAGGATACTTTTAGTTTAAATGTTCTGCTTGTGAGTAATTCAGTTTTTATTTGCATTACACAAAATTTTAATTGTAAGTTTTGCAGAGATCAAATTAAAATTAGATTTGTGGATACTTCCCATCTTGGCCCCTGCCACGGTTATCGGGAGAGTGGTTTCTAGCTACTCGGTTGTGATAACTTACTGGTCCTTAAGAAAAGAGTGTTTACGTTTTTGCTCAGCTCGTTGTCACTTGTAGATGTCAGCTTTGGTTTTCTGGGACAAGAAAACAGTTAAAAACGTTTGGAATGAGAATGGCCTTGGCCCTTCCACCGATTCATTGATTGCATAAAGTCGAATGATTCCTTCTTCCGCCAAGCCATTTATTGAACTTTTGATTTAAGGTTTTCTGACATTTTCTTACTAATGTATATCTTTTCGTCACTCCAAATCTATGACACACGTAAAAGAACACATTTTACTATGTTTATATAAATATTCGTGCTTTTTTTATATATTTACTCTTTACCACTCAAAACTAGATTTTGTTGGAGGCCCGATGGAATTCGTTTCATATTTTCGATTTTTTTCCCAAATGTTTTGGATCTTTCCCTTTATTTCATTTTAAGTACCCCGTAGCAATGTCTGTATATTTGTCCATAAAGCTAAGGACTTCAAGCTGGTTCTTGTTTGTTGATTTAGGCCTTGTAAAAAATACATATATAGGTTGGGCCAAAAGAAATCACGGCTAAGGTTATAAGTGACTGTCACAATCAAAAAATTCAGTCTGCGTTAGGTGATGCGGATGCCAGAATTTATAATTTTCGTGGTAATCACTTTACGCAGATTGAAAATTTAATATGATCACATTATGGTTATCAGAAATGTGACTTTCACATATCACCTTAGCGATTCCATCCCTGAATATTTTAATTGTGACAATCATTTATCATTTAGGCAATTCCACCCCTGAATAACAATATAAATATTTTTTTATAGTTACTTGTGTTGTGTGTAGTGTCCATTGTATATACATTGCCTATAGTACTATCATGAGACGAGAAAATATCTTTTTACCTAGAGCCGCTTGGAGTGCTAGTGTAGGGACATATTATTTGAGTGAGAGAGAATTAAGAGCATGGTTTTTAATGTTATGCTTTGTGCTTAGTTTATTACGCATGTGCAATGTGAGGCAAGAAAAAACAGTAGGAGAACAGAAATAATTCAGTATTTTGTTTTGTTCATTGTATATATGTATAGAAACTGCTAGCAGTTTTGAATTTTATATACAATGGTTTCGCTTAGCTGAGGCGAATAGTTTTTTGTATAAGGAATATGTAATATGAAAGAACCAGTTTTACATAAGAAATTTATACATGCGTACGTCATTGACCAGACTTCTGATTTGAGTTTTTTAGGATTTTCAAGTCTTATACGAGCACTACCTACATACATATTTGTCATATTTGTACATACATATATACATCATTGACCAGACTTTTGATTCGAATTCTTTAGGATTTTCAATTTTTTTACTATTATACAAAAATACAAACGTCCTTGCAGTGGATGGATTTTTGTTTTGAATTTTGCTTTCCATTCAGATAGGTAGCTACATATACATAAAGGTACATACATATGTATATGTAGGTGTAGGCACCTATCTGAATGAACTATGTATGTGCAGAAATTCAATCAAAAAATGTTTGTAAATTGATTTATATTATTATTGATTGATTATGTATATATTATTGATTTATAGTAACAAAGATCTTTTGTTTGTCATTGTATATGAACTGCTATAGTACTATCATGGTGACATGTGGACCGTGGCGCTCCAAGCGGCTCTAGGTAAAGTTAACTCGGTAAATTGAAAGAGGCGAACGCGGCGAACAAAGAGAATTCTAAGAGAAAATCTGTGAACATGTACTTCGCAGTTTGCAGTTTATATACAACGATGCGAGTATAGATTTTTTTTTTTGCACAACTGGATTGCATCACACATGGCGACGAGATGGCTAGTTTTAAAAAAGGAATGACAAAAAAAGAAGAAAAACGACTTTTGTAAATGAAAGGTGTCTTGGGGTGGGTATACGTTGGTTGATAAGTTTATTTTAAGTTTTATATTTTTTTCATATAAAACTTTCGAGGGTAGGTAGATATTTAGGTATGTACCTGCATACATACCTACATAATGTATGTATTTACGTAGGTATACTTGTTATATTATCTTTGATAAAATGTTCAGCTAAATTCAGGTCCATCGGTCGGTCGTCGGTGTGGTAGATGGTGTGAGCGAGGGTGAAGGAGATACTAACAAGGAATATTGTATTGTATTGTGTGTATCCTGTTCTCGGTGACGGTGAACAACGAAGAGGATCGACAATGATTTTATTTTTTGAATTTTCACAAGTAGCTTTTCGATTATAGGGACTAAAAGTCAAGTTTAGGATTCGTGAACATAAAAAAATTGTGATAATAATCAAACATTACATTACGATGATAGAGAAACATATTTGAATTACTGGCAAAATTCTGTCCGCCTGTCTGTAGGTCTATAGCTTAAACGGTTGAGCCAATCGTCTTCATATTTAGAACTTAAGGTTATTTTGACATTCTACAGAGGAGTTTTTTCAATTTTTACTTGCGATATAGAATTCGTGAATATAAAAAAATTCAGATAACAATGAAACATGACATTACGATCATAGAGAAGTCATTGTATGCAATACAATACGATTTTGATAAAACTTTCTGAATAGTGTTTTCTATGTAAAATCTATCTCTTAGTTTTAATTGATTTTTCAGAAAAAGGTTTATAACGGTACCATATGACCGGTTTTTTAAAATCAGACTTTCTCGATAACTAATTGACGGATTTTGATACAATTTTCAAAATAAGTAGTGTTTTATGATTTAAATAATATTGCTTATTAAAATTTTCAAAAACTTTTTTTTTATATTTATAATATTTTTTTTTTAAACTTATTTTGTTTTTTGAATATTTTGAAAACGAATCTATAGATTTTTTTGAAATTTTTTCTCCTAGTATACACTATAGATTTCTTTAAATTGACATACTGAAAAAAGTTTAAAATATGTTTTCGAACGATTTTGAAATGAAAAATTTATAAAATAGAAAACAGGAAAAGAAATAAGATGGCTTACATTTTTTTCCAAAAAACGTTATGAATACCTAGTGTTTTTTTGATTTCATAAAAAAAAATTATTTAATATTTTCCCCCAATTTTTGTTTTATATTGCTCGGTTGAGCCCTAGCCACTAGTTTAATAAAAGCAAACTTCGTTATTTTTATTATTATTTATTAATCGTTATTTATTTTAAAGCATTTCATGATCCTAATAGCATACAACATACAGAATAAATAATAAGGACGCCTATGATAAACACATAAACATGCAAAAACAACTAACAAATTAAAAAAAACGCTATTACCTACTGAATGCAAAAATGTCAATCAAGAAAACAATTCAGCTCAACGGTCATATGGCACTACCGTTACTTTTAGGCTTACAATTTGAATTTCAATGTCCCTCTGAGGAATGCCAAAACAATCACACACACCAAGTTTGAAGATAATCGCTTTAGCTGCAGGTCGTTATACATACTGACAGACAGACAGACAGAAGACAGACAGACATTTTTTGTCGATCACTTTTTTAGACTTCTCTATGATCGTAATGTCATGTTTATTTGGTATCTAAATTTTGTTTATATTCTCGAATTCTAAACTTGCCTTATAGTCCCTATAATCGCAAGTATAAAATTGAAAAAAACTCCTCTGTAGAATCTCAAAATAACCTTAAGTTATAAATTTGAAGACGATTGGCTCAACCGTTTAGGCTATAGTCCAAAATACATCCGTACAGACAGACCTACAGACAGACGGACAGAATTTTGCCAGTATCTGAAATATGTTTCTCTATCATCGTAATGTAATTTTTGATTATTATCACAATTTTTTATGTTCACGAATCCTAAACTTGACTTATAGTCCCTATAATCACAAAGCTACTTGTGCATGAAAATTCAAAAAATAAAATCATTCTGGATCCTCTTCGTTGTTCACCGTCACCGAGAACAGGATATACACAATACACATACACATGTGCTTATTAAGTCTTCCTTGTTAATATCTCCCTCACCCTCGCTCAGACCATCTACCACACCGACGACCTACCGATCGACCTGAATTTAGCTGAAGATTTTAGCAAAGATAATATAACAAGTATACCTACGTAAATACACACTTTATGTAGGTATATATGTAGGTACATACCTAAATATCTACCTACCCTCAAAAGTTTCATATGAAAAAAATATAAAACTCAAAATAAACTTATCAACCTGCTTAAACATATACCCACTCCCAGGCACCATTAATTTAACTACAAAAGTCGTTTTTCTTCTTTTTTGTCATTCTTTTTTTTAAAAACTAGCCATCTCGTCACCCTGCTTGTGTGAAGCAATCAAGTTGTGCGAAAAAAAAACTATACCGCATCATTGTATATAAACTGCAAACTGCAAAGAGCAAAGTAAATGTTCACAGAGTTTCTCTTTAAATTCTCTTTGTTCGCCGCGTTCGCCTCTTTCAATTTACCGAGTTAAATTTACCTAGAGTCGCTTGGAGCGCCACGGTCCACATGTCACCATGATAGTACTGTAGCAGTTCATATACAATGGTAGTGTCTATAAAACATGGTACGATATAATTTTCGTTTATTTTATAGGCACTATCACCACCTGCTATGAAAGTCAAGACGCATACCCGCTAATCTCCGATTCAAAAACTTCAGTTATCACTGGCATTTATAATAAAAAAGATAACCTTACATTACTTCCGTCAAGAATTAATAAGATAAACAATGAAAACGAAAAGGCTATTATTAATAAACAATCTGTTGCATCTGTAACAACTAAAATTGACATGAACATCCTTCAAACACCGGCTGCGCTTCAATTTCAACAACCAAACAAAGAAATGGAATCAATTGGAGGTCATTATACGCAAGATCATATTAAATCCACTGAAGGTTGCTATCGCAACTATTATGAAAACTTCCAAACAAGTTCAGCATATATACTACAAGATGAACAACAAGAGCCAGTTATTCAATCAGTTACTGTTTGTGTAAAAGAACAGAATAGCAGCGATGTCAGCAGTCCAACTCCGCAAGAAAATGTTAGATTGCAAAAGAATTTATCTGAACAGCCTCAACTGAGCGCTTCCACATATTCTGATTTGCTTTTAACGTCAACCTCCCGTCGAAATTCGATTTTAAAACTACCGACAACGGCAACAGCAGAATTTAATAAAAAATCCCATGAAGACAATTATTCTAGTCAGATGTGTGTTTGTGCTGAACAAGAGCAGTCGCGGTCATACATATTTCAACAAAAACCTGCTTTAACTACAACGAATACAAACAAAAGCACCAAGCAACACAATAAAATCGATGGCGAAATCAACGAGAATGAAGATGAGAAAAAACAATTTCATAATATGCATCAGTTAAACTCTGAACGTGAAGATGATGGTTTGTTGTGCGCGCTTAGCCCTAATGAATTCGGTGCCAAATTTTTAAATTCGAAATTGTTTTGTCAACAAAATTGTCATATAACAAACTGTAATAACCCTCTACATCAACTAAAATCCAACACTGTGCAAAATAAAAAAAAAAGTGGCATTCAGCAGATTAACAACAATGAAAAAACTAGTTCGAGTAGTGAATCCTATTACAATAATAAAATTAACACAAAACTTCCATCAAATCAGAACTCGAATGAATCCTCCTCTATTGCAACCACATCTTCAGTTTTTAATAAAGAATCGCCCCTAAACTTGATTAATAATAGAAAGAAAATGGTTGCCGTTCATCAAATGAAAGAAATTACAAACCACGAACTGGACTTCGACCCATCCGAAGAATTGAAATATGGTCCAGGTATTGTGTCAAAATTGCGTTGTCGCTATTTAGGTTTGGCCTTACGCCAATCAATGGGTAAACAGCGATTTTCCATCGATTCCTTACGTCGTGCAACTTCATTAAATAATCTGCTTGACAACAATTACGCTCATGATGAAAACTTTGAAGAGATACAAAATGATGTGTTAAGCCCCCCTGATAATTATCCACATACATTTTCTTCCATTAAAGTTTGTGAACCTGTCACTGGTCTTAAGGAGAACTCAAACATTTATCCTGCTGGCCAAACAATAGTAACATATGATAATCACAAACGTTCGCGACCAATAAAACGCGGAAACGATTCTTTAAAACGTGCTAGATCAGTTGAAGCACTTTTATGTGAGAAATCAGCTTGGAATTGTTTAAATAATCAAATGGCAGCCCTAACTAACGGCGCGGCGGATCTAGTTACAATAGAAGGCAAAATAAACAATGCAAGAGAACGTCTTTCATCAGGAAGTGATAACATTCAACTAAAGCGTCTGACCTCGATTATAGATGATACAGAGCGGCCACCCCCTGATCTTGTAAAGGAGACACTTAAAATATTTGAAGCTTCTTCTAGTCGTAAAGATCGTATAGCTTATCGTAATATTAGTGGAGAGGTTGCCACAAAAGTTGCGAATTACAAAACTATTTTAATTAAAAATAAACCAGCAATCACATTTCCCAAACCCCCGTCTTGTCCCAAAAAGCCTAATCAAATATTGCAACCGATTTCGACAGAAGTTGATAACACTATTCTTTCTACGTCCAAAACTCTGCAAAAAACAGAAAAAAATACTATGAAACTAAGCTCAGCCCTAATTGCTAGCACTCGAAGCAATGCCACTAATACAATGCCCTTTCGGTCAAAATTGGATTTCAAACCAATAGAAAATGTTGCGATTGGCAGTAGTGTTGATGAAGTTTTTTCAGATTACTCCCCCGACATTATTCCGCGGCTTAAGTTAATGGAGAAATCTGTTATACCCGTTGACTCGACAGTTAGTGAATTAACTAAGTCAACAGAAAAGTTCCTGTCGTCCACAACAACTATTCAAACACTCGTGCACCAATCACCCCCACAAAAAGATCGTCATAGCAGATTTTTGACGGATTCTACTAAATGTAAATCAGACTGTAAAATCCCGGAACCAATTTCGAAAGATCATATTTCGAAGTCAGGTCGCGATGTTATAGCAAATATGGGAGTCAGCCGACAGCTTTCTACAAACGAAAACACTGTGATTTTAAAACCTCCAGCCACTCATGGATATACATCAACAACGATTAAACAAATTGGGGTTATAAGGCCGCTTCTAGCGGAGTCATCACAGCAGCAGTTAAAACATAATTGCATTGATGAAATGTTTAACAATCATAGTATATCATACTTGACCAGCAGAGAAATTGAAAAAAATAGAATTAATAGCGAAAAGAAGATTGAGAAACCAAATAGCAAAAGTTCTATAGATAACAAACAAGGATGTGTTCTGGTTGCTCCAAAATTAAATATAATATCTGGGACAGATATTGATAACTGCTCTAAAGCTCCTTGGTCATCTGCTATTATGTTCAAAAACAAATGGAATGCATCTATGTCTGAAAACAATACTATGGTTTTTAATTTCAAAGATCGCAAAGATGTTCCAGACTACATTGAACATGATGGAATAATATTCAAACATAAAAGGGAACTACCAAAGGTAAGTAATTTTCCTTAAAAATATTTGCTCTGGTTTTGTGAAACTACTATATTTTTTTTAAGAAATTAGGAAACCATCCTTTCTCCTGGCCAGCTCCAAACACTTCAATTCAGCTAATCGATTCTCTTTCTTCACAGCTTCGTCGGGTGCGACACAACTTCTGCCTTCCCACACAGAGGCAACGTATTCACTTAAAACATTATTCATTTTAAAACATTATATTTGACTGAGGAACATGATTCGACATATTTCAAAAGAAATTATTGCCAAAAAGTTCTGGTTAGGTTTTCACATTTAAAACAACACATTCCAATCTCTGCATAGTTGGCTAGCTAATGACGTTGACGCTTGTATATGCATATGTTCAAGAACATTAGATTCTGTACAGCTTATGCCTGTGCTTAAAAAATGTGGGAAGTTTGGCGATTAAATTTTTTTTTTTATTTGCCATTTTCATACATACATGAGATACTTATCATATCCTAAAAAAACTGTTCCTTATTTCTAAATATTTTGCAGAAGTAGATTGTAGATAATTTTATCAGCTTCATTTTTCGTTTTTGTGACGCACCGTCTGTGATATGCGTGCGAAACCTTGGGAAGGTCATTTAGAGCACCCCTTTAACCCGCAGGAGAACCCAACACATTCATTAAAATAATTGAAACTACTTACATGCATTTTTTTGGTTATTTTCAGCCTAAGTTTGCCTCGACACGTGCATGCTCTATTTTTACTTGCGATTATAGGGATAAGTTTAGGATTCGTGAATGAAAAAAAATTGAGATAACTATGAAACATGACATTACGATCATCTACAAAAGTCTACAAAAGTGACCGAGAAAAAATGTCTTTCTGTCTGTCTGTCAGTCTGTCAGTCTGTCTGTCTGTCTGTCTGTCTGTCAGTATGTATAACGAGCTGCAGCCTAAACGGCTTAAGCGATTATCTTCAAACTTGGTGTGTGTGATTATTTTGGCATTCCCCAGAGGGGAAATTGAAATTTTATTTTCACGCCTAAAAATAACGGTACCTGCCATATGACCGTTTAGGAAAAGCTTATTTTTCTCGAAAACGGCTCCAACGATTTTGATGAAAATAACTAGTTGAGATTTTTTTTGTTCGTATTGGCTATTATTTGTATAGTAGGAAATTTACGGGAAAAGTCTATTAACGGTACCTTTCATACCTTTTTTTTATTTTTGGGCTTTCTCGGTAACGGCTCTTTGGATTTCTCTCAAATTTTATATTTGAGAACCTCTAGGTAGCTTAATAATTTCTGCATATCAAATTTGTTAATTACTTTTTTTTTATAATTAAAATTAATTTTTGAATTTTTTTTTTAAATCTATATTTTTAAAACTAATCAAACAAAATTATTTTAAATTTTATAATCACATGTATTTAAATAAAAAAAAAACTGCATACGAAAATTTCAAAAACACTTTTTTTTCAAAAAACTAAAAATAAAAAAAAGGATTTTGTCAAAACCGGTCCTACAATTTTCGAAATAAATTTTTCATAAATTCTTTGTTATATAAGACGTGTGATGGTGTCCTTCATTTTTACTAAAAACCGTTAAGTTTTGTTGTTTTGATACTTTTTATAAGTTCAAACTGTGTTATTTTCAACGTAAATGTTACTTGTTTCTGTCAAAGATATTGCTTTCCAATGTTATAAGGCACATAAGAGCAAGTACGTGCGACCCAGTCGAGCCCATTTTTTTTGTTCTGTTTGATCTTTTTTTTAAAGGCTCCGTTAATGTACAGCCGTCCAAACTTGCCTTAGTGTTCGTTGTCTATATCTGCTTTATTCTTCAGTCTCTTGACGACAGTCAAAGAGGAGCATCAAAAATTGTCTACTCTTTTCTTTCCTTGCATAAGGAACTAATAATACTAAAAAAACTTTTTTTTTAGTTCTGCCTGAATAATCTCCGCTTCTTTTCAATTATTATAATTATAATAATAGTAATAACGAACAGTTTTTAAAATTATAATAATAATGACAATAATAATATCAAATAAAATAATATTTTGTAATAATAATGATAAAGATAATATATTTAATTAATCAATTTAGCCAAACGAATCTGGTTTCGTGCTGCTAGGTGATCTTTCATTAGAAACCTCAACAGATCCTGAAGAAGAATGGCCAATGGGCCCCCCTTCACCTTGCGACGTAGAATTCAAAAATGCTCATATCATAATAGGGGGCAAATCAAGCATCAAAAAACGGCCAAAAGAAGCGAATGTAAGTGCAATACGTAATAAAGTGATATTCGTAAACTTATTTATGTTTGTTTGTTTGGTTTAGTTTCGCGTGCAATTTAATGACATACTTACTTCAACGTTTGAATATCCATCGGAAACATCGTTAAGTGAAGAACTACATAGTGAATATAGTGAGATAATCCCAAATGAATCGGAAGCATCTACATCAACGTATGAGTCGTCTGCTAACGCATGCCACGATCAAATTAATTTCCCTATAATCCACCATCATGTAAAATCTGAAGAAATTATACAATTGCCAAATAATAAAATTCTTGGTAATTCGGCTTTAGGTAAGTAAAAAATCGTTTGTTTTATTAAAACATATTAAATTGCACCTAAAAATTATAAATACACAAACTTTTAACTATCGTACTTTTTCATCACCCTCCTAAAACCTTGTAATTTTATGATCCACATCAATTATTATACACAATTTCGTTTACGCAGTCCTAGAGTTAAATAAAACATACAATTTTCCAGGAAATATTTCCGATGACATGTTTAAGTGTTTGCAATCAATAAAAAAAATTAAAATAAATAAGATATATAAACTATCCAATGACTTGCTTTGTCGATTCCGCAAGTTTTTCAGGTTAGTTTTTTATATTTTTTAATCATTCTATTCGCCAGGTCCGAATATTAATAAAAAATATTATAGCTCCTTATACAAAATGATGAAAATCACGTTAATATTCAAGTTAATAAAATATATTTAGTTGTTAAGTTTATAAATTGTGTTTTTGCAGATTATTCAAACTGTCCGAAGAATATAATATCACGACATCTCTCGGTGCATAATAAAATGAAGTCCACAAGTTTAATCTTTGATCACCCTCAATATGCTCAGTTTTAACAAAATTATTAAAACAACTACTGGAATCAATTTCAAAAAAGTTTCTTCGTTTTTCTCTGCAACTTAAAATACTATTTTGTTTTATAGAAACAGGATCACAAGTTACCCTTTAATACGATACCGCAAGTAATACATTGTTATGCCTAAGAGCACACTATTTAGAATTATTATCAATACGAATATAAAGTAAAACACAACACTTTATTACAGTAAGTTGGATTTTTTTATTAAATGGTATGGTTAGCTGAGAGTTGTAATTAAAACTAATCCATATGTTATTGCTTTTATTGCTAGTCATCAAAAAGGCCTCTTAGTTACTGTTACGCAGGAAACACCATTATATGCTAAGCAGTCTTGTTATGGATTTTGTTGGTTAAATTTTATTCTGTAAGAATATTATCGAAAATTTGATGCCGATTTTACGCAGCAACAACCATAACAATAAACGTATATTGTTCATCTTCATATGTTCAACAAGAAATATGTATTTAACTCATAAACTTATACTTGAATTTTTTGTATAAAATAGTTAGGTAGAATTTATGTATTCCACACCACATGGAGATAAGTTATCTATTTTATGTAGAAGTATGCAAAAGTTAAAACGAATTTAGCTGAACAGTAGATATAAAAACAAGCTGTCATTCAATAAAAGTGTTTGTTAAAATAAAAGCAAAAACTCATTATTTTTATTTGCGATAGAGGTATTTGCATTAAGTACGACTGGGTCTAACGTACCTTGCTCATATATGCCGAGATATTATCATAAAATCGATCGCAGACGTATTCTGAGCACCAAGCAAACATGAAAAAGAACATGCAAATTCCTAAAAGAATTCCACACAAATTCAAAAAGTACAAGAAGCGAAAAAGAAATACAAAATGGGCGGGGTTTTGTTAAAGTAGAAAGTAAATAGGGTGTGTGGTTGTGGATTTAACGAGAGTTTTTGTGGGTAATTTGTTTAGGTGACTAAGGCTCGGTGCACACTTGCGTCTTTTTGACGCAGCGGTGATGCTTTTGCGACGAGTGTGTGCAGCACACTATTTATTTGTGAGTACCGTACTGTAAGACGCAAAAGCGTCACCGCTGCGGTACCGCCGCGTCAAAATGACGTAAGTGTGCACCGGGCACCATCAAAGTTGTCTTATGACGTTATCACGCAAAATTATCGTCCGTAAACCGACTTTACAGACAACCAACTTTTTTTCAAATTTTCGTATTTTTCGTGGTATATTGAATTCAGAAACCAGGTACAATGGAATGGATAATGAATGGTTTTTGTTTGCAGATAAGATAAAAGCCTTAGCGATTGCACAGAAGTGTCTTATAGTTTTTGTGCATTTTTATAAAAGGGTGCAACTCGAAATTGTTTTAGATTTAAGTAAGAAGGTTTTGAAATTGGTTTAGTTAGATTATTTTGATTTTGTGGGTAGAAAGGTGTACCAACCTAGTTAGTTTAAGGAATTTTAAATAAAAATAACAAAATAAAAACACAGATAATAAACTTATTGTTAACTGTTATAAATATATAAGCTCAATTTGATAAAGTAATAGAATACGTAAATTGGTACTTTCTTATATGCGTAAATATGTGTATAAATGTATAAATATAAAATCATGATTCAACTCACCTGCATCAGTTGTATCATAATTCACAGCTACTTTTTTTTGCTTTTCATACGTTGCTCCAGCTTTGCTGTTGTCGAAATGAACAGATTCATCATCCGAAAACGGTTTGTCTTCAGCTCACTTAATATGCTGCATATATGGGACAATTTAAGGCTTTTTATACGTTCTCGTGATTCATCTACTAATGTTAGCCCTCCCGATACTTTATACTTTCTTTTTTTAGTTATGAAATAATTTTATATCTGGACATTCAGTTTTTGTTGCTCCACAAGGAATAATTGTCCACTTTGTTCTTTTTCAAGACGCCGTTTGTTTTCATTTTCGTATTTTTTCTTAATATTATTATTTTCCTAATAATAATGTATTTTAAATAAAAATAAACACGCTACCAAATAACCAAACAAGAAAATAAGTAAAACTAATTAGCATGCAAATAAATTATTATAAGTAATGAGCAATAAAAGCAATATAATTAATTAATAATTCGGTTGTTAATATATATATATAATATATCTAAAAATATAATTAATTCATAAATAATAATTAGCAGGAAATAATGTAGTATACACCAGAAAGTAGGGAAGTAATTAGGATATATTTTTTTAATACAACAAACTTACTTTGTCGAACTGATATATAAATGCGTATAAATACAAAAATATATATATTATTTTTCTGGAAGACGGCTCCAAGAAACCAGGGCCCATATTACGAATTATGAAACGCGAGGCAAAAAAACCATACCCACGACATAGACCGATTATGAATTACGAGAATGTATCCATGTTACCAGATAAAATAAAAAATCGGATAAAAAATCAAAGCAACTCAAACAAGACAAAGGAAAACGCGACACCACCATATATGCCAAACCGGTAGCAATACGACTGCCAAAAGCAGCCGTAATTAAAAACGAGTATCGTAATTCGTATTGGTGAAAATAAATTTCAAAACGTTACTTTTAAAAACAGCTATTACAATTTTGAAAACAAAAATCATAATTTTTATATTTTTTAAATAAATAAAATAGCGTTTTAATTTTCCACTGAAAACAATATAATGTATTTTTTTTGGAAAAATCAAAACATAAAAAAATCAAATAAAACTTTGAAATGCCATATAAATATTTTTCAAATTTTATTCGACGATCGACAATTGGCGTCAATTATTTGACAGTTCAGCACTACTACACTCTCAATTGGCGTCAATTTTTTGACAGTTCAGCACTACTTTATTCTCAATCGGCGTCAATTTTTTGACAGTTCTACACCAATACTTGTTTGACCAGCTTGTAGGCCTTGTCAAAAGAAGCCAGTAGATTTCCCTCTTTATAGTATAGTTACTCTATGCCCATGCGCAATAAACTAAGCACAAAGCATAACACTAAAAACCATGCTCTTAATTCTCTCTCACTCAAATTAAATGTCCCTGCACTAGCACTCCAAGCGGCTCTAGGTAAAAAGATTTTTTCTCGTCTCATGATAGTGCTATAGGCAATGGCTATAGGTATATAAAAAATAAAAAAAGAATTGCGTCCCGTACCGACCATGCACTGCAAACCCTGACATTTTATTTTGTGTATGTGAATACGTTTGAGATTCGTGTGAGAAGCAGCACATAAATGCAAACGTATTACTAGTCCCATCAGAAATTAACAGGGACCGGTACACATATGTCGCTGAACGGGTCATTTTACACTTTGAAGTAGGCGAAGAGAGAATTATCCTCGTTGCCGTTCTTGTTTCTTTTTTATATGGCTGTAGATATGCCTCGCCCTTCCATACGATTTGTGTACAATTTACGAAAAGCAAAAAGCAACAAGAATTATAATAACGACCAATGTCAAGTCCAAATAACATTTGTTTTGTTCTCGTTATATATATCGGTATATCGTTATATATATAAATATATATGTCATTTGTAACATTATTGTCCATCAAACACCACAATCACAACGCTTTAGAATCGCAACACAGCCAGCAGCGTTGCCGCCAAGAAAAAAAACATCGGATTATTTTTCCCGCGAAGCCCGCTATTATAAGAAAACAAAGATCTTCTATCAGAAAACAAAAAAATACTATTTATTGAATTTTCAAGAAAGACTTTCAAATAGCTCAATTTCAAAAAAATATTTCTTATTTCAGAAAAACATCTTTTTCGCACTCAAATAGATGAACAAAGAATATGTTAGTTTGAAAAAATACTTTGTATAATAACTATATGAATATGTTTTAAGAAAGGCAAGTTCAACAGAAAAAGTAGTGTCTAATTGAATTTTGTATGCCATAATGCAACGAGAAAATGGTCGTGTTAAAATGGCACATGCAACGCTGAACAAAAGCCACATTTGAATTTAAAATGATGTTCGTAAAAGAGAATTCGCCTGATGAAGAGAAACTCACACAGCTGATTCTCTTTGCACTTTTTGAAATTTGCTTAAAAGCTATTTTGTCTGTTAAGGCTTGTCTGTTACGAAAAAAAATGCATTCATGTTTTCCTGCTGGGATGAGACATATGTACAAGTTTTTTTCTGTGCCCATAGTATTATCGGTTGCTACTTTTGACCCAAGGTAGTTAAAGGATCGCACCAAAACTTCTCGCAGACGTAGCCACTATGTACTTGGTTTTCCCTTCATTAATATGCAGCCCGAGGTTTTGTGCCGCCTGCTCTATCGGTTTGTCTTCTACAGCTTGTTGACTTCTTCCGATGATGTCGATGTCATCTTCGTAAGCCAATATCTGGCTGGACTTGGTGACGATAGTCCCTCTTGTTGACTTGCCAGATTCACGGTTTGCTTTCCATTAGAAAGAGTCCATTAAAGATGTCGATTGGTCTGGACATTAAACCGGCTACTTTTACTTTATGTTGGTTATATTTAGTCTAGCTTATATAATTGTGTAAATTTATATGGGATATCGAATTCTCTCATCGCCTTTAAAAGCGTCTTTAAAATCTATAAACATTTGGTATGTTGGAATGTTAAATTCCAGCCAGACTGTTTTCCATCGCCTGGCCTTAGGGTAAAGGTCCGATCAATTGTTGATTTGTATGGTATGAAATTACATTAATAGTAGCCGATTATGGTTTTCGTGTATATATCTATATATATTCGTTCTTGTAGCATAGAAAATATTTTATAGGATGTACTCAACAATGTTTTACCCCTATAATTGCTGCACTTTGTGATATCTTCTATCTTATGTATGGGACATAAGATACCTTTTCGCCAGTCTTTTGAGAATTCATTGTGTTTCCATATGTATACATTGATTTCATGAATTGTTTGATGTAGTGTTGGCCCTCCCCTCCATGCTTGATCAGCTCGCTGGTATACCATCGACTCCCGAGGCCTTGTCATTTTTGAGCCGATTAATCGCTCTTTTGTATCTGCTCAATGCTTGGTGGGTGTAGCATTAGCTCTTCCGCTTGGAATGGTGGAGTCTCCGTTTTTTTCCGTGATTCATTAAAGAACACTTCTCATCGTTCCGGGATGCCTTTCCATATATACATCGCTGTGTATATTGCAACATTCTTATATTTGCTGATGACATGAAGATTTTTAAAACAATAAAGTCTAGTGACGACCGCATTTTTCTGCAAGCAGATATTGATAATTTTAGTATTTGCTGCAGAAAAAGTGGTATTTCCCTTAAACCTGTAAAATACCAGACGATGACCCTTTCTAGGAAACGTATAGTAAGTGCATTTGATTATCATATTTCGTAGCACAAACTATGTCGCGTCTTCAGTTTTAAAGATTTGGATGTTTATTTTAGCTCCAACCAATAATTTACACAACACGTTAACTTTATAGTGAATAAAGCTCTATGCTTGGTATAAAACGCTGGACAAAGGAAATTAATGATCCATATGTGACTCTTTCCTTGTACAATTGCTACGTACAATGAGTGAGTTTCACAGGAATGGACTCTTTATTACCAAATTCATAAGAACCGAATAAAAGCAATCCAACACATTTTATTGGTTTTGCCCTAAGAGTCTACCTTGGAATGATCCTTTTAATTTCCCACCTTATGAACATTGAATCCAGCTTCTTCAGATGCAAACCCTTCACCAAAGGCGATTTAATTACACGTTACGCTCTGCGTTCGCTTTATGTGACAATTTCAAAATTTAGGTTGTTGTTTTTGCTTTTTTCTTTCAAAGCGAGCAAAAGTTCATCCAGTTTCTACTTCAGGTTTGAGTTTGAGTCACGTTACCTTATCTTGTACATGAACCAAACTTTCAAAGCCAAAGTGACATTGTGATAAGATGTTTTGAATTCCTATGGTTGAACTTGTAAACGTCAGGCGAAACCGAAGGTAAAGCGTGATTGTGTTGTATTCATAATACATTTTAGTGTGCCACCGTTCTATGGGACCGCTGCATTGCTCGGTATGCAGCATTCTTAAGTTCAGACGCTAATTTGCCGTCATCATTAAACCAGTCGCTCCGATCTCTGCGACTACTGCCTAAGATGATGTCAGCAGTACTAATGACTTTGTTCTTAATGCGTGATAATTTTTCATCTACGCCCTGCACTCTTGGACGATTTTTTTTATATTCTTTGCTAGCTTTGGTTCAAGCTCTGTAGCTTTGACAGTTTCTTTTTACTTTTCTATTTTTTTTTATAATTAACGCGCGCACAAGGGACTATTTGTTTCCCTTTTAATGTAGAACACACTGCGTGGGCATTAGGAAGATAGGGAGGGGAATTGTTTCAGCGGCAGTTCTATTTCCTCTCAAACTTAACGCTCGATTTTGTATTCTATCAAGCAGGTAAAGCGATGTTTGCGAAGCACCTGCCCAGAGATGGGAGTTATACTCGAGTTAAGGGCGCATAAACGCTTTATAGATTGTAGCCAGATCAGATGGGGAAAAATACTTGTTACACCGATACAGAAAACCTAAGCACCTAGCAGCATTCTTAGCGATCTCAAATAAATGGTCGTTCCAACGGAGGTCGTCGTTGACACACATACCGAGTACTGAGAGCTTTTCGGTTTCTTCGATGTAAGTGCTATTCATGGACAATGGCATTGAGGGTATGTTTAGCTTTAACGACAGAAAACAGCATTGAGTTTTCGAAGCATTAAACTCCACACGATTTCTATTACCCCATATAACAACGCTGTATAAATCGAAGTTTAATGAACTTGACATACGGTACCGTTGCAATTGTACGTCCGAAGGCGAAGGACGTGAATTATCGAACGAATATGAAAAGCTGAGAGTAGAGTCGTCAGCTCTTGTTTGCAGATCAAAATGGCAAGGGAAAATCTCGTCGGGTAAACTATTCCAAATTCGTGTTGTTCGGCTAAAAAAAGAATCCTTATTTTTCACGGTACGTCCGAAATTGTGCTCAAGGGTGAACTGATGGGCATTCCTTGCGAGACGAGTATTACTTGAGAAACGTTTAAGGGGAGGAATGCAGCTGGCTACTTCGAGTGAACATTTTTTGTAAAAGAAACGATAAAACAAGGAAAGACATGAAACAGACTCGTTAATAAGAGTTTGAAACAATATGTAATAGAAATTGCGTCGTTGTTCGAGAGGAGCAATTGTTTTAGAGGCAGTTCTATTTCCTATCAATCTTAACGCTCAACTTTGTATTCTATCAAGCAGGTGAAGCGATGTTTGTGAAGCACCTGCCCAGAGGTGGGAGTTATACTCGAGTTTAGGGCGTACAAACGCTTTATAAATTGTAGCCAGATCAGATGGGGGAAAAATACTTGTTACACCGATGCAGAAAACCTAAGCACTTAGCAGCATTCTTAGCGATCTCAAATATATGATCGTTCCAACGGAGGTCGTCGTTAACCCACATACCTAGTACTAAGAGCTTTTCGGTTTCTTCGATGTAAGTGCCATTCATGGACAATGGCATATTTAGCTTTAACGACAGAAGACAGCATTGAGTTTTCGAAACATTAAACTCCACACGATTCCTATTACCTCATTTAACAATGCTGTATAAATCGGAGTTTAATGAGCTTGACATACGGTACCGTTGCAATTGTACGTCTGGCAAAGGACGTGAATTATCGAACGAATATGAAAAGCTGAGGGTAGAGTCGTCAGCAAAATAGTTAAGTGGATTAGAAGTAACAGACAGAAGATCATTTATAAAAATGGTGAAAAGAGTCGGAGACAGAACGGAGCCCTGAAGCACACCAGCATTTATTTTGTAGGAATCCATTGCTGCGGAAGCCATACTGACGGTCATGGAGCAGCTTTCGATCTTCGAGATATTTCTTAAGCTGACGGTTAATCAGCGTTTCCATGACCTTTGAAAGAAAAGATGTTAGTGCTATGGTTCGGTAGGAGGAGGGGGAGAATGGGTCACCTTTCTGAGGGACAGGCTGGACAAATGCTGTTTTCCATCTTCTAGGAAAGATTCCAAAGGAGTAGGAGCGATGGAAAAGCTTACGCAGTGGCTTTGCTAGTGTGGAAGAACACCTCTTCAGAAGAATGGGGGGTATACCATCCGGGCCAGCGGATTTGTGTATATCGAAATCTTTGAGAACTCTTGCTTATGTATGACTGCAGAAAAAAATATGTCCTATGGAAAAATTTACATTCTCATGTACAGGAGGGGCAACGTTGCTTTAAGGCAGCGCAGAGCTGGCAGCGAAATGAGCTGCAAATAAGTTTGCTTCATATGAAGAGTAGACAATAATTTGTCATTAGCGATGAGTGTTGGAACCGAAGATGTTGAGGAGTTTTTAATATTTTCTTACAAATGACCAACAAATTTGCAGAATTTTTTGCCGTAGTTTTTGATCATGCAAAAACTTGGTTCGTTTAATGACGGAGTTGCAGGAGTTCCTTGCTTATTTGTGCTTTATCCGATTTTTCTCTAAAGGGTTGGCTTTATAAGCCTGATAGCTTCTTTACACTCTGAGTTAAACCAAGACTTTAACTTACTTTTTACTCTGTTAGGAATAAAAGCACGCATCCCAAGAAGAATCACATTTGTGATCATTTCAGCACTAGCATCAATGTCACTATCGAGGAAGCATAGTGACCAGGTAAAGTTACGGAAGAAATTATTTAGGCCGTCTCAGTTGGTTTTCTCGTATTGCCGTTTGTCCTGGTGGGGAGTTTTTCTTTAACTGGATACGTAGGGGACGAGAAATTAGCTGAAATGACACAATGATCTGAGGTTCCAAATGGAGAAGTTACACTAATGGTATACTTATCAGGGTGCGAAGTAAGAAACAAGTCAAGAGTATGGGTGGCTTGCCCAGGAATATCCGGTATTAGGATATTAAGGTGGTGTAACCCAGCAAAAATCTCGACATACCTTCCTTCGTGTGTTGTCTGGCCAGAATAGCGGAGCCAACAAGAATTGTGTACATTGAAATCGACCGCAATGACGATTTCAGGTCGAGAACAATGGAAAACAATTTTCGAAATTAAATCAAACTCGTTAAAAGTCGATTTACTGTCGATATTTGGGCTCCTGTATATGAAACAATAATGAATGATATGCTTGAGGACAGTGAATTTGAGCACCAATAAATTAAAGTCCGTGTTGGAGCATTGACCGTATTGGAGAAGGCTCTGGCAAGCAAAATCATTCCTAACAAAAGCGATGAGACCATGATGGGAGGAAAGTAATGGCACTAATGTATATCCATGTTGAGTTTCATTAATTGCCAAAACAGCTGCCCTGTGTTGCACTGTGTAGGGGTACACATGAAAGAAATCCTTTCTTAAGCTACGTATGTTGGAGTACACGACAAGAAAATTACCTACCATTTTAATAATACAAAAACACAAAACACAACTCCGATTTAAGTCTAACTGCGAGGAGTAAGCCCAAATTAATTTACTAACTAGGTGTTATGCCCTTAAGATAGTTTACATACAATAAATTTATTCAAAAATACATCACAATAAGACAGATCAGATGACATTCAGCTATACACTGCAAACCATCATACGATAAACATACGATGCTTGCAGTGTATAGTTAATGACAGTTACGCACAAGGTGATTTTTTTTTTTTTTTTTTTTTTTTATAATTAACGCGCGCACAAGGGATTATGTGTTTCCCTTTTAATGTAGAACACACTGCGCGGGCATACGAAGATAGGGAGGGGAGAGATAGGAGGTGCCGATTAACATTGGTTTTGAATGTTTGCAGATCAAAATGGCAAGGGAAAATCCCGCCGGGTAAACTATTCCAGATTCGTGTCGTTCGGCTAAAAAAAGAATCCCTATATTTCACGGTACGTCCGAAATTAGGCTCAAGGGTGAACTGATGAGCATTCCTTGCGAGACGAGTATTACGGGAGAAACTTTTAAGGGGAGGAATGCAACTGGCTACTTCGAGTGAACATTTTTTGTAAAAGAAACGATAAAATAAGGAAAGACATGAAACATTGCGTCTGTGTTCGAGTGGGGCAATTGTTTCAGCGGCAGTTCTATTACCTATCAATCTTAACGCTCGATTTTGTATTCTATCAAGCAGGTGAAGCGATGTTTGCGAAGCACCTGCCCAGAGGTGGGAGTTATACTCGAGTTTAGGGCGTATAAACGCTTTATAAATTGTAGCCAGATCAGATGGGGAAAAGTACTTCTTACACCGATACAGAAAACCTAAGCACTTTGCAGCATTCTTAGCGATCTCAAATATATGGTCGTTCCAACGGAGGTCGTCGTTGACACACATACCGAGTACTGAGAGCTTTTCGGTTTCTTCGATGTAAGTGCCATTCATGGACAATGGCATTGGGGGAATGTTTAGCTTTAACGACAGAAGACAGCATTGAGTTTTCGAAGCATTAAACTCCACACGATTTCTATTACCCCATTTGACAATGCTGTATAAATCGGAGTTTAATGAGCTTGACATACGGCACCGTTGCAATTGTACGTCCGAAGGCGAAGGACGTGAATTATCGAACGAATATGAAAAGCTGAGGGTAGAGTCGTCAGCAAAACAGTTAAGTGGATTAGAAGTAACAGACAGAAGATCATTTATAAAAATGAGGAAAAGAGTCGGAGACAGAACAGAGCCCTGGGGCACACCAGCATTTATTTTATGGGAATCAGACTTGAATCCGTCCAATACAACTTGTATTGAACGGTCCAGAAGATAGCTTCTAATCCAACGAACAAGAGTATTATCGATCCCAAAAGCACGCATTTTCGATAAGAGAGCTTCATGCCAAACTCTATCAAATGCCTTGGAGATATCAAGAGCAATAATCTTACTTTCACCAAAGCGATGTAAAGATTTGTTCCACTGTTCGGTGAGATATGCCATCAGATCACCAGTGGAACGGTTGCTGCGGAAGCCATACTGACGGTCATGGAGAAGCTTACGATCTTCAAGATATTCCTTAAGCTGACGGTTAATCAGTGTTTCCATGACCTTAGAAAGAAGGGATGTCAGTGCTATGGGTCGGTAGGAGGAGGGGGAGGATGGGTCACCTTTCTTAGGGACAGGCTGGACAAATGCTGTTTTCCATCTTCTAGGAAAGATTCCAGAAGAGTAGGAGCGATGGAAAAGCTTACGCAGTGGCTTTGCCAGTGTGGAAGAACACCTCTTCAGAAGAATCGGGGGTATACCATCCGGGCCAGCGGATTTGTGTATATCGAGATCTTTGAGAACTCTTGCTACTGTACGAGTGCGGAAAAAAATGTGTCCCATGGAAAAATTTACATTCTCAAGTACAGGAGGGGCAACGTTGCTTTGAGGCAGCGTGGAGCTGGCAGCGAAATGGGCGGCGAGCAAGTTTGCCTTCTCTGAAGAGTAAACAATTGGTTTGTTATTGTCGATGAGCGTTGGAACCGAAGATGTCGAGGAGTTTTTTATATTTTTTACAAATGACCAAAAATTTTTACTGCCTTTGGGACACTGCAGAATTTTTTGCCGTAATTTTTGGTCATGCAAAAATTTGGTTCTTTCTATAACGGAGTTGCATGAATTCCTTGCTTGTTTGTGCTTTTTCCGATTTTCCTCTGTAGGGTTGGCTTTGTAAGATCGGAAACTTACTTCTTTGAGCCTGATAGCTTCTTTACACTCAGAATTAAACCAAGACTTTTCTTTAGGTTTGATGCTTTTTACTCTGTTAGGAATAAAAGCACGCATACCTAGAAGAATCACATTTGTGATCATTTCAGCACTGGCATCAATGTCACTATCGAGGAAGCATAGTGACCAGTTAAAGTTTCGGAAAAAGAAATTCAGGCCGTCCCAGTTGGCTTTCTCGTATTGCCAAACGGTCCTGGTGGGAAGTTTTTCTTTAACTGGATGGGTGGGGGATGAGAAATTAGCTGAAATGATACAATGGTCTGAAGTGCCAAATGGAGAAGTTACACTAATGGTATATTTATCAGGGTGAGAAGTAAGAAACAAGTCAAGAGTATGGGCTGCTTGCCCAGCAACATCCGGTATACGCGTTGGCACATCGATCAGTTGGGTAAGGTGATGTAACCCGGCAAAGAGCTCGACATACCTTCCTTCGGGTGTTGTCTGACCAGAATAGCGGAGCCAGTTGGAATTGTGTACATTGAAATCGCCCGCAATAACGATTTCAGTGCGAGGACAAAGGGAAACAATTTTCGAGATGGAATCAGACAGTGCATCAAACTCGTTACAAGTCGAATTACTGTCAAGATTTGGACTCCTGTAAATAAAACAATAATGAATGACATGCTTGCGGACAGTGAATTTGAGCCATAAGAAGTTAAAGTCCGTGTTGGAACATTGCCCATATTGGGGAAGGCTCTGGCAAGCAAGATCATTCCTAACATAGACCACGAGACCATGATGAGAAAAGAGTAATGGCACCAAGCTATACCCATGTAGAGCAAATTCTGATAAATCAGTATTTGCTCCAACCTGAGTTTCACTTAATAAACAGGTGGCCTGTGTTGAACAGTGTAGACGTACACGTGAAAGAAATTCTTTCTTAAACCACGAACATTTGAATACACGACACAAAAATCACTTACCATTTAAAAATACTTACATACAAAACACAACTCTGATTAAGTCGAACTGCGCAGTGAAAATCAAAATTAACTTCTGTAATAATCAAACTGTCTTAGGTGTTATGCCCATAAGACAGCCTGTTTACAAAAAATCAATCCAAACATTCAGCACAATAAGACAAATTCAGATGCCCTTATCTATTTACCGCAAGCATTGTATGGTCATACGATGCCTACAGTAGATAAGAAAGAGGCAATTAAGCACAAAGGTCTTGGGACAGAATAGAGGATAATTTGTTATGCGAATGCGTTTTATTTATTTTTTTTTTCTTCTTCAGCGCGAGTGGGCATCTTTTTCATTCATCCTACGACGCGAGTGAACACTATTATTTTTTTTTTACAGCACACGCGAGGGGTTTTTTTCTAATTTCTCAACGAGCGTGTATTATTTTTTTTTTCCTTAAAGCACTCGCGATAACAATGCGCAACAATTATTTGTTTGGACTTCGTTTAACTAATTGTGCGCGCACCTCGACATCCGTCTTCAACGAGCTTAGGATCGACACTGATTGATAAGGATTAGAGGAGGGCTTTTGCGTCGCGAGCGGTATTTTGTTTAACACGCGCGAAGGTGATGAAGCGTAGAGGCTTTTTGATATTATTTTCGATTTTTTTTTTTTTTGTACGCGCACCACAGGCGGTAATTCTTTTTCGACACACGCGAAGGTATTTGTGCAGCTTTTGTGCTTTTTTTCGTTTTGTTCGTTGGCGCACCACCACCAAAAGCGACCATCCCCGGTGAGCTTTAGATCGACACTCTGAGTTGTAGAGCTTATTGCATCAATTGAAAGCGCGTCATCTATACGTGTATTGCACGACACCACTCAGAAATGTCTTTTCGCATTGGATGACTTGGGAGTCGACACAAGCTCTTGGGTTGCAATAATAATGTTCATTCTTGTGAAAAAGCTTGATAAGAATACACACACATTATGGGAGCAATCATTAAAAACGCCAAGAACACTTCAACCATTAAAAGAATTTCTGGTGTACTTGGAAACAAAAATTCCTGGAGTTAAGCCCTAAAGGACGAATTACAAAACGATGTATGAATTGCTTGAAGAATGTTATTTTTCATTTAAATTTACATCTGGAGGTTGCAGGCACTGCAAAAGGAAACACTATACACTTCTTCACTTGGAACACGACAAAAATGCAGTAGCTATTAGTATTCCAGTGAAGAATCTATTAACAACAGGTACGATTTCTTACGGTACGTCTACAGTTAATAAAATATATATTTTTATTATATGACATCAACTCCGCAGATTGTTTGACAAATCATCCTGGAAAATTCCAGCCAATCTTTTACCTGCAGATCCCACTTTCAACAAACCTGACCCAATTGATGTTCTTATTCGAGCCGAGCTGTACTACTCACTTTTATCTGTGGGACAAATTCGTTTGGGAAAATCGTTGCCAATATTACAAAACACAATATTAGGGTGGACGGTCGCTGGAAAGATTGATGACGACCACAATTCAAACATCGTGTGTGGTATATGCAGTGCAGACGAGACACATGACCATCAAATCGAGACAATTTGTTTCGGCAATTAGAGGACCATCCATCCAATGAGAAACAGTTAACAGCAGTTGAAAGACAATGTGAGTTATATTTTTGTCAAAAAACTAAAAAAATCCTCGACCCACATCTCTTAATAACATTTTATCAACTGGGCCAACAATTCAGGACGATGCTTTTTTAACGCTCATTAGATTTCGAATGCCGAGATATGTTACTGATGCATAATGAAGACTCGTCTTATTTGGCGTAGAAACTCTCCCAATGATTACTCCACTACGTCCGCACTATTTTGGCTATAAAATGTCTCCAACGATCAGCAGAAGACATCGAGAAGAATTCCCATTAGCATTTAAGGCAATCCAAAGCAATTTTTACGTTGATGACGTCATGACGGGATCGAATATCCTTGCTGCAGCAATAGCCATCAAGGAAGAACTTCAAGAATTGTTACATTGTGCTGGATTTAAATTAAGAAAATGGTGTGCAAATCACCAGTCCCTCGTTCAAAACATTGTTGCAAAAGATCGTGAAACTGAATTAAACTCGACAATAGCATAGAAGAACACTTGAAAACAGTTGGATTTACGTGGTTGCCGAAATCTGACGACTTATGTATGTTGCTTTTGATACATAAATCGTCAGATGTCGGAAAGGAAAGAATAACAAAAAGATCAGCATACATAGCTCATCTTTTCGATCCTCTTGGATTAATGGCTGCAGTTATAGTCACTGCAAAACTGTTTCTTCAACAATTATGGGAGCTTAAGCTTGACTTGGATGCCGCTCTCCCACAAGAGATGCAAACCACATGGAGTCGCTTTTGGGAAGGGTTAAAAATACTCCACAACATCAAAATACCCAGGCACGTATTTTCTCACTGTATTCCTAAGGACGTACAGTTCCATGTTTTTGCGGGCGCAACTGAAAAAGCTTATGGAGTAGCAGTGGCGTGGCGTGGATAGTTTCAAATGGTAAGTCGGGCAAAAATTAGTAGCGTATAATAGAAAAGTCTACCTGAAATTGTAACGCGTTTTATGCAATATTGGGGAAGCAATTCAAGCCAATTACTTGTTATTCAAGTCATTAATATTTTAATGTAAATACAATGAGCTTAAGGCATACTGAAAGTGGCTTCGAAAAAAACCGTTTTTGGCAGATACATATGCAATACCTTAAGGAAAATTTAAAGTAAAAAAATAAAGGAAATTCACAAATGTTTTGTTTGTATAAATAAATAAGTAAGTAAAATTAAAGAACAACAAAATAAAAAAAATGTTTTAAAAATAATTATGTAACAAAATTAAAAATAGATAATAGAGATTTATATTTCGATTAAAAACAGTATTCAAAAAAGTTAGCGCTAAAAAACTGATATATTTTGCTAAATTGGCCTTTTTCTTATTTGTATTCTGGAGCTATTCTTCGACACTCCCGAGATACATGCAAAATTCTACAATATAAGTCGATGAAAAGCGGGTTATTTTTTTGGCTTAAGAAAGTGTGTATTGAAAAGAGAGGAGTCAAACACAGTGAACGATAAAAAAAGAAAAAGGAAAGAAAACAGTTTTGTTCTATCTAGCAACAAATTAAATAACCTGATACATTTCGAGTTACTTTTTTCTCGCTTGATGGGGTGTTTTGAGTTAAAAAAATAAGGATATATTTAGTAAGATATGAGGTGTATGTGTGTGGAGTAGAATGATAGTCAGATGCAGACTGAAATGAATACACACATATATTTTTATTTATTATTAAGATTCATGTTGCTCTTATTTTTGGCAAACATTGGTTGAAACAACATTTTTATACTAGAACATCTCTGCAACCAATTCTCCGTCATAGGTCTATGCACGCAAGTTGTTCAACAATTGCAGTACATCGAGCATGAAATAACAGAAGACAACATAGTTCCACCAAGCCAGCCAATCGCGAAAAAGATTAAACGAAGGGGCAATCGAGATTGTTGGGAATATTGCGAATTTACTCTTTGGAGCCCTTGACTCAAAATATGCTGAGGAAATATCTAAGCGATTAGAAGGAATTTATTCAAATGAAGAGCACTTAATGAACGTACTTAAGAATCACACGTGAATTCTAGATTCAACGATAAATATCATGAAGAGAACTCAAGACGATGTGTTCAAGAAGCATCGTATACTCGAAACCCAATTAAATCAGATTACGAATCGAATAAATAACGATACAGAAAATCTACATATACCAAAGTAAAATCAAAAACTTATTTTCATCATGGTGGTTCTACACTACTCTAATAATTTTCAACATCCAACATCAGCACATACATCAAAAGCTGATGTCTTATCAGATACTCATTAAGGACGAGTTAATCATTAATGGATTTGGATTTTTAACTCTGTGCAACAACAACAAGCAGAAGAACCATCCAAAAGTGCATTGTCGTCTAAGTTTCTACGCCAGCAACCTCCAAGAAGTGCATCTTTGCAACAACATCAACATGTGTTGTTGTTAAAGAAAGAGAAGAACAATAACAACACGTCTAACTCAAAGTCCGCCGGCAACCTGTAATCCAACAAAAAGCATTTAAGACATCTTATGTGTGAGTTTGTCATCACAAGCCGAAAACAAAAAATTATGAAGCAAAAAAGGAACGCAGCAAAGAAACTGAATGCTTCATTATTTGTTGAGGATAAGAAGGGTAATATTTATATTAATGATAGCTTAACTAAATTTAACAGTGCTCTATTTGTGGAAGCGAAAAAAGCTAAAAAAAGATAAACAAATTTTAATATTTTAAATATTCTCGAGTCCTGTTACGTAAAGTTGAAAGTGGTAGAGTTATTGCAATTAGTTCGATTTTCGAGAATCCACAAATATGTGACCATTGTATGACAGGTATTTTATTTAAAGGCTTTTCTGATATAAAACCTAATAGTAATGTTGTTTCGCAGGCTGCTACTAACATAAACTATACTTTTCTAAATAATGAACTGCGTTTTGAAAGTTGGGAGTTGTTCTAACTGAGGAGGATGCTTCTAAAGCTTACGACTCGTTCTTAAACATTCTTAAAAACTATATACGTAGGTCTGAATTCACAATTATAAAAAAGAAATTGCCAACTAGATTACAGCCATGGATAAGCGCTTATCTTTTGAAAAAATCAAAGTCAAAAACAAAATTGGCAAATTGTGTTACAAACACCCACTTAACTCAAACTTAAAAAACGGTTTAAAAAAATGAGCAAAAATGTTAACAAAGAAATTTCCACTTGTAAGGACAACTATTACTTTTCTAAATTCCGTGATGCACAAGGAAACCCCAAAAAGAAATAGAGTAGCATTAATAGTATAAGTACTAGAAGCCAACCTTCGAAGTGTAACTCCATAGTGCTGTATGAAGAAGGAACCGGAATCGTAGAACCTGTAGAAGTCGCAAATACGTTCAATAAATTCTTTAGTTCTGTGGGAAATTTACCGTTCGAACCTAGCTGTGAGTCGACTTGTAACCGATGTGTAAGGGTAGAACGAGTAACCATTGATAATAGCTTCTTTTTTGATAAACCTTTTTTTTAACCACCATCTACTCGCTACACAACTCAAAATCCTGTGGAAACGATCACATTTCGAATGTTATTCTAAAGAAAATTGCCCCCAATTTAGTTGATATTCTTGCATATCTATTCAATTTAAGTATTTATAGAGTTTTCCCTGACAAACTGAAATGTGCTAATGTACTACCTCTCTTTAAGAAAGGGAATCGAAAAGAAAAAGAAACAACTACAGGCCCATTTCCTTGTTTTTTTCAATTTCGAAAGTTTTTGAAAAAGCTAAAAAGAAACGAATGTATGCGCATTTGGTATGAATACATTTTTTTAATCCAATGCAGTTTGGATTCAGAAAAGGCTGTTGCACTGAGGATGCTCTTTTAAAAATTTGCTCTTTCATTAACAAAAGTTTGGATGAAGCAAGTTTTGTGCTGGCCTTTTTGTTGATATTACAAAAGCTTTTGACACTGTTGTTCATGACTTTCTTTTGGATAAATTATATGATGCAGGATTTCGTGGATTTATCCATAATTGGTTTGCTTCATATTTAAAGGACCGTATACAAAGAGTTCATATATGGGATTTCCTTAGCAACCCTCAGGTACTGAACGTTGGTGTTCTCCAAGGGTCCGTTTTGGGACCTATACTGTTTTTGGTATTTATAAACTCCCTGTATTCCCTGCCTTTTACAGGTAAAGTTATGGCTTTTGCAGATGACCTTGGCATCGCATATGGTTCAACGAGCCCCCTGAATATGTAAGGTGAACTTAATCATGACATTCACTTGCTGAGAATATATTTTGCAACACACAGGTTAATTGTAAGTAGAAAAACCAAACTAATGTTTTTCAGTTTGATTTATGAACCACCTCATGTTGATATTGATTTCCACTCTTATGATTGCCAGCGTTTCAACATTAATGATTTTGCTTGTACAGCAGCGTCCGGAGAATTTTTTAACGAAAATGCCGCTTGTAGCTCGAATTGTTTTGGAATTGAAGTAGTTAAGAACTTTAAATACCTCGGTACTACTATGGACCAAAACATGGACACAACATATATCGGACTTGACACTTAAAACTGTTTACCATGGAATCTTCCATTCAAAAATACAATATGGAATTATTTGTTGGGGTGTGCATATCTGACCAATCTTAAGCAACTTCTCGTTTTACAAAAGTGTGCCATTAGAAGAATTTGTAATGCACGTCGGCTTGCTCATACCATGGGTTTATATAGGTCTCTGGATATACTTCCAGTAAGACATTTGTTCTTTTTTAAAGTCTAAGATATTTTTGTGAGAGCTGGCTATATGCAAACTCCAATTTTCCATTCAGTTTCAGTCTCAGTTTATTGTTATAATTACTCAGTAAAATACAATATCTTTTAATTTAGAGCAAATATCAGTACGTAGTACTTTCTATAAAATATAAAATATTATAATATGTTGCATAAATTGACAATTCATTTCATTTTAAGTAAATAATTAGTTCATTAATTGATAATTTACAGGAAATAAAAATTGAATATTAAAAATAAAAAAAAAGTTCAAGATTATGACACACACCATCATCACTACAACCACCATCAAGATCATCACCATCATATACTTTAGACCCTAAATAATGCATCAAGTTGCTTTATAAAATTCTTTTAACTTTTTACTAAATTGAGTTGTGCACATTATCATTTTTAAATGAGTTGGGAGAGAGTTCCAAAGTCGAACAGCATAGACATAAAACTGGCGCTCAGAAACAAGATATGAGAAACGAAGAGGAATAAGATTTCCAGACCTATGAGATCGAGGGACTTGAATTCTGTTAAAAAGATATTCAAGTTGGCGAAGTTGTATGATATTATACAGCAAGGTTAAAGTTTTGCATTTGAAGAGATTATCGAGCGTCATATCATACATTGACTTCGAATAACTAGAGATGTGGTCACTCCTTCTTATTCCGAAGACATACCGTGCTATACTTTTGAAAGCTACGTTAAGTTTATTCTTATGTGCATAGTCACAATTGCAATAGATTTCGCAACAAAAAAGTAAAATTGGAACTAACAACGAACAACAACAACGATAGGAAATACGAATTTATGTTGATCAGCTGTTGTCTTCAGTTATTCTTAGCAAGTTCATTCAGATTTCAATGTTCTCAATTAAAAGAGTTTTGTCAATACGGTTCTTTTTTACATAAACAAACCCACGCAGAGTGAAAGCGGTAAACAGATGTCCGTTCTTCTTCAACCTCAGTGCATTGGTCAAACATTCATGCACAAAAACAGCATTATCAGAAGATTGTCCGAGGTCGCGAAGGCAAAGTGTTTTTTTTTTAGTTTTGGTACGGGGATTTGCTATGGAGCATAAGACAGTGCTTTTGTCGCGCGTTGTTAGAAATTTAACCACCACTGGCGGAGTGAGAGATGTTTGGTTTTTTAATCGAAAAATATCACGAACAACAAGTGTTTTTATACCAATGACAGTGCATATTTTATTAAAAGTTTCGATTAAGTTTTCATTTTCGAGCATTGGTAGTCATTGTATAAGTGTATCTTTCTCTGTTTCCTTATATTTTTGTCGTTCTTCATATGTTTCAATTCGTGCGGTTATCAGTTGAAGTGCATCATTTTGTTTTGTTATAGTTCGGCTTTGAGTGATAAATTTTCTCTTTTTATGACATTGATTTCATTTAACTTGTTTTCAATTATATTCATCTTTTCGTTAACGTCATCAATTGATTTTTTTTTAAGTTTAATACATCAGTATTAATTTTTGCTTCTCGATTGCGCTTCAAAGACATGAACACGTACAGCCATTCGAATTTTAGGTTATATTATGGAAGGTTTAAGGAGAAACAATGTATATTTCGGGTATATGAGTTTAAATAGTTAATAGTTTTAATAGTTAATCAGAGTTGGCTCTTGTATTGGTGTTATATATTTACACTTATTGGGCGGATATTGAGAATATTAGAGTAGGTTTTTGTGTTGGTGTTATATAGTCACTCTTATATGTCAAGCTTGAAATAAAATTTTAAGGTTAACTCAATAGCAAAACTAAATAACAAAATATTTAAAATTTAATCAAAAGTCAATGTCACTTGTTATTTTATTTAACCAGTTAAGAAAAATTGTTTTCGCGATCTTCTAATACAAGAACAAAGACCTTGGTACGTTTTTAACGTCTGAAAATCGAATATAAAATTGCTACTTTGCTAGTCACGTCTATTCAGCAACACATACTTTTACGCGTTACTTGCGTAGCTTAAATCGCCATGTTGTTGAAATTCCAGTTTTTCACCACACCACTCATTACAGAAATAAATATAAGAGGTGAGCTTTTTTCATGTAACATAATAAATGGAGATTACTATTTATGTAGCCACTCTCACCCAGTATATCGAACGGGGGCTAATATCAGAATGTGTGAAATAAATCTACTTAACAATATTTCAAATCTGGCATCATGCGAATTTAAAATAATAAAATATAATATCAACCTAAACCAGTCACCGACGAAACATTGCTGAATGCCGTTTGTGACCTTAAACGTCTTTTATTACACTGAAATGTGGCCTGTTGAAACTTCAGCCATATTGTGTGGCAAGGCACCGCACTTAACGTTGCAAGGCGAACATATATTCTCAACCAATGTTCGAGCATCATATACCAGACCTAGCAACGATGTAATCTTAAAATATGATTCGGCTAGCAGCACTTCAAAACTACGCACTGAATGGCAGCACTTATAAAGAAGATTTACAGGAAATTATTATTATTTATTATTTACAGGAAAATACAGGAAAAAAAAAAAGAGGTGAGCTTTTTTCATGTACCATAATAAATGGTACAATGGTAGCCACTCTCACCCATTATATCGAACGGGGCTAATATCAGCATGTGTGAAATAAATCTACTTAACAATATTTCAAATCCGGCATTACGCGAATATAAAATAATTAAGTCAAATTCAGTGTGGACAAAACCGCCCGACCTAAACCAGTGGATATTCGCAGTCACCGACGAAACATTGCTGAATGCCGTTTGTGACCTCAAACGTTTTTTATTACACTGAAAGGAAGTGGCTTGTTGAAACTTCAGCCTTATTGTGTAGACAGGCACCGCACTTAACGTTGCAAGGCCAATATATATTCTCAACCAATGTTCGAGCATCATATACCAGACTTACCAACGATATGTCATCCAAAAATATGATTCGGCTAGCAGCACTTCAAAACTACGCACTGAATGGCAGCTCTTATAAAGAAGATTTACAGGAAATTCAACAACTAAAACTAAATTATAAGAGGTGAGCTTTTTTCATGTACCATAATAAATGGAGACTACTATTTATGTAGCCACTCTCACCTAGTATATCGAATGGGGCTAATATCAGCATGTGTGAAATAAATCTATTTAACAATTTTTCAAATCTGGCATCACGCGAATTTAAAATATAAGTCAAATTCAGTGTGGACAAAACCGCCCGACCTAAACCAGTGGATTTTCGCAGTCACCGACGAAACATTGCTGAATGCCGTTTGTGACTTCAAACGTCTTTTATTACACTGAAAGGAAGTGGCTTGTTGAAACTTCAGCCTTATGTTCGAGCATCATATACCAGACTTACCAACGATATGTCATCTAAAAATATGATTCGGCTAGCAGCACTTCAAAACTACGCACTGAATATCAGCTCTTATAAAGAAGATTTACAGGAAATTCAACAACAACTAAAACTTCAACAATTGCAGCTACCAAATCAAATTCACAACTATAACATTCAGCACACAATAATGAGTTTCATTGGATAATTAATTGCAATCACAGTCATTATTTTTCTAAAATGCACAATTGCAATAGATTTCGCAACAAAAAAGTAAAATTGGAACTAACAACGTCTTCGCCAATATCATTCGCGTTCTGAGCAGAGTTATATGGTGGGAAGCACAGAGTAATCGTATACCTCCACATACCTTTCCTAATGTGAGTCTTGTATGATTATTCCAGGTTAGAGTACGATTAAATGTAAGTCCTAGGTTTTTTGCAGAGTCGACAAACTCAATCGGTGCGTTTCTCATGTTAACCGCAGGGAAATAGATGTATCTATGAGTGTTCTTGCTATAACAATGCATTTTGATTTTTTGGCGTTCAGACAAAGATCATTTTGCTGAGACCATATTACAATTTTCTGCAGATCATTATTTATTTCATAAATACCATTCTCAAGTATTCCAATAGGAAAACTATTGTATAATTGTACATCGTCTGCGTGCATGTGCAAAGAGGACTTTAGGGAACATGTAGAAAGGTCATTAATGTACATTGAGAAGAGCACGGGACCCAGTATAGAACCCTGGGGAACACCTCTATGTAATGAAAGAGGTGAGGACAATATATTGTTCGCAAAAACAGATTGCGATCTTTTAGATAGGACGATGAAAAATTAAATTTGTTTAAGAGCTTTATGCATAGTATATTTTTGTTCACCGTATCAAAAGCTTTTGAAAAATCTAAAAGAATAAGTATGGTTACTTTGTCATTATCAACTGCGCTTCTTATTCCTTCAGTAACGTCAATTAGAGCTGTTGTACAGCTATGCTTAGCTCTAAAATCAGACTGATAAGAGCAAATCAATTTTCGCTCGGATTAAAAACAGCGTATTTGTTTGATCATGATTTTTTTCCAAGACTTTCGAGAGAAAAGGTAAGATTGCTATTGGTCGAAATTCATCACAATTCCGATTTTTCGGTATTGGAATGACCTTAGCTTGTTTCCAGGCTGATGGACGTGTCAGTCATAAAAATACTATTAAACAAATGAGTAATATATGTAAGTATATAAGGTAGAATTGCTTTGAGAAAAACTGGATTCATGCCATCAATCCCCTCAGAGTTGGATTTTATTGCTATGAAACTTTCGAGTACATCGAGAAATTAAACTTTGATATTTGATTGTCAACCGAAGCAAAATTCATTTCGCTCTCATCAACTATGTACCTGCGACCTAAACTATTGAGTTCAGTGAAATTTTTGTTCAGAACTTCGCCGTCAACGTTAGATAAGTTATTGTTATTCTTACTACCTACTCCAATATCTTTGAGGTTTTTCCAAAGTTTACCTTTTGCTAGGCTAGGATCAAGTTTAAGAGCGTAAAAAATCTGTTTAGATTCTCGTATAGCACAAACTACTCTATTTCTTAACCTTTTATAACTACTATGCAATGCATCAAGCTTAAATATTTTCCATCGTCTGTATGCCATATCGCGTTCTCTGATGAGTTTGACTATGTTGTTATTTAACCAATACCGAGTCTTGTTTTTTTGTACTGTATTGTCCTAAGCAGGACAAGCAAATCGTAGAGATAGTTAATGTTCATATGCAGAAAAGATAACTGGTCATCTACCGTTGGTAGATAGTAAATTTGACAACAATCAATTAAACCCAAATCAATTTCTAACTGATATTTATTACAATTTTTAAAATCTCTGAATGTAAAGTAAGATGGAGAAGTCTGGTGAGTATTCGAAAGTCAGGTAAATAAGGTCGTGATTGGAAAAAATTGAGGCAGAAAGTTGGCTGTAGAGAAGAACTTTACTTAAATGGCTTACAAAAAACATATCTAAGAGGGTACTATTGTTTTTAGTGAAATGTCGGTATTGAAACATTAACTGGAAACAAACTCAGTGATCTCATACCATCAGTCAACTCTGTGCTTTGAAGTACATTATTGTTGAAATCTCCAGCAACTATACGATAAGGTGAAACAAATGATAAGTCATCAATAACAGAAATATGTGGAGACAAATTGATATTCCGCTGAGGCCTTTATACTGATCCTATCAATAATTTAATATTATTATGAGATTTAACTTCGAGAATAGGTACTCAATCTCACTACCAGGTGGAGCCTTACGGATAAGTTTGCAGCATAAACCTCTGCGTGTAAAAATTGCTACACCATGTCCAATTCGGCCTACTCTGTCACATCGGAAAACATTAAACCCCTTGACCTGACAAACAGAGTTCTGAGAAAACCATAACGCATACCACATCGATGCCAGAGTTGATAAACAAATGCTGAAATTCGTCTAGTTTTAGGACCTAAGCTCTGTGAATTGATGTGGCACACTTTTAAACCCTTTCGTTGCTCACCTAAAACCCAAATCATGGAACGTGTATTATGAGCATGTTCGATCATGGAAACTCTATTCTGACCATTTATGTCAGTCATTTAACTTATTTTAATTTTATAATAAGGACAATATGGTCCAATGGCACAAGCCATAAAAAATGACAAACTGCAGAAGCTCTTGAGGTTGAAGACTTATTAAACAAAACAACATGATATAAAAAATTAAAAATAGAAACAAAATAAAGAGAAGTAAAGATCCCGATGACGATGACGACGACCATGACGATGATGTTGCAAATGTTTCAAAAATCATAGAAAAAGAAAAGAGAAACAAAATTGAAAAAGAAAAGAAGATATATATTTATATAATAATAATCTTAAATGAAATAATGATAAGAATTACGAATTTATGTTGATCAGCTGTTGTCATCAGTTATTCTTAGCAAGTTCATTCAGATTTCAATGTTCTCAATTAAAAGAGTTTTGTCAATACGGTTCTTTTTTACATAAACAAACCCACGCAGAGTGAAAGCGGTAAACAGATGTCCGTTCTTCTTCAACCTCAGTGCATTTTGCAATAGTTCTCTATTTCTTGTGGTCAAACATTCATGCACAAAAACAACTTCATCAGAAGATTGTCCGAGGTCGCGAAGGCAAAGTGGTTTTTTTTAGTTTTGGTACGGGGATTTGCTATGGAGCATAAGACAGTGCTTTTATCGCGCGTTGTTAGAAATTTAACCACCACTGGCGGAGTGAGAGATGTTTGGTTTTTAAATCGAAAAATATCACGAACAACAAGTGTTTTTATACCAATGACAGTGCATATTTTATTTAGAGTTTCGATTAAGTTTTCATTTTCGAGCATTGGTAGTCATTGTATAAGTGCATCTTTCTCTGTTTCCTTATATTTTTGTCGTTCTTCATGTTTCAATTCGTGCGGTTATCAGTTGAAGTGCATCATTTTGTTTTGTTATTTCGGCTTTGAGTGATAAATTTTCTTTTTGACGTTGATTTCATTTAACTTGTTTTCAATTGTATTCATCTTTTCGTTAACGTCATCAATTGATTTTTTTAAGTTTAATACATCAGTGTTAATTTTTGCTTCTCGATTGCGCTTCAAAGACATGAACACGTACAGCCATTCGAATTTTAGGTGATATTATGGAAGGTTTAAGGAGAAACAATGTATATTTGGGGTATATGAGTTTAAATAGTTAATTTAACGTAATTTTTTAAGACAAAAGATTTGACATCTATATCACACACAGTATCAGAGTTGGCTCTTGTATTGGTGTTATATATTTACACTTATTGGGTGGGTATTGAGAGTATTAGAGTAGGTTTTTGTGTTGGTGTTATATAGTCACTCTTATATGTCACGCTTGAAATAAAATTTTAAGGTTAACTCAATAGCAAAACTAAATAACAAAATATTTAAAATTTAATCAAAAGTTAATGTCACTTGTTATTTTATTTAACCAGTTAAGAAAAATTGTTTTCGCGATCTTCTAATACAAGAACAAAGACCTTGGTACGTTTTTAACGCTTGAAAATCGAATATAAAATTGCTACTTTGCTAGACACGTCTATTCAGCAACACATACTTTTACGCGTTACTTGCGTAGCTTAAATCGCCATGTTGTTGAAATTCCAGTTTTTCACACCACTCATTACAGAAATAAATATAAGAGGTGAGCTTTTTTCATGTAACATAATAAATGGAGATTACTATTTATGTAGCCACTCTCACCCAGTATATCGAACGGGGGCTAATATCAGAATGTTTGAAATAAATCTACTTAACAATATTTCAAATTTGGCATCATGCGAATTTAAAATAATTAAGTCAAATTCAGTGTGGACAAAACCGCCCGACCTAAACCAGTGGATATTCGCAGTCACCGACGAAATATTGCTGAATGCCGTTTGTGACTTCAAACGTCTTTTATTACACTGAAAGGAAGTGGCTTGTTGAAACTTCAGCCTTATTGTGTAGCAAGGCACCGCACTTAACGTTGCAAGGCCAATATATATTCTCAACCAATGTTCGAGCATCATATACCAGACTAACCAACGATATGTCATCTAAAAATATGATTCGGCTAACAGCACTTCAAAAGTACGCACTGAATGGCAGCTCTTATAAAGAAGATTTACAGGAAATTCAACAACTAAAACTAAATTATAAGAGGTGAGCTTTTTTCATGTACCATAATAAATGGAGACTACTATTTATGTAGCCACTCTCACCTAGTATATCGAATGGGGCTAATATCAGCATGTGTGAAATAAACCTACTTAACAATATTTCAAATCTGGCATCACGCGAATTTAAAATATAAATCAAATTCAGTGTGGACAAAACCGCCCAGTGGATATTCGCAGTCACCGACGAAACATTGCTGAATGCCGTTTGTGACTTCAAACGTCTTTTATTACACTGAAGGGAAGTGGCTTGTTGAAACTTCAGCCTTTTGTTCGAGCATCATATACCAGACTTACCAACGATATGTCATCTAAAAATATGATTCGGCTAGCAGCACTTTAAAACTACGCACTGAATATCAGCTCTTATAAAGAAGATTTACAGGAAATTCAACAACAACTTAAACTTCAACAATTGCAGCTACCAAATCAAATTCACAACTATAACATTCAGCACACAATAATGAGTTTCATTGGATAATTAATTGCAGTCACAGTCATTATTTTTCTAAAATGCACAATTGCAATAGATTTCGCAACAAAAAAGTAAAATTGGAACTAACAACGTCTTCGCCAATATCATTCGCGTTCTGAGCAGAGTTATATGGTGGGAAGCACAGAGTAATCGTAGACCTCCACATACCTTTCCTAATGTGAGTCTTGTATGATTATTCCAGGTTATAGTACGATTAAATGTAAGTCCTAGGTTTTTTGCAGAGTCGACAAACTCAATCGGTGCGTTGCTCATGCTAACCGCAGGGAAATAGATGTATCTATGAGTGTTCTTGCTATAACAATGCATTTTGATTTTTTGGCGTTCAGACAAAGATCATTTTGCTGAGACCATATTACAATTTTCTGCAGATCATTATTTATTTCATAAATACCATTCTCAAGCATTCCAATAGGAAAACTATTGTATAATTGTACATCGTCTGCGTACATGTACAAAGAGGACTTTAGAAACATGTAGAAAGATCATTAATGTACATTGAGAAGAGCACGGGACCCAGTATAGAACCCTGGGGAACACCTCTATGTAATGGAAGAGGTGAGGACAATATATTGTTCGCAAAAACAGATTGCGATCTTTTAGATAGGATGATGAAAAATTAAATTTGTTTAAGAGCTTTATGCATAGTATATTTTTGCTTACCGTATCAAAAGCTTTTGAAAAATCTAAAAGAATAAGTATGGTTACTTTGTCATTATCAACTGCGCTTCTTATTCCTTCAGTAACGTCAATTAGAGCTGTTGTACAGACTGATAAGAGCAAATCAATTTTTGCTCGGATTAAAAACAGCGTATTTGTTTGTTCATGATTTTTTTCCAAGACTTTCGAGAGAAAAGGTAAGATTGCTATTGGTCGAAATTCATCACAATTCCGATTTTTCGGTATTGGAATGACCTTAGCTTGTTTCCAGGCTGATGGAAACGTGTCAGTCATAAAAATACTATTAAACAAATAAGTAATATATGTAAGTATATAAGGTAGAATTGCTTTGAGAAAAACTGGATTCATGCCATCAATCCCCTCAGAGTTGGATTTTATTGCTATCAAACTTTCGAGTACATCGAGAAATTAAACTTTGATATTTGATTGTCAACCGAAACAAAATTCATTTCGCTCTCATCAACTATGTACCTGCGACCTAAACTTTTAAGTTCAGTGAAATTTTTGTTCAGAACTTCGCCGTCAACGTTAGATAAGTTATTGTTATTCTTACTACCTTCTCCAATATCTTTGAGGTTTTTCCAAAGTTTACCTTTTGCTAGGCTAGGATCAAGTTTAAGAGCGTAAAAAATCTGTTTAGATTCTCGTATAGCACAAACTACTCTATTTCTTAACCTTTTATAACTACTATGTAATGCATCAAGCTTAAATATTTTCCATCGTCTGTATGCCATATCGCGTTCTCTGATGAGTTTGACTATGTTGTTATTTAACCAATACCGAGTCTTGTTTTTTTGTACTGTATTGTCCTAAGCAGGACAAGCAAATCGTAGAGATAGTTAATGTTCATATGCAGAAAAGATAACTGGTCATCTACCGTTGGTAGATAGTAAATTTGACAACAATCAATTAAACCCAAATCAATTTCTAACTGATATTTATTACAATTTTTAAAATCTCTGAATGTAAAGTAAGATGGAGAAAAGTCTGGTGAGTATTCGAAAGTCAGGTAAATAAGGTCGTGATTGGAAAAAACTGAGGCAGAAAGTTGGCTGTAGAGAAGAACTTTACTTAAATGGCTTACAAAAAACATATCTAAGAGGGTACTATTGTTTTTAGTGAAATGTCGGTATTGAAACATTAACTGGAAACAAACTCAGTGATCTCATACCATCAGTCAACTCTGTGCTTTGAAGTACATTATTGTTGAAATCTCCAGCAACTATAAGATAAGGTGAAACAAATGATAAGTCATCAATAACAGAAATAAGTGGACACAAATTGATATTCCGATGAGGCCTTTATACTGATCCTATCAATAATTTAATATTATTATGAGATTTAACTTCGAGAATAGGTACTCAATCTCACTACCAGGTGGAGCCTTACGGATAAGTTTGCAGCATAAACCTCTGCGTGTAAAAATTGCTACACCATCTCCAATTCGGCCTACTCTGTCACATCGGAAAACATAAAACCCCTTGACCTGACAAACAGAGTTCTGAGAAAACCATAACGCATACCACATCGATGCCAGAGTTGATAAACAAATGCTGAAATTCGTCTAGTTTTAGGACCTTAGCTCTGTGAATTGCTCACCTAAAACCCAAATCATGGAACGTGTATTATGAGCATGTTCGATCATGGAAACTCTATTCTGACCATTTATGTCAGTCATTTAACTTATTTTAATTTTATAATAAGGACAATATGGTCCAATGGCACAAGCCATAAAAAATGACAAACTGCAGAAGCTCTTGAGGTTGAAGACGTATTAAACAAAACAACATGATATAACAAATTAAAAATAGAAACAAAATAAAGAGAAGTAAAGATCCCGATGACGATGACGACGATCATGACGATGATGATGCAAATGTTTCAAAATCATAGAAAAAGAAAAGAAAAAGAAAATTGAAAAAGAAAAGAAGATATATATTTATATAATAATAATCTTAAATGAAATAATGATAAGAATTACGAATTTATGTTGATCAGCTGTTGTCATCAGTTATTCTTAGCAAGTTCATTCAGATTTCAATGTTCTCAATTAAAAGAGTTTTGTCAATACGGTTCTTTTTTACATAAACAAACCCACGCAGAGTGAAAGCGGTAAACAGATGTCCGTTCTTCTTCAACCTCAGTGCATTTTGCAATAGTTCTCTATTTTTTGTGGTCAAACATTCATGCACAAAAACAACTTCATCAGAAGATTGTCCCAGGTCGCGAAGGCAAAGTGTTTTTTTTTAGTTTTGGTACGGGGATTTGCTATGGAGCATAAGACAGTGCTTTTATCGCGCGTTGTTAGAAATTTAACCACCACTGGCGGAGTGAGAGATGTTTGGTTTTTAAATCGAAAAATATCACGAACAACAAGTGTTTTTATACCAATGACAGTGCATATTTTATTAAAAGTTTCGATTAAGTTTTCATTTTCGAGCATTGGTAGTCATTGTATAAGTGCATCTTTCTCTGTTTCCTTATATTTTTGTCGTTCTTCATGTTTCAATTCGTGCGGTTATCAGTTGAAGTGCATCATTTTGTTTTGTTAGTTCGGCTTTGAGTGATAAATTTTCTCTTTTTATGACGTTGATTTCATTTAACTTGTTTTCAATTGTATTCATCTTTTCGTTAACGTCATCAATTGATTTTTTTAAGTTTAATACATCAGTGTTAATTTTTGCTTCTCGATTGCGCTTCAAAGACATGAACACGTGCAGCCATTCGAATTTTAGGTGATATTATGGAAGGTTTAAGGAGAAACAATGTATATTTGGGGTATATGAGTTTAAATAGTTAATTTAACGTAATTTTTTAAGACAAAAGATTTGACATCTATATCACACACACAGTATCAGAGTTGGCTCTTGTTTGGTGTTATATATTTACACTTATTGGGTGGGTATTGAGAGTATTAGAGTAGGTTTTTGTGTTGGTGTTATATAGTCACTCTTATATGTCACGCTTGAAATAAAATTTTAAGGTTAACTCAATAGCAAAACTAAATAACAAAATATTTATAATTTAATCAAAAGTTAATGTCACTTGTTATTTTATTTAACCAGTTAAGAAAAATTGTTTTCGCGATCTTCTAATACAAGAACAAAGACCTTGGTACGTTTTTAACGTTTGAAAATCGAATATAAAATTGCTACTTTGCTAGACACGTCTATTCAGCAACACATACTTTTACGCGTTACTTGCGTAGGTTAAATCGCCATGTTGTTGAAATTCCAGTTTTTCACCACACCACTCATTACAGAAATAAATATAAGAGGTGAGCTTTTTTCATGTAACATAATAAATGGAGATTACTATTTATGTAGCCACTCTCACCCACTATATCGAACGGGGGCTAATATCAGAATGTTTGAAATAAATCTACTTAACAATATTTCAAATTTGGCATCATGCGAATTTAAAATAATTAAGTCAAATTCAGTGTGGACAAAACCGCCCGACCTAAACCAGTGGATATTCGCAGTCACCGACGAAACATTGCTGAATGCCGTTTGTGACTTCAAACGTCTTTTATTACACTGAAAGGAAGTGGCTTGTTGAAACTTCAGCCTTATTGTGTAGCAAGGCACCGCACTTAACGTTGCAAGGCCAATATATATTCTCAACAAATGTTCGAGCATCATATACCAGACTTACCAACGATATGTCATCTAAAAATATGATTCGGCTAGCAGCACTTCAAAACTACGCACTGAATGGCAGCTCTTATAAAGAGATTTACAGGAAATTCAACAACTAAAACTAAATTATAAGAGGTGAGCTTTTTTCATGTGCCATAATAAATGGAGACTACTATTTATGTAGACACTCTCACCTAGTATATCGCATGGGGCTAATATCAGCATGTGTGAAATATATCTACTTAACAATATTTCAAATCTGGCATCACGCGAATTTAAAATATAAATCAAATTCAGTGTGGACAAAACCGCCCGACCTAAACCAGTGGATATTCGCAGTCACCGACGAAACATTGCTGAATGCCGTTTGTGACTTCAAACGTCTTTTATTACACTGAAGGGAAGTGGCTTGTTAAAACTTCAGCCTTTTGTTCGAGCATCATATACCAGACTTACCAACGGTATGTCATCTAAAAATATGATTCGGCTAGCAGCACTTCAAAACTACGCACTGAATATCAGCTCTTATAAAGAAGATTTACAGGAAATTCAACAACAACTAAAACTTCAACAATTGCAGCTACCAAATCAAATTCACAACTATAACTTTCAGCACACAATAATGAGTTTCATTGGATAATTAATTGCAGTCACAGTCATTATTTTTCTAAAATGCACAATTGCAATAGATTTCGCAACAAAAAAGTAAAATTGGAACTAACAACGTCTTCGCCAATATCATTCGCGTTCTGAGCAGAGTTATATGGTGGGAAGCACAGAGTAATCGTAGACCTCCATATACCTTTCCTAATGTGAGTCTTGTATGATTATTCCAGGTTAGAGTACGATTAAATGTAAGTTTGCAGAGTCGACAAACTCAATCGGTGCGTTGCTCATGTTAACCGCAGGGAAATAGATGTATCTATGAGTGTTCTTGCTATAACAATGCATTTTGATTTTTTGGCGTTCAGACAAAGATCATTTTGCTGAGACCGTATTACAATTTTCTGCAGATCATTATTTATTTCATAAATACCATTCTCAAGCATTCCAATAGGAAAACTATTGTATAATTGTACATCGTCTGCGTGCATGTGCAAAGAGGACTTTAGGGAACATGTAGAAAGGTCATTAATGTACATTGAGAAGAGCACGGGACCCAGTATAGAACCCTGGGGAACACCTCTATGTAATGGAAGAGATGAGGACAATATATTGTTCGCAAAAACAGATTGCGATCTTTTAGATAGGACGATGAAAAATTAAATTTGTTTACACAGTCACCGACTAACCTTCAAGCCGGTCAGTTAGCTCCTGTGTGATTTTTTCCATATATATTTTTCAGTGGTACGATTACCTGCTTTTTGTAGTGAATATTTTTCAACTACAGTTTAATTTTTTTTCCTCTCTTCTTTCGTTTCATTTTGTTAGTGAGTGAAAAATCTATACGGTAGTTGAGTTATAGTCTTTAAAATATGGCCCACGGGCCACGTGTTCATTCGGGCGGTCGGTACGAGATTCTTGATTTAGAATCCCTTTCCGAACCGATTTACACAAAGAAAAGAAAATCCACAAACCTACCTCCTTTGGATTTGAATACTTCTCATTCAACTAATACGAACCCAAAATTCATTGTAATCACACCTGCAGACAAAGACACGAAATTAACATCTTTCAGTGTATTCTTTTTAAAAAAAGCAATAGATAGCATAAGCACTGGTTATGAGTCCATTACTCAACTGCGAGATGGCAATCTATTGATCTTAACAAAATCAAAAAAAATTGCCGATCTTTTCCTATCAAAAAAAATGCTCTCTAACCTCTGCCCAATATCAGTTTCTCTTCATTCCAACCTCAATCAATCAAAGGGTACAGTCTACGCGCCTTGTTTCATAAATGTACCAGAAGATGAAATTGTTAACGAAATGAAAACACAAGGTGTTACAGGTGTATATAAATTTACAAAGCCATCAGTGGATAAAGAAGGCAAGGCTATTGTCGTTTGTACAGGCCTGGTCCTATTACACTTGACCTATTCCGCCCTCCCACTTCACTTAATATAGGTTGGTATAATGTCAAAGTCGAAGAATACTTCCCTAACCCGATACGCTGCCGTAACTGTCAGTTGCTGGGACACACAGCTAAATGGTGTAAAGGTAAAACTTCGTGTGTCACTTGTAATTTACCACCTCATTCCCCCGAGAATTGTACACGTGTTTTGTGTGCTAATTGTGCTGAATCACACCCATCATCATCAAGACAATGCTCACGTTATTTGCAGGCAAAGGAAATTCTTAAAATCAAAACTGTTAAAAAATGCAGCAGGGCAGAAGCACGACAGACCTACAACGAACAAAATCCTTTGAAAACTCTCTCGTCATCATACGCCTCGGTATTAAACAGTTCACCTCTACTTATCCCAACTCGGGGCATCCAAACAAAATCTAAACCAACAGGGAAAAACAGTACAACCCACCAAGAATCATCAAACTCAACATCTTTAAATATCTCACCCCCCACCGACCCCAAACAGCCTATAACTATTCCAGCTCCACCTATTCAAAACAACCAAAACCCAAAATTAACACCCACACAAAACAATAAAACCGCCTCTCCCAAAAAAAACTTCAACAATCTCCAACATCATACCATCAAACCTATCAAACCTTTCTCAAAACTCCAACTCAAAATTAACATCAAACCACTCAAACTCTTCACTCACAAAAAACAACTTAAATTTTTCACAGCTTCCTCTCATTACAAATTCTCCCATAATATCTCAAACTCAAAATACTACTCCAATAAGCCATGAACACTCAGAAACAAACACACACTCAATATCTAATCATACTCAGTCAATAAACTCATTCAATCAAACTACGCCCATAGAAATAGATGATAAAGAAACATAAAAACAATAATTATGCTCATAAAACCGACTCTGCAGTCCCGGGATTGAATCGCCTAAACTCCACAGTGAGTTTGGGCGCTTCAACATCTGGATTGCGGAGTCATATCTCTAGCAACCTCAATTTTGCCAACGCAGATTTTTCACAATATAACCCTGATTATATTGTACAAAAGTCTGACAATTTAGTCAAACCATTATTCAAGATCCTTCAATGGAACCTTAATGGTTTTTTCAATAATTACCATGAACTTCAACTACTTATAAATGACTATAACCCATCTATCATTTCACTCCAAGAAACCCATATCAAAAATAATTTTCAACCCCAACCACCCAAGCAATATTCCTCCTACTTCCACAACTTGTCTTCAAACAGTTCATCAGTCCAAGGAGTAGGACTACTCGTCCACAAATCAATCCCTCACAGATTCATTCCTATAAGTTCTAGAATAGCTGCACTTGCTGTCGAAATAAATTTACGTAATAAAATAACAATAATTTCAGTGTACTTACCATCAGACCAAAAATTCATACCCAAAGACTTGGAAGATATAATTTGCGGCTTTCAAACACCTTTAATCCTCACAGGAGACTTTAACTCTTGGAACCCGCTATGGGGCTCTCCTACATACAATAGTCGTGGCAAAATTATAGAAGATTTTGTAACTAGTTCCAATCTTGTTCTTTTAAATGACGGGCAACCAACTCATTTTTCCACTCACGGTACATTTACCCATATCGACCTAATATTCGTTTCTGCTCAACTATGTGCAACATCTTTATGGTCAAAACTAGCTGACCTTCACGGCAGTGATCACTTCCCAATAATAACGACAATATCTGCAGAAACACCACCCATAAAAACAAAATTCCCTCCAAAATATCAAACTGATAGAGCCGACTGGGCATCATTCCAAACTGAAATTACCAAATTCTTGTCTGGAAAACTCTATCATCAAACATAAATAAAGAAACAGCCATTATTCATAAATCTATTCGCCATGCAGCTAACCTTACCGTTCCTCAGACACACTACACTCAAAATAAACAAAAAAGAGTGCCCTGGTGGAACAATGAGCTCGCATAACTACGACAAAACAAAAAGAAAGCCTGGAAAACTTTTAGAAAAAATCCAATGAACTCCAATCTAATTGCATACCGCAAGGCCAATGCAATTTTCAGAAAAGCTGCAAGGACCGCCAAAACTACATGCTTCCAGAACTTTACTGAAAACATCAACCCAAACAGCAGTTCCAAAAAATTGTGGGCAGATGTGAAATCACTCACAGGTAATTACATCAACCCTGTAGTTAAAACCATAAAAACGCCTACGCAAACTTTAACCTGTCCATTTGAAATCGCTGAAGTATTCGCCAAAAACTGGGAGCAATACTCTGAAGACTCTAACTTCACCCCCGAATTTTTTAATGAAAAGTATCTTTTAACTACAAATACAAACTATCCTACCGATTTCAATCCTAAAGTTGCCATTGAACTTCTCATCAACTTAACCGAACTCATGAGCTGTCTCGGCTCAGCAAAGGGGAAATCCCCTGGCTTCGATCGTATATCGTACACAATGCTCAAAAATACACCACTTTATTTTAAAAAACGAATGCTTAGTCTTTTTAATCAAGTCTTTGAGAACGGTATTATCCCCCAAATTTGGAAAACCGCTAGCTGTATACCTATACCGAAACCAAATAAAAATCCATCTGACGTAAGTGGTTACCGTCCTATATCCCTTCTTCCATGTACTGGAAAACTGCTAGAAAAAATTATTTCAAAAAGAATCTTTTGGTTTTTAGACTCAAACAAGCTAATAAGCCCTAATCAGGTTGCCTTTAGAACGGACCATTCTACCATGAATGCACTTTTACACATCGATCATATTGTCGCATCAGCACTATCAAACAAAAATCATATTTCTATGCTTTCAATTGATTTTGAAAAAGCTTTCGATAGAATTGGCATCCATATTATCCTCAAAAAACTTCTGGAATGGAAAATCGGACCAAAAATTTATAATTTTATAAAATCTTTCTTAAGCAATAGACATTTTCGTGTTAAAATAGGTCCTTCTTATTCGTCCTTCAAAAAACTTTCTAACGGAATCCCTCAAGGATCTCCTCTCTCAGTAATTGCTTTTGACGAGCTTAGTAGAATTGTGAGCAACTACAACAACATAAAACATTCCCTATACGCCGATGATCTTGTAATAATTTCTAAATGTAAAAACATTACAGAAACTGTTTCATTTTTTTCTAAAATCTTGTCAGATATTTTGTCTTGGGGTATGCGCTCTGGGTCAAAAATATCATTAAATAAATGCAAAATGTTACACATATGCAACAAATATACGTGTTCAAAAACAATTATTTTAAACTCTAATTTTGAAGATATACCAAATGTAAAAAGACTTTGCTTGCTTGGAGTAATATTTGATTGTAAATTTAACTTTAAGGAACACTGTTTATATCTTAAGAAAAGCCTAGCTACCAGACTTAACATTGTAAAATATTTATCGACAAAAAAATGCCTTATGCACATTAACTCACTTATTAGCATTATCAGGTCCACCATTCTCGCCAAGATTGATTACGGTTTAAGTATCTATGGAAAATGTTCAAAAACATCGTTAAAACTAATACAGCCACAGTACCATACTGCCATACGTCTAAGTCTGAAAGCTTTTAGGACCACGCCCATAAAAAATATCCTAGCGGAAGCTGGTCTACCCTCAATTGAAGAGATCACCAACTAACATCACACATTATTCCAAAACTGACCATGGCACAAAACTCTTTAATTTCAAGCGACGTCAAACTAATCACCAAGCGTAAAAAAATACCAAAAATGCCATCAACTCTTTATAATACCATCATTTTTTCAAAAACGTTTGTTATCCCAATCCTTACAAAAAGCATCCATAACATATCAGAACCACCGTGGACTCTTCAAGAAGCCTGCATAAACACCCAACTTAGTTCCCTCTCGAAAAAAGCAACAAAGGAGGAACAATATATGCAAATCTTTCTTGAAATGAAACACACCGAAGAAGAAGCAAAATACAATTTTGTTTTCACCGATGGATCAAAAAATGATCACGGCACAGGTTTTGCGGTTACGGATGAAGAGGGTCATATTATAAGTAAAGACCTTCTTAGACATACGTCTTCAGTATTTTCTGCTGAAGCTATGGCTATCTTGAAAGCAATGGAAACAGCGGGCTCAAAGAAAACTATTATCTGCACTGACAGCCTTTCCACAATTGAAGCCATTAAAAATACGAAAAATAATGAACCTTTTCCAACTCTAATCCGAAACAAATTGATCCAAAGCAAAAACAGGATTAAACTTATATGGATCCCTGCACACATTGGTATAAAAGGGAACGAAGCGGATAAAGCTGCTAAAGCCGCATGCAAAGAACCCCTTACCACCTTTTTTATCCCAAATAAAAAAGATACGAAAAGGGAAATTAACAGCCACTGGGATGCTGTTCACAGACAAGATTGGAAACAATATGTACACCACTACGTTCAATTTAACCCCACAGGTGAAAGTTCTTCATACCCAGCCAACTGCTCATGGAAAAAGATTAAAATATATGTGCGTCTACGGTTAGGACACACATACGCCACCCATAGCCACATTATATCAAAATGCAACCCACCAATATGCAACCTCTGTTCCAGAAACAAAATCCTCACAATAAAACATATCATCAACGACTGCATAGCAATAAAAAACGCCTCAAGAAAACTTTTCCCGGATACAACAATCAACAAACTTCTTCTCAGCCCTACAGAACAAAACATAGATCTTATTTATAAACTTATCTCTGAAATTAACATGGTCAACGAAATTTATTTTTTTTTTTTTTTAATTTATAATTAATTTTTTAGGATGTATCATATCAATTCTTTTTTATTCTATAGAGCAAAAAGCCCTGGTAGCTAAGTGCTCAAAATTATTATTAGCATTGTAATTTATTACTTGTTAATAAAGTTATAAATAAATAAATAAAAATAAATTTTTTTAAGAGCTTTATGCATAGTATATTTTTGTTTACCGTATCAAAAGCTTTTGAAAAATCTAAAAGAATAAGTATGGTTACTTTGTCATTATCAACTGCGCTTCTTATTCCTTCAGTAACGTCAATTAGAGCTGTTGTACAGCTATGCTTAGCTCTAAAATCAGACTGATAAGAGCAAATCAATTTTTGCTCGGATTAAAAACAGCGTATTTGTTTGATCATGATTTTTTTCCAAGACTTTCGAGAGAAAAGGTAAGATTGCTATTGGTCGAAATTCATCACAATTCCGATTTTTCGGTATTGGAATGACCTTAGCTTGTTTCCAGGCTGATGGACGTGTCAGTCATAAAAATACTATTAAACAAATGAGTAATATATGTAAGTATATAAGGTAGAATTGCTTTGAGAAAAACTGGATTCATGCCATCAATCCCCTCAGAGTTGGATTTTATTGCTATGAAACTTTCGAGTACATCGAGAAATTAAACTTTGATATTTGATTGTCAACCGAAACAAAATTCATTTCGCTCTCATCAACTATGTACCTGCGACCTAAACTATTAAGTTCAGTGAAATTTTTGTTCAGAACTTCGCCGTCAACGTTAGATAAGTTATTGTTATTCTTACTACCTACTCCAATATCTTTGAGGTTTTTCCAAAGTTTACCTTTTGCTAGGCTAGGATCAAGTTTAAGAGCGTAAAAAATCTGTTTAGATTCTCGTATAGCACAAACTACTCTATTTCTTAACCTTTTATAACTACTATGCAATGCATCAAGCTTAAATATTTTCCATCGTCTGTATGCCATATCGCGTTCTCTGATGAGTTTGACTATGTTGTTATTTAACCAATACCGAGTCTTGTTTTTTTGTACTGTATTGTCCTAAGCAGGACAAGCAAATCGTAGAGATAGTTAATGTTCATATGCAGAAAAGATAACTGGTCATCTACCGTTGGTAGATAGTAAATTTGACAACAATCAATTAAACCCAAATCAATTTCTAACTGATATTTATTACAATTTTTAAAATCTCTGAATGTAAAGTAAGATGGAGAAAAGTCTGGTGAGTATTCGAAAGTCAGGTAAATAAGGTCGTGATTGGAAAAAATTGAGGCAGAAAGTTGGCTGTAGAGAAGAACTTTACTTGAATGGCTTACAAAAAACATATCTAAGAGGGTACTATTGTTTTTAGTGAAATGTCGGTATTGAAACATTAACTGGAAACAAACTCAATGATCTCATACCATCAGTCAACTCTGTGCTTTGAAGTACATTATTGTTGAAATCTCCAGCAACTATAAGATAAGGTGAAACAAATGATAAGTCATCAATAACAGAAATAAGTGGACACAAATTGATATTCCGATGAGGCCTTTATACTGATCCTATCAATAATTTAATATTATTATGAGATTTAACTTCGAGAATAGGTACTCAATCTCACTACCAGGTGGAGCCTTACGGATAAGTTTGCAGCATAAACCTCTGCGTGTAAAAATTGCTACACCATCTCCAATTCGGCCTACTCTGTCACATCGGAAAACATAAAACCCCTTGACCTGACAAACAGAGTTCTGAGAAAACCATAACGCATACCACATCGATGCCAGAGTTGATAAACAAATGCTGAAATTCGTCTAGTTTTAGGACCTTAGCTCTGTGAATTGCTCACCTAAAACCCAAATCATGGAACGTGTATTATGAGCATGTTCGATCATGGAAACTCTATTCTGACCATTTATGTCAGTCATTTAACTTATTTTAATTTTATAATAAGGACAATATGGTCCAATGGCACAAGCCATAAAAAATGACAAACTGCAGAAGCTCTTGAGGTTGAAGACGTATTAAACAAAACAACATGATATAACAAATTAAAAATAGAAACAAAATAAAGAGAAGTAAAGATCCCGATGACGATGACGACGATCATGACGATGATGATGCAAATGTTTCAAAATCATAGAAAAAGAAAAGAAAAAGAAAATTGAAAAAGAAAAGAAGATATATATTTATATAATAATAATCTTAAATGAAATAATGATAAGAATTACGAATTTATGTTGATCAGCTGTTGTCATCAGTTATTCTTAGCAAGTTCATTCAGATTTCAATGTTCTCAATTAAAAGAGTTTTGTCAATACGGTTCTTTTTTACATAAACAAACCCACGCAGAGTGAAAGCGGTAAACAGATGTCCGTTCTTCTTCAACCTCAGTGCATTTTGCAATAGTTCTCTATTTCTTGTGGTCAAACATTCATGCACAAAAACAACTTCATCAGAAGATTGTCCGAGGTCGCGAAGGCAAAGTGGTTTTTTTTAGTTTTGGTACGGGGATTTGCTATGGAGCATAAGACAGTGCTTTTATCGCGCGTTGTTAGAAATTTAACCACCACTGGCGGAGTGAGAGATGTTTGGTTTTTAAATCGAAAAATATCACGAACAACAAGTGTTTTTATACCAATGACAGTGCATATTTTATTTAGAGTTTCGATTAAGTTTTCATTTTCGAGCATTGGTAGTCATTGTATAAGTGCATCTTTCTCTGTTTCCTTATATTTTTGTCGTTCTTCATGTTTCAATTCGTGCGGTTATCAGTTGAAGTGCATCATTTTGTTTTGTTATTTCGGCTTTGAGTGATAAATTTTCTTTTTGACGTTGATTTCATTTAACTTGTTTTCAATTGTATTCATCTTTTCGTTAACGTCATCAATTGATTTTTTTAAGTTTAATACATCAGTGTTAATTTTTGCTTCTCGATTGCGCTTCAAAGACATGAACACGTACAGCCATTCGAATTTTAGGTGATATTATGGAAGGTTTAAGGAGAAACAATGTATATTTGGGGTATATGAGTTTAAATAGTTAATTTAACGTAATTTTTTAAGACAAAAGATTTGACATCTATATCACACACAGTATCAGAGTTGGCTCTTGTATTGGTGTTATATATTTACACTTATTGGGTGGGTATTGAGAGTATTAGAGTAGGTTTTTGTGTTGGTGTTATATAGTCACTCTTATATGTCACGCTTGAAATAAAATTTTAAGGTTAACTCAATAGCAAAACTAAATAACAAAATATTTAAAATTTAATCAAAAGTTAATGTCACTTGTTATTTTATTTAACCAGTTAAGAAAAATTGTTTTCGCGATCTTCTAATACAAGAACAAAGACCTTGGTACGTTTTTAACGCTTGAAAATCGAATATAAAATTGCTACTTTGCTAGACACGTCTATTCAGCAACACATACTTTTACGCGTTACTTGCGTAGCTTAAATCGCCATGTTGTTGAAATTCCAGTTTTTCACACCACTCATTACAGAAATAAATATAAGAGGTGAGCTTTTTTCATGTAACATAATAAATGGAGATTACTATTTATGTAGCCACTCTCACCCAGTATATCGAACGGGGGCTAATATCAGAATGTTTGAAATAAATCTACTTAACAATATTTCAAATTTGGCATCATGCGAATTTAAAATAATTAAGTCAAATTCAGTGTGGACAAAACCGCCCGACCTAAACCAGTGGATATTCGCAGTCACCGACGAAATATTGCTGAATGCCGTTTGTGACTTCAAACGTCTTTTATTACACTGAAAGGAAGTGGCTTGTTGAAACTTCAGCCTTATTGTGTAGCAAGGCACCGCACTTAACGTTGCAAGGCCAATATATATTCTCAACCAATGTTCGAGCATCATATACCAGACTAACCAACGATATGTCATCTAAAAATATGATTCGGCTAACAGCACTTCAAAAGTACGCACTGAATGGCAGCTCTTATAAAGAAGATTTACAGGAAATTCAACAACTAAAACTAAATTATAAGAGGTGAGCTTTTTTCATGTACCATAATAAATGGAGACTACTATTTATGTAGCCACTCTCACCTAGTATATCGAATGGGGCTAATATCAGCATGTGTGAAATAAACCTACTTAACAATATTTCAAATCTGGCATCACGCGAATTTAAAATATAAATCAAATTCAGTGTGGACAAAACCGCCCAGTGGATATTCGCAGTCACCGACGAAACATTGCTGAATGCCGTTTGTGACTTCAAACGTCTTTTATTACACTGAAGGGAAGTGGCTTGTTGAAACTTCAGCCTTTTGTTCGAGCATCATATACCAGACTTACCAACGATATGTCATCTAAAAATATGATTCGGCTAGCAGCACTTTAAAACTACGCACTGAATATCAGCTCTTATAAAGAAGATTTACAGGAAATTCAACAACAACTTAAACTTCAACAATTGCAGCTACCAAATCAAATTCACAACTATAACATTCAGCACACAATAATGAGTTTCATTGGATAATTAATTGCAGTCACAGTCATTATTTTTCTAAAATGCACAATTGCAATAGATTTCGCAACAAAAAAGTAAAATTGGAACTAACAACGTCTTCGCCAATATCATTCGCGTTCTGAGCAGAGTTATATGGTGGGAAGCACAGAGTAATCGTAGACCTCCACATACCTTTCCTAATGTGAGTCTTGTATGATTATTCCAGGTTATAGTACGATTAAATGTAAGTCCTAGGTTTTTTGCAGAGTCGACAAACTCAATCGGTGCGTTGCTCATGCTAACCGCAGGGAAATAGATGTATCTATGAGTGTTCTTGCTATAACAATGCATTTTGATTTTTTGGCGTTCAGACAAAGATCATTTTGCTGAGACCATATTACAATTTTCTGCAGATCATTATTTATTTCATAAATACCATTCTCAAGCATTCCAATAGGAAAACTATTGTATAATTGTACATCGTCTGCGTACATGTACAAAGAGGACTTTAGAAACATGTAGAAAGATCATTAATGTACATTGAGAAGAGCACGGGACCCAGTATAGAACCCTGGGGAACACCTCTATGTAATGGAAGAGGTGAGGACAATATATTGTTCGCAAAAACAGATTGCGATCTTTTAGATAGGATGATGAAAAATTAAATTTGTTTAAGAGCTTTATGCATAGTATATTTTTGCTTACCGTATCAAAAGCTTTTGAAAAATCTAAAAGAATAAGTATGGTTACTTTGTCATTATCAACTGCGCTTCTTATTCCTTCAGTAACGTCAATTAGAGCTGTTGTACAGACTGATAAGAGCAAATCAATTTTTGCTCGGATTAAAAACAGCGTATTTGTTTGTTCATGATTTTTTTCCAAGACTTTCGAGAGAAAAGGTAAGATTGCTATTGGTCGAAATTCATCACAATTCCGATTTTTCGGTATTGGAATGACCTTAGCTTGTTTCCAGGCTGATGGAAACGTGTCAGTCATAAAAATACTATTAAACAAATAAGTAATATATGTAAGTATATAAGGTAGAATTGCTTTGAGAAAAACTGGATTCATGCCATCAATCCCCTCAGAGTTGGATTTTATTGCTATCAAACTTTCGAGTACATCGAGAAATTAAACTTTGATATTTGATTGTCAACCGAAACAAAATTCATTTCGCTCTCATCAACTATGTACCTGCGACCTAAACTTTTAAGTTCAGTGAAATTTTTGTTCAGAACTTCGCCGTCAACGTTAGATAAGTTATTGTTATTCTTACTACCTTCTCCAATATCTTTGAGGTTTTTCCAAAGTTTACCTTTTGCTAGGCTTGTGATAAAATAGCACCAATAGCGAAGTTGCTGGCATGCGTAGTTAAGTTAAAGGGTTTGGAAAAGTCGGGGTATTGCAATATAGGGTCATTGATAAGGATATCTTTACATGTGTTAAAGGTTTTAGTGTATTCTTCTGTAATTACTACTTTACGATCTTTTTTAAACAAACTGTTAAAGGTTTTACTAGTTTCGCAACATCTTTTATAAATTTTCTGTAGTACCCTAAGAGTCCTAAGAATGATTTTATTTCCTTTTGTGTTTAAGGTATAGGAAATTGTCGGATGGCTTGAATTTTGTCAGGATTGGGCTTAACACCGTCTGTCGAGATTATGTGTCCTAAAAATGCAATTTCTTTTCTAAGGAAATCGGATTTGTCTAATTGAATTTTAAGATTAGATTCTCTTAATTTTGTTAAGACTTTCCCTATTTTCCAAATGTTCCTGCAATGAGGTCGAATATATTATAATATCATCTAGGTATACTAAACAACATTTGCCTACGAGGTCTTTGAGGATATTATCCATTACTCTTTGAAATGGATGGTGCGTTTTTTAAGCCAAAAGGCATACGCAAATACTCGTAGTGTCCGCCGTCTACAGAAAAGGCTGTCTTTGCAATGTGATTAGGGTCCATTTCGGTTTGATGGAACCAGCTTGCAAGATCTAACGTCGAAAAGTAGAGGCATTTGCCAAGTTTGTCCAAAATCTCATTGATATTTGGTATTGGATATCTGTCGGAAAGGGTTTTTCGTTGATTTTCCTGTAATCGATCACTAATCGCCATTTTTGTTTCCCGCTGGCGTCTTTTTTTTTCGGCACAATCCAAACAGGAGAGCTCCAAGGTGAGTAGCTTTGGCGGATGATGCCTTGTTTAAGCATTTTGTCGATTTGCTGTCGAATTTCTTCCTTATGAGAGTAAGGATATCGATATGTTTTTGTGTAAGTAGGAATATCGTCAGATGTATGGATTTGATGTTTGACCTGGTTTGTGAACGTTAATTTTTCTCCTTCTTTGAAAAATACGTCTTCGAATTTTTTACATAATTTCAAAAGACTATTTTTCTCTTCCTTATTTAGATGAGAGGTACGGATTAATTCTCCAATATCATATTCTTCTGTACTAGGATTATCGAAACTAAAATTGAAATTATTAATTTCTATGAACTCAGTGGAAGAATATGGTTCAACTTTAAGGGGTTGTTCGATTAAGAAGGTTTGATCAGTTGCGAGATTGTTACATATTTCTACAAAGCAATACCATTCTTTGGCTTTATATATACCTTCAGAAATTATAAGGCCTGGCTTGACAAAAGTTTCTTTAATAACGATATCACCGTTCTTAAAATCAACTGGAATTTTTACTATTGTTTTTGTGTTAGGGGGTATGATAGATTTTCCGGAATTGAAATTGGGTTTGAATTGAATGGGAATTTTAGTATATTCTGTAACTAGGGTTTTGTTACCTAAATCAATTTTTGCTTTAATTTGTGAGAGTATATCGAGACCTATAAGTCCGTCAAAGTAGTTGTGGAATTTGAACAAGAGAAAAGTTAATATGCCAGATTCATTAAATTCTTTAAACATTGGTATGGAGATTTTTTTTGTCTAGTTGATGGCTATTAAGGACCGTTGTAATTTTTATCGGGGAACATTTTTCTACATTTAATTTGTCTGTGAATTCTGGATTGATGAAGGATGCAGATGCTCCTGTATCAATTAAAAATTTTAAGGGTCGGCCAAAAGGTGACGAGATGTTAATGTAAGGCAATATGAAACCATGTTTGTTTATGTCTAGGTATACGAAAGATTGTTCGAGGCGTGTATTTGAAAATTTTCGTCGTCTAATTCTTGTGTGATTTGAAGGGTTTGTTGATCTTTGATAAAATCTTGTTCCTGGTTTTCATATCTGTAATGTTGGTTTAAGTCAGGTAAGTATGTCGGTGGTTCATAGTTGTCTGGGCTGTTTAAGTCAATGTTGTGCATTTCTCCGAAGTAGCGAGAGCTGTTACTTCGTCTGGTCTGAGTTGTACCATTAGAAGGTTTTCCAGCAGTTGGTTGTCTATATCTGGATTGTTCTGATCCTAATTCCATAGGCTCGGGAGGTGGTAGAGCTTGGTTAATGGTTCGGGAATTGTAATTTGGTGGAATAAGGTTTTGGGAATTGTAAATTGGTTTGACAAAGTTTTGGGAATTATAATTTGGTTTGACAAGGTTTTGGTTCCTTTGAAAGTTGGCATTAGTATTATTGTATTGGTTGTATGGTCTTTGGGAATTTTGGAATTGGAAATTTGGTTGACGATCACGATAAAGATTGTGATTGTAAGTGGGTGTTTGTGTAAATGGTAAGTTAGGATTCATGTTGCGGAAGGGAATTATATTTACTGAGTTATTTGTTGGTCTAGGGTATTGAGCTCGGATTTGAGGATAGTTTGTCCTATAGTTTTGTTGACTGTAAGAGTATTTTTGAATTGGTGTTTTGTAATCGTACTTCATGTAAAACATGTTCTGTTCTTGTATACAATATGCAAGGCCCATAGCTAAACTTCCTGGTTTCATGGCTCTTATACTTGAACCTAATGGTTCTCTAAAGCCTGAAAGGAATGCGTTGAGGCACATTTCTTCAAAAAGCTTTCTTTTTGCCAAAATGACGTTGTGGTCTGTGTCGTGAATTAATATGTTATTATTTGTGCTATACATGTTGAGAACTTCGTTGGCTTGTCACACTAATTTTATTCCTTATGGCTCTAAGAATTATGCTTGCATAAGGGGTTTGAGTTAAACCTCTCATGTGCATCAATATTTCTTCAACATTGTTGATGAAATCATGCAAAAGTCTTGGGTTTCCATCAAAATGTGGTAAGTCTTTTACCGCATCTGGGATTCTTAAAGATTCAAATATAGCTTTTGAGTTAAAAGGTCGTGGTTGCGGATTTGTTAAAAAAATACAACTTTATTGATCGAAAGTCAGAATGATAATGAATGTACAATTGAACCTACTTAAAAATTATAATTTGCTTAGTTGATTTCTAAGAATCGCCGGTAATTTATCAGACGCTGATTAGGCGTTATTTCCAGAAATGCTTATTGTCAACTTTGCATTACATTTTATTGCAATTCGTTGTTCTATATTATGTTTATTGAACTTGGATGTTGATATTGCTGATGTTGGGAGTTGGCGGAAATGGGGTTCGTAACTTGAGTGTGTAGCTGATGTTGATATTGCTGATGTTGGGAGTTGGCGGAAATGGGGTTCGTAACTCCTCCCCCTTTGGAATGGAGCGATGTACCATGATGCTTGATGGGGCTGGAGTGACATGCTGAATGGTGTGTTTACCTTTTTGACTGATGAAATATTTAATTCCGAAGATGATTAATAGGATTGCTGCTATAATGATTGAGATGTCGGTGTCTAGGATATGTTGGTAAGCATTTTTGGTGTTGGCTTCGTTTCGAAAGTGGTACTCTTTTATCTTCTCGATGCTTAACTTCTCAATGGTTAAATTGCTGTGTATCTTACTGTATGAGGCGGGAATTATGTGAATTTGGTCCAGGTAAGACGTTGGGTTGTCTCTGTATGTAATACCGTTGATGTTGACGGAACAGTTTTCATACTTGACTAGCGCTGTACCTTCGATTGCGTATGTTGTGTTACTGCAAGTAGAGTTAATAAATGTTAAGGGTACATTTAAAAGAATTACGTGGTTTGATTCGGGTATTGTGATGTCCTGAATTTTCCCGAAATCGTTTAGTGTGCAATGTGCCTCTTCATTTTCCAAAAGTTTTCCGATGCATGGGGAATCGATGAAAAGTTCTTGCCGGATAGGAGTTTTACAGATAAAGATCTCTTCTACTCTGGGACAACGTTTTTCAAAATACTGTATATTGATGCTATTTTTTATAATATATGGTTCTGTTACAATTTTGTTTGTTTTGATAGGAGGTTTTGATAGGAGGTCTATGTTGTAGTTCACTTGGTGAAGGAACTGAGATTGTAATATGTAATTTTCGGTTCTCTTAATATTATTATTGGTTTTTTCGAAATTAGTATTAAGAAAGCTTTGGATAATATCTTGCTGATTATTAATGTGCTCTGTTAGGTTTTGAAATCTCTCGATCATTTGCATATTCATTTTAGCTTGACTTGTCATAGTTTGTCTAAAGTCTGTACCTGTCGTTTTTAACAGTTCTATTTCTTTATTAAGTCTTACAGCGTCATTGGCGTCCATGTTGCCTGTTATAAACTTTATTGTTGTACCGAGTCCGTCAATGAGTCCTCTTTTATTTCTAGTTTTAGGAGTGAGTGTATATATTTTGTTTTTAAGATCTTGTAATTTAATTTGAATTATTTTGGTTATGTCTTTTAGTGAATATTCTTTTTCGAATATGTTAAGGGAATTTGAGAATTTTTGTATATTTTCATTGTACATATCTAAGTCTACTATGTGTATAAGTTTATTATATTTTATAATCGTTCTCGCAGCTCCCAAATTCAGTTCTACGATACCTTGGTTCTTGTTAAGATTATGAATCTCTATCGTTTGTGCACTTGTTAGTGAGAGCCTAGCGAAAAATTATATTTGTATTAATATTTATGTTTAAGTATATTTTCTTTTCTTCTTAATTCTAGATTTATGAATTTTTTTATTTTCTGATGTAATTATAGTAACTTTTTGGTTTTCTTTAACTTTATGCTTTGAATATCTAGGGGTTAGTTTGTTTCTTTTACATTCTTTCCTATGTATAGTATCTTCTATATTTCTATCTTCTGGGGGTATTCTTTCATTATTTAATTTATTTATTCGTTTTTCGGCAAATTTTTCTAATTTTTCTTTAATTTGGGGAAAAAGTTCTTCTTGAAATTTTGTAAGTTTAGTGAGGTAGTTATGTTCTCCATTATAAGAAAGGTTTTTATTGAAGTTAAAGGGTCTTCCATTAAAAAGTTCGAAGGGGGTTAATTTTGTGGATGAATGGATAGCATTATTGTAGGTAAATAAGGTTTCAAATAGAATCTCATCATGATCGATCTGTATTTTTCTTTCTTTTGATTCGTTTAGAATAATTCTGTATATCTCGGTTAGAGTAGAGTGTAAACGTTCCACAGGTGAATTACTGGATGATTGCTGGAAGGATGTAATATGATGTTTTATGTCATAACGTTTGCAAAGGTCTTTAAAGATATTTTAGGTAAATTCTGATCCTTGATCGCTAACAATTTTTGAAGGTTTTCCATGAAGGCTAATAAAGTTTTTAAAAGATTTAACAATAAGAAGGCTTGTTCTGGAAGTAAATGTATAAGCTGAAGCAAATTTTGAAAATTTATCTATAATAGTTAAAACGCTTTTGTTATTAATAGTGTATATGTCCATGTGTAAAATATCTAATGGTTTGAGAGGTGTTTCTGGTTTTTCAAATTTTACTTTTTGCGGTCTTCTATCATATTTTAATAGTTGGCATGTATCGCAGTTGTTTATTGTTTCTGTGATTTTTGTTTTGAGATACGGAAAATAGTATTTCCGTTTGATATGTAATAGAGTTTCCTCTATACCTCTATGATTGAAGCTGGAATGGTAATTTTTTATTAGTTCTTCTTGTTCATCGGCTGTTCTTATGTCTATGAGGAATATTTTGCAACGTACTAAACGGAAGGATTTATTTGAGGAAAAATATTGGGAGTATACAGATTGAACTACGCGGAATGTTTCGTCGTCTGTGTAAATAGCATTGAGTTTATTAGGTGAAAGGAATTTTTTGAATATGTCTATAATTACATTTTCAGTGAATTGGGGGTTTCTGAGAATTCGTCTTTGCTTGTTTTAGAAAACCGTTTCTAAAGTGATCCATTGTTACTTTTTTGTAAAAAAGTTTGAAGATTGAACTCGTTAAGAGGTCTTTCGGCAATAGGTATTCCGTCATTGAGATTTTCTGAAGCTGAATGAACAGTTGATCCAGTTGTACCTTGTACGGAAAGGGAATCATTAATATTGATATCGAGTGTTTGAAATGCTGGGTGATCATTTATTTTGATCCTGCTGAGGGCATCAGCGTTCGTGTTTGCTTTACCTTTTTTATGAATGATCTCGTAATCGAATTCCTCTAGTTTTAGTCTCCATCGTGTGAGTTTGGAGTTAGCGTCCTTTAGGTTCATAATCCAAGTTAGCGGCTTGTGGTCGGTTATAATTTTGAATTTATGACCAAAAAGGTATGGTCGAAAATATTTAGTTGCCCATACTATCGCGAGTAATTCTTTCTCAATGGTGGAGTAGTTAGTTTCGGAAGTGGAAAGGGTTCTACTGGCATAACATATAGGCTTATCACTTCCTATAGGACCTTGTGATAAAATAGCACCAATAGCGAAGTTGCTGGCATGCGTAGTTAAGTTAAAGGGTTTGGAAAAGTCGGGGTATTGCAATATAGGGTCATTGATAAGGATATCTTTACATGTGTTAAAGGTTTTAGTGTATTCTTCTGTAATTACTACTTTACGATCTTTTTTAAACAAACTGTTAAAGGTTTTACTAGTTTCGCAACATCTTTTATAAATTTTCTGTAGTACCCTAAGAGTCCTAAGAATGATTTTATTTCCTTTTGTGTTTAAGGTATAGGAAATTGTCGGATGGCTTGAATTTTGTCAGGATTGGGCTTAACACCGTCTGTCGAGATTATGTGTCCTAAAAATGCAATTTCTTTTCTAAGGAAATCGGATTTGTCTAATTGAATTTTAAGATTAGATTCTCTTAATTTTGTTAAGACTTTCCCTATTTTCCAAATGTTCCTGCAATGAGGTCGAATATATTATAATATCATCTAGGTATACTAAACAACATTTGCCTACGAGGTCTTTGAGGATATTATCCATTACTCTTTGAAATGGATGGTGCGTTTTTTAAGCCAAAAGGCATACGCAAATACTCGTAGTGTCCGCCGTCTACAGAAAAGGCTGTCTTTGCAATGTGATTAGGGTCCATTTCGGTTTGATGGAACCAGCTTGCAAGATCTAACGTCGAAAAGTAGAGGCATTTGCCAAGTTTGTCCAAAATCTCATTGATATTTGGTATTGGATATCTGTCGGAAAGGGTTTTTCGTTGATTTTCCTGTAATCGATCACTAATCGCCATTTTTGTTTCCCGCTGGCGTCTTTTTTTTTCGGCACAATCCAAACAGGAGAGCTCCAAGGTGAGTAGCTTTGGCGGATGATGCCTTGTTTAAGCATTTTGTCGATTTGCTGTCGAATTTCTTCCTTATGAGAGTAAGGATATCGATATGTTTTTGTGTAAGTAGGAATATCGTCAGATGTATGGATTTGATGTTTGACCTGGTTTGTGAACGTTAATTTTTCTCCTTCTTTGAAAAATACGTCTTCGAATTTTTTACATAATTTCAAAAGACTATTTTTCTCTTCCTTATTTAGATGAGAGGTACGGATTAATTCTCCAATATCATATTCTTCTGTACTAGGATTATCGAAACTAAAATTGAAATTATTAATTTCTATGAACTCAGTGGAAGAATATGGTTCAACTTTAAGGGGTTGTTCGATTAAGAAGGTTTGATCAGTTGCGAGATTGTTACATATTTCTACAAAGCAATACCATTCTTTGGCTTTATATATACCTTCAGAAATTATAAGGCCTGGCTTGACAAAAGTTTCTTTAATAACGATATCACCGTTCTTAAAATCAACTGGAATTTTTACTATTGTTTTTGTGTTAGGGGGTATGATAGATTTTCCGGAATTGAAATTGGGTTTGAATTGAATGGGAATTTTAGTATATTCTGTAACTAGGGTTTTGTTACCTAAATCAATTTTTGCTTTAATTTGTGAGAGTATATCGAGACCTATAAGTCCGTCAAAGTAGTTGTGGAATTTGAACAAGAGAAAAGTTAATATGCCAGATTCATTAAATTCTTTAAACATTGGTATGGAGATTTTTTTTGTCTAGTTGATGGCTATTAAGGACCGTTGTAATTTTTATCGGGGAACATTTTTCTACATTTAATTTGTCTGTGAATTCTGGATTGATGAAGGATGCAGATGCTCCTGTATCAATTAAAAATTTTAAGGGTCGGCCAAAAGGTGACGAGATGTTAATGTAAGGCAATATGAAACCATGTTTGTTTATGTCTAGGTATACGAAAGATTGTTCGAGGCGTGTATTTGAAAATTTTCGTCGTCTAATTCTTGTGTGATTTGAAGGGTTTGTTGATCTTTGATAAAATCTTGTTCCTGGTTTTCATATCTGTAATGTTGGTTTAAGTCAGGTAAGTATGTCGGTGGTTCATAGTTGTCTGGGCTGTTTAAGTCAATGTTGTGCATTTCTCCGAAGTAGCGAGAGCTGTTACTTCGTCTGGTCTGAGTTGTACCATTAGAAGGTTTTCCAGCAGTTGGTTGTCTATATCTGGATTGTTCTGATCCTAATTCCATAGGCTCGGGAGGTGGTAGAGCTTGGTTAATGGTTCGGGAATTGTAATTTGGTGGAATAAGGTTTTGGGAATTGTAAATTGGTTTGACAAAGTTTTGGGAATTATAATTTGGTTTGACAAGGTTTTGGTTCCTTTGAAAGTTGGCATTAGTATTATTGTATTGGTTGTATGGTCTTTGGGAATTTTGGAATTGGAAATTTGGTTGACGATCACGATAAAGATTGTGATTGTAAGTGGGTGTTTGTGTAAATGGTAAGTTAGGATTCATGTTGCGGAAGGGAATTATATTTACTGAGTTATTTGTTGGTCTAGGGTATTGAGCTCGGATTTGAGGATAGTTTGTCCTATAGTTTTGTTGACTGTAAGAGTATTTTTGAATTGGTGTTTTGTAATCGTACTTCATGTAAAACATGTTCTGTTCTTGTATACAATATGCAAGGCCCATAGCTAAACTTCCTGGTTTCATGGCTCTTATACTTGAACCTAATGGTTCTCTAAAGCCTGAAAGGAATGCGTTGAGGCACATTTCTTCAAAAAGCTTTCTTTTTGCCAAAATGACGTTGTGGTCTGTGTCGTGAATTAATATGTTATTATTTGTGCTATACATGTTGAGAACTTCGTTGGCTTGTCACACTAATTTTATTCCTTATGGCTCTAAGAATTATGCTTGCATAAGGGGTTTGAGTTAAACCTCTCATGTGCATCAATATTTCTTCAACATTGTTGATGAAATCATGCAAAAGTCTTGGGTTTCCATCAAAATGTGGTAAGTCTTTTACCGCATCTGGGATTCTTAAAGATTCAAATATAGCTTTTGAGTTAAAAGGTCGTGGTTGCGGATTTGTTAAAAAAATACAACTTTATTGATCGAAAGTCAGAATGATAATGAATGTACAATTGAACCTACTTAAAAATTATAATTTGCTTAGTTGATTTCTAAGAATCGCCGGTAATTTATCAGACGCTGATTAGGCGTTATTTCCAGAAATGCTTATTGTCAACTTTGCATTACATTTTATTGCAATTCGTTGTTCTATATTATGTTTATTGAACTTGGATGTTGATATTGCTGATGTTGGGAGTTGGCGGAAATGGGGTTCGTAACTTGAGTGTGTAGCTGATGTTGATATTGCTGATGTTGGGAGTTGGCGGAAATGGGGTTCGTAACTCCTCCCCCTTTGGAATGGAGCGATGTACCATGATGCTTGATGGGGCTGGAGTGACATGCTGAATGGTGTGTTTACCTTTTTGACTGATGAAATATTTAATTCCGAAGATGATTAATAGGATTGCTGCTATAATGATTGAGATGTCGGTGTCTAGGATATGTTGGTAAGCATTTTTGGTGTTGGCTTCGTTTCGAAAGTGGTACTCTTTTATCTTCTCGATGCTTAACTTCTCAATGGTTAAATTGCTGTGTATCTTACTGTATGAGGCGGGAATTATGTGAATTTGGTCCAGGTAAGACGTTGGGTTGTCTCTGTATGTAATACCGTTGATGTTGACGGAACAGTTTTCATACTTGACTAGCGCTGTACCTTCGATTGCGTATGTTGTGTTACTGCAAGTAGAGTTAATAAATGTTAAGGGTACATTTAAAAGAATTACGTGGTTTGATTCGGGTATTGTGATGTCCTGAATTTTCCCGAAATCGTTTAGTGTGCAATGTGCCTCTTCATTTTCCAAAAGTTTTCCGATGCATGGGGAATCGATGAAAAGTTCTTGCCGGATAGGAGTTTTACAGATAAAGATCTCTTCTACTCTGGGACAACGTTTTTCAAAATACTGTATATTGATGCTATTTCTTATAATATATGGTTCTGTTACAATTTTGTTTGTTTTGATAGGAGGTTTTGATAGGAGGTCTATGTTGTAGTTCACTTGGTGAAGGAACTGAGATTGTAATATGTAATTTTCGGTTCTCTTAATATTATTATTGGTTTTTTCGAAATTAGTATTAAGAAAGCTTTGGATAATATCTTGCTGATTATTAATGTGCTCTGTTAGGTTTTGAAATCTCTCGATCATTTGCATATTCATTTTAGCTTGACTTGTCATAGTTTGTCTAAAGTCTGTACCTGTCGTTTTTAACAGTTCTATTTCTTTATTAAGTCTTACAGCGTCATTGGCGTCCATGTTGCCTGTTATAAACTTTATTGTTGTACCGAGTCCGTCAATGAGTCCTCTTTTATTTCTAGTTTTAGGAGTGAGTGTATATATTTTGTTTTTAAGATCTTGTAATTTAATTTGAATTATTTTGGTTATGTCTTTTAGTGAATATTCTTTTTCGAATATGTTAAGGGAATTTGAGAATTTTTGTATATTTTCATTGTACATATCTAAGTCTACTATGTGTATAAGTTTATTATATTTTATAATCGTTCTCGCAGCTCCCAAATTCAGTTCTACGATACCTTGGTTCTTGTTAAGATTATGAATCTCTATCGTTTGTGCACTTGTTAGTGAGAGCCTAGCGAAAAATTATATTTGTATTAATATTTATGTTTAAGTATATTTTCTTTTCTTCTTAATTCTAGATTTATGAATTTTTTTATTTTCTGATGTAATTATAGTAACTTTTTGGTTTTCTTTAACTTTATGCTTTGAATATCTAGGGGTTAGTTTGTTTCTTTTACATTCTTTCCTATGTATAGTATCTTCTATATTTCTATCTTCTGGGGGTATTCTTTCATTATTTAATTTATTTATTCGTTTTTCGGCAAATTTTTCTAATTTTTCTTTAATTTGGGGAAAAAGTTCTTCTTGAAATTTTGTAAGTTTAGTGAGGTAGTTATGTTCTCCATTATAAGAAAGGTTTGTATTGAAGTTAAAGGGTCTTCCATTAAAAAGTTCGAAGGGGGTTAATTTTGTGGATGAATGGATAGCATTATTGTAGGTAAATAAGGTTTCAAATAGAATCTCATCATGATCGATCTGTATTTTTCTTTCTTTTGATTCGTTTAGAATAATTCTGTATATCTCGGTTAGAGTAGAGTGTAAACGTTCCACAGGTGAATTACTGGATGATTGCTGGAAGGATGTAATATGATGTTTTATGTCATAACGTTTGCAAAGGTCTTTAAAGATATTTTAGGTAAATTCTGATCCTTGATCGCTAACAATTTTTGAAGGTTTTCCATGAAGGCTAATAAAGTTTTTAAAAGATTTAACAATAAGAAGGCTTGTTCTGGAAGTAAATGTATAAGCTGAAGCAAATTTTGAAAATTTATCTATAATAGTTAAAACGCTTTTGTTATTAATAGTGTATATGTCCATGTGTAAAATATCTAATGGTTTGAGAGGTGTTTCTGGTTTTTCAAATTTTACTTTTTGCGGTCTTCTATCATATTTTAATAGTTGGCATGTATCGCAGTTGTTTATTGTTTCTGTGATTTTTGTTTTGAGATACGGAAAATAGTATTTCCGTTTGATATGTAATAGAGTTTCCTCTATACCTCTATGATTGAAGCTGGAATGGTAATTTTTTATTAGTTCTTCTTGTTCATCGGCTGTTCTTATGTCTATGAGGAATATTTTGCAACGTACTAAACGGAAGGATTTATTTGAGGAAAAATATTGGGAGTATACAGATTGAACTACGCGGAATGTTTCGTCGTCTGTGTAAATAGCATTGAGTTTATTAGGTGAAAGGAATTTTTTGAATATGTCTATAATTACATTTTCAGTGAATTGGGGGTTTCTGAGAATTCGTCTTTGCTTGTTTTAGAAAACCGTTTCTAAAGTGATCCATTGTTACTTTTTTGTAAAAAAGTTTGAAGATTGAACTCGTTAAGAGGTCTTTCGGCAATAGGTATTCCGTCATTGAGATTTTCTGAAGCTGAATGAACAGTTGATCCAGTTGTACCTTGTACGGAAAGGGAATCATTAATATTGATATCGAGTGTTTGAAATGCTGGGTGATCATTTATTTTGATCCTGCTGAGGGCATCAGCGTTCGTGTTTGCTTTACCTTTTTTATGAATGATCTCGTAATCGAATTCCTCTAGTTTTAGTCTCCATCGTGTGAGTTTGGAGTTAGCGTCCTTTAGGTTCATAATCCAAGTTAGCGGCTTGTGGTCGGTTATAATTTTGAATTTATGACCAAAAAGGTATGGTCGAAAATATTTAGTTGCCCATACTATCGCGAGTAATTCTTTCTCAATGGTGGAGTAGTTAGTTTCGGAAGTGGAAAGGGTTCTACTGGCATAACATATAGGCTTATCACTTCCTATAGGACCTTGTGATAAAATAGCACCAATAGCGAAGTTGCTGGCATGCGTAGTTAAGTTAAAGGGTTTGGAAAAGTCGGGGTATTGCAATATAGGGTCATTGATAAGGATATCTTTACATGTGTTAAAGGTTTTAGTGTATTCTTCTGTAATTACTACTTTACGATCTTTTTTAAACAAACTGTTAAAGGTTTTACTAGTTTCGCAACATCTTTTATAAATTTTCTGTAGTACCCTAAGAGTCCTAAGAATGATTTTATTTCCTTTTGTGTTTAAGGTATAGGAAATTGTCGGATGGCTTGAATTTTGTCAGGATTGGGCTTAACACCGTCTGTCGAGATTATGTGTCCTAAAAATGCAATTTCTTTTCTAAGGAAATCGGATTTGTCTAATTGAATTTTAAGATTAGATTCTCTTAATTTTGTTAAGACTTTCCCTATTTTCCAAATGTTCCTGCAATGAGGTCGAATATATTATAATATCATCTAGGTATACTAAACAACATTTGCCTACGAGGTCTTTGAGGATATTATCCATTACTCTTTGAAATGGATGGTGCGTTTTTTAAGCCAAAAGGCATACGCAAATACTCGTAGTGTCCGCCGTCTACAGAAAAGGCTGTCTTTGCAATGTGATTAGGGTCCATTTCGGTTTGATGGAACCAGCTTGCAAGATCTAACGTCGAAAAGTAGAGGCATTTGCCAAGTTTGTCCAAAATCTCATTGATATTTGGTATTGGATATCTGTCGGAAAGGGTTTTTCGTTGATTTTCCTGTAATCGATCACTAATCGCCATTTTTGTTTCCCGCTGGCGTCTTTTTTTTTCGGCACAATCCAAACAGGAGAGCTCCAAGGTGAGTAGCTTTGGCGGATGATGCCTTGTTTAAGCATTTTGTCGATTTGCTGTCGAATTTCTTCCTTATGAGAGTAAGGATATCGATATGTTTTTGTGTAAGTAGGAATATCGTCAGATGTATGGATTTGATGTTTGACCTGGTTTGTGAACGTTAATTTTTCTCCTTCTTTGAAAAATACGTCTTCGAATTTTTTACATAATTTCAAAAGACTATTTTTCTCTTCCTTATTTAGATGAGAGGTACGGATTAATTCTCCAATATCATATTCTTCTGTACTAGGATTATCGAAACTAAAATTGAAATTATTAATTTCTATGAACTCAGTGGAAGAATATGGTTCAACTTTAAGGGGTTGTTCGATTAAGAAGGTTTGATCAGTTGCGAGATTGTTACATATTTCTACAAAGCAATACCATTCTTTGGCTTTATATATACCTTCAGAAATTATAAGGCCTGGCTTGACAAAAGTTTCTTTAATAACGATATCACCGTTCTTAAAATCAACTGGAATTTTTACTATTGTTTTTGTGTTAGGGGGTATGATAGATTTTCCGGAATTGAAATTGGGTTTGAATTGAATGGGAATTTTAGTATATTCTGTAACTAGGGTTTTGTTACCTAAATCAATTTTTGCTTTAATTTGTGAGAGTATATCGAGACCTATAAGTCCGTCAAAGTAGTTGTGGAATTTGAACAAGAGAAAAGTTAATATGCCAGATTCATTAAATTCTTTAAACATTGGTATGGAGATTTTTTTTGTCTAGTTGATGGCTATTAAGGACCGTTGTAATTTTTATCGGGGAACATTTTTCTACATTTAATTTGTCTGTGAATTCTGGATTGATGAAGGATGCAGATGCTCCTGTATCAATTAAAAATTTTAAGGGTCGGCCAAAAGGTGACGAGATGTTAATGTAAGGCAATATGAAACCATGTTTGTTTATGTCTAGGTATACGAAAGATTGTTCGAGGCGTGTATTTGAAAATTTTCGTCGTCTAATTCTTGTGTGATTTGAAGGGTTTGTTGATCTTTGATAAAATCTTGTTCCTGGTTTTCATATCTGTAATGTTGGTTTAAGTCAGGTAAGTATGTCGGTGGTTCATAGTTGTCTGGGCTGTTTAAGTCAATGTTGTGCATTTCTCCGAAGTAGCGAGAGCTGTTACTTCGTCTGGTCTGAGTTGTACCATTAGAAGGTTTTCCAGCAGTTGGTTGTCTATATCTGGATTGTTCTGATCCTAATTCCATAGGCTCGGGAGGTGGTAGAGCTTGGTTAATGGTTCGGGAATTGTAATTTGGTGGAATAAGGTTTTGGGAATTGTAAATTGGTTTGACAAAGTTTTGGGAATTATAATTTGGTTTGACAAGGTTTTGGTTCCTTTGAAAGTTGGCATTAGTATTATTGTATTGGTTGTATGGTCTTTGGGAATTTTGGAATTGGAAATTTGGTTGACAATCACGATAAAGATTGTGATTGTAAGTGGGTGTTTGTGTAAATGGTAAGTTAGGATTCATGTTGCGGAAGGGAATTATATTTACTGAGTTATTTGTTGGTCTAGGGTATTGAGCTCGGATTTGAGGATAGTTTGTCCTATAGTTTTGTTGACTGTAAGAGTATTTTTGAATTGGTGTTTTGTAATCGTACTTCATGTAAAACATGTTCTGTTCTTGTATACAATATGCAAGGCCCATAGCTAAACTTCCTGGTTTCATGGCTCTTATACTTGAACCTAATGGTTCTCTAAAGCCTGAAAGGAATGCGTTGAGGCACATTTCTTCAAAAAGCTTTCTTTTTGCCAAAATGACGTTGTGGTCTGTGTCGTGAATTAATATGTTATTATTTGTGCCATACATGTTGAGAACTTCGTTGGCTTGTCACACTAATTTTATTCCTTATGGCTCTAAGAATTATGCTTGCATAAGGGGTTTGAGTTAAACCTCTCATGTGCATCAATATTTCTTCAACATTGTTGATGAAATCATGCAAAAGTCTTGGGTTTCCATCAAAATGTGGTAAGTCTTTTACCGCATCTGGGATTCTTAAAGATTCAAATATAGCTTTTGAGTTAAAAATTAATGCAGCTGGGGAAGTAGAAGCTAAGTCATTGTTAGAAAGACCGTTATTAATAGTCTGTACTTCTGGTGGAGTAACAGGATTGGTTATATTGTTGTTCATGTTGTCGTTTTCAACACTCTCAGGAATAGAATTAAGACTGTGGAATAATCTGGTAAATTTTTGGTAGGGTTTTGAGTTGGATTTGGGCATTAAAAATAAATATTAAGGGTTTATGATATTAAATGACAATTTTTATTTTATTTTTGTTCTGTATATAATAATATTAGTTATTATTTTTCTGTTATATTTCTTAAATTTTTTTTTTTATTATTTTTTATTTTTTTTTTATTTTTTTTTTTTTTTTTTTACACAATTATTTTCAATTAATTGGTACTGTCTTAATTGAAATTATTTTGTTTGCAATTTTTTTTTTATGAATTTGTGTTCTTTGTGTATGAGAACAGAATCAGTATACAAATATTCTAAGCTAGTATGTATTGTATATTCTTTAATCACTATATCTCTTGTTTGTGTTATAAATTTAAATAATCATCACTATTTATCTAACAAGTATTTTAGATTACTTCTTTTTTCTTTAAATTGATTCTCTAATTTATTTTCTTCCATCTTACGATTCTTTTTTTTTGTAATAATAAAATTGGTATAATTATACATTAAGTTAGATATTTTCTTTTCTTTTCTCTTTTTTTTTTATTTAAAAGTTTTACTTCTAATTTACTGAACTTACATTGCCCCAGAAATCAGAAGGATTATCATCGTCGTTTCTTCTTGGTAGGTCGTCCTCGGTTTTAAGCGATGAAAAGCACAGTTGCGCACACACAGAGATACACTTCAAAATGTTTGTTTTTGAATTTAATCAATGTTCTTTGATATAAATTTGCACTAATAGTCAATGTTCTCTTGACTGCACTATTTAATCAATGTTCACTTGATTTTTTTTTTGTTCACACTATTTAGCCAATATTCCTTTGACTTTTTATGATGCGCACTTAACCGGAGACTACCCGACTGCGCCAGTTAAAAGGTCGTGGTTGCGGATTTGTTAAAAAAATACAACTTTATTGATCGAAAGTCAGAATGATAATGAATGTACAATTGAACCTACTTAAAAATTATAATTTGCTTAGTTGATTTCTAAGAATCGCCGGTAATTTATCAGACGCTGATTAGGCGTTATTTCCAGAAATGCTTATTGTCAATTTTGCATTACATTTTATTGCAATTCGTTGTTCTATATTATGTTTATTGAACTTGGATGTTGATATTGCTGATGTTGGGAGTTGGCGGAAATGGGGTTCGTAACTTGAGTGTGTAGCTGATGTTGATATTGCTGATGTTGGGAGTTGGCGGAAATGGGGTTCGTAACTCGCGTTGTTAGAAATTTAACCACCACTGGCGGAGTGAGAGATATTTGGTTTTTAAATCGAAAAATATCACGAACAACAAGTGTTTTTATACCAATGACAGTGCATATTTTATTAAATGTTTCGATTAAGTTTTCATTTTCGAGCATTGGTAGTCATTGTATAAGTGCATCTTTCTCTGTTTCCTTATATTTTTGTCGTTCTTCATATGTTTCAATTCGTGCGGTTATCAGTTGAAGTGCATCATTTTGTTTTGTTAGTTCGGCTTTGAGTGATAAATTTTCTCTTTTTATGACGTTGATTTCATTTAACTTGTTTTCAATTGTATTCATCTTTTCGTTAACGTCATCAATTGATTTTTTTAAATTTAATACATCAGTGTTAATTTTTGCTTCTCGATTGCGCTTCAAAGACATGAACACGTACAGCCATTCGAATTTTAGGTGATATTATGAAAGGTTTAAGGAGAAACAATGTATATTTGGGGTATATGAGTTTCTATATCACACACAGTATCAGAGTTGGCTCTTGTATTGGTGTTATATATTTACACTTATTGGGTGGGTATTGAGAGTATTAGAGTAGGTTTTTGTGTTGGTGTTATATAGTACTCTTATATGTCACGCTTGAAATAAAATTTTAAGGTTAACTCAATAGCAAAACTAAATAACAAAATATTTAAAATTTAATCAAAAGTTAATGTCACTTGTTATTTTATTTAACCAGTTAAGAAAAATTGTTTTCGCGATCTTCTAATACAAGAACAAAGACCTTGGTACGTTTTTAACGTTTGAAAATCGAATATAAAATTGCTACTTTGCTAGACACGTCTATTCAGCAACACATACTTTTACGCGTTACTTGCGTAGCTTAAATCGCCATGTTGTTGAAATTCCAGTTTTTCACACCACTCATTACAGAAATAAATATAAGAGGTGAGCTTTTTTCATGTAACATAATAAATGGAGATTACTATTTATGTAGCCACTCTCACCCATTATATCGAACGGGGGCTAATATCAGAATGTTTAAAATAAATCTACTTAACAATATTTCAAATTTTGCATCATGCGAATTTAAAATAATTAAGTCAAATTCAGTGTGGACAAAACCGCCCGACCTAAACCAGTGGATATTCGCAGTCACCGACGAAACATTACTGAATGCCGTTTGTGACTTCAAACGTCTTTTATTACACTGAAAGGAAGTGGCTTGTTGAAACTTCAGCCTTATTGTGTAGCAAGGCACCGCACTTAACGTTGCAAGGCCAATATATATTCTCAACCAATGTTCGAGCATCATATACCAGACTTACCAACGATATGTCATCTAAAAATATGATTCGGCTAGCAGCACTTCAAAACTACGCACTGAATGGCAGCTCTTATAAAGAAGATTTACAGGAAATTCAACAACTAAAACTAAATTATAAGAGGTGAGCTTTTTTCATGTACCATAATAAATGGAGACTACTATTTATGTAGCCACTCTCACCTAGTATATCGAATGGGGCTAATATCAGCACGTGTAAAATAAATCTACTTAACAATATTTCAAATCTGGCATCACGCGAATTTAAAATATAAATCAAATTCAGTGTTGACAAAACCGCCCGACCTAAACCAGTGGATATTCGCAGTCACCGACGAAACATTGCTGAATGCCGTTTGTGACTTCAAACGTATTTTATTACACTGAAGGGAAGTGGCTTGTTGAAACTTCAAGCTTTTGTTCGAGCATCATATACCAGACTTACCAACGATATGTCATATATGTCATATGTCAAAACTACGCATTGAATATCAGCTCTTAGAAAGAAGATTTACAGGAAATTCAACAACAACTAAAACTTCAACAATTGCAGCTACCAAATCAAATTCACAACTATAACATTCAGCACACAATAATGAGTTTCATTGGATAATTAAATGCAGTCACAGTCATTATTTTTCTAAAATGCAAACATTTCATAACCAAATATCATTGGAGTGCATCACAACCTATTCCAGGTCCAAGAATGCGTCCAGAAATATCTAACGCACAACAACTCTTCAACCAAAATATTGAACAAAGTTCAATGGGGGCAGGATGTTGAACCTTAGCACCAGACACCATTTGGTCGAAATCGATTTATTTATTGTATTCATTTATTTTTACGCACGATCAGCACTTGCTGACTCATGCAATTATTTGCTTTATTTGTTCACCTATATTTTATTTTTGTTAATTATTAGTCCAGACAAAATAATTTATAAAAAAAAATCCATGTAGTTCCAATTTTTGCAGGAATGTGTGGGGATGGGTCCCCTCTACCAGCAATAAAAAATCCCCGATAATCCGGGTGCTGCGCGGGGTGGGGGTGATTTAACCTTCCCACGGTTGCCCCCGCATATCTCGAAAAAGGTTCGTCGTAGAAAAATAAACTCTGCGGGAAATATGAAGCTAATAAAATTTCCTACACTTTACTATGGCACTATATTTATAAATAAAGAATTGTTTTTGAGATATAGTCTTTGAAAAATGGAACATTTTTCAAGAAAAAAATTATTTTGCCAAACTTGTTCTAACTCTTTACCAATTTTTTTAATCACAAAGTTGTAGAGCGATAAGTTGTAGAGAATCTAATTTCCTACAAAAATCTATGCATAAGTGTTAATTTATCTCTATGTAAGAGTTCAAAAGGTACAGCGAACTGAAATGTTACGATAAATGTCAAAACTTAGTCATAATATAACAAATCTTATATATCGAAATAATTCCAGTCAATATTTTCAAAAATGGTTGTACAGCATTCAATTCCGCGTCAAATGAGACCATAATAATAAGTTTTGGGCCACCCACCACCAAACTAATTATGTAAAAGTTGGACCAAATTTCGACATCTTTAATTTTTTCAAATATCTTTGTAAATAAACTCTTTATTATAAGAGTAGTGCATATAAAAGTTGTAGAATTGAAGTCTGCGTCCTTGAAAATGAAAGCTAGGCAGAAAGCGCGCCGTAAGTGGTGACTCCGGTGCCGATAGCACCAACGGCTGAGGAGCTATTAGTAATTAAAAGGGAGAGATTCCGGGCAAACCAAGAACCTTCCATGTCCAATCATTTCACTACTTGAGGTGCAATAATTATTTTTTTCACCTTATTTCTAGTATATAAAAGACAAGTGTAGGTAGCTGGATTCAATACCTTTCTGACAGTGCAAGAATCACTCACGTAGCATGTCAAAATAACAAATTATAGGCGCGAAATACTTGAGTGAAAAATTTATTTTCTGGCACCTGACCCTTCAATCCACTCCTGGAGGCGCAGTTATTTTATCAAGAGAATTCTGATGTATGGATCAGGTAGCTAGACTCAATACCAATAGGATAATGCAAAACATACTCAGCTAAAATATCTACAAAACGAGATACAACCATCTGAAGACTTGAGTAAAAAAATTTGTTTTCCAAAACGCGACCCTTCAATCCGCTCATGAAGGCGCAGTAATTTTTTCAAGTAATTTGTCATATACGGATTAGGTAGGTGAAATTAATACCTATTTAACATAGCAAGAGCCATTCACCTACGACCACCACATAAATAGATATTCGCATGTGAAAAATTAAGTAGAAAAATGTAATATTGTCACTCAATTTTTCTCATGCATATACTTAGTTAAGATAATAAGACTATATCTCAAAAACAGTTCTTTATTTATAAATATAGTGCCATAGTAAATTGTAGGAAATTTTATTAGCTTCATATTTTTTTCAGTTTATTTTTCTACGACGAACCATCCCTACACATTCCTGCAAAAATTGGAACTACATGGATTTTTGGTTTATTTATTGTTTTCAGGCTTAGTTTGCCTGGACTATATGCGAAAATGATCAATTTATTATTGTTTATTGTTATTTTACGAATAAGCAAAATATAATGTATAAATAAGACAGAATAAAGATAAATCTTCACTGTTTAATTAACAGCCAAACCTAGGACTTCTTTTTCCTTCCAAGTGAGTCTGCTTGGACAACCAAATTTCATCTAAAATTGTGATATTCTAGTTCTGTACCAGCATTATCAACTATCAACTGTAAACAATAGTCTTTGCTTATAGGGTTTTTTATTTTTTAAAGAAAAAATTGGCTTAGTACAGTTTGCTGGATACATTACAACGAATTGGGGATTTTTAGTACCGGAGAATAAAAGTAGATCGGAGAATGCGTTCAGTGAACGGCCAATAACGCATATTTTGCTTAATGACGATTGAGCCAAAAATGAGCTTCGTCACTGAATATGATTTTGCGATGAAATTCAATAATTCAACGCTCTTAAAGTTGCGGTCACCGATTCCGAATTTCGGTAGACATTTTTTTATAATTTGCAGACGTTGCTCGCTAGTGTACTTTACCTTGATGAAAATGTTGACTTTACTGAATAAATTGACAATGACAGTTCGTTGATTAGTGAAAAGGTGCGTTCACATATTGAATTCGATGTTGTCAAGTCCCTATTGGAAAACCCGATTGGTCAATCAAGTCAATAATGGTATTTTTCTTAAGATTAGGAATTTGTATTGATTTAAGGTACGTAGTTAGAGAAATAAGAGAAAAAATTAAATAGAAAATATAAATGGTTTAAAGGGAGAAACCGGTTCACGCACTTAGCGGCACAATTGAATCACAACAGTTAGGATAACGATGTTATCGGTTTGTGGGCAAGTCGGTGACTGAATATCAAAGTAAAGGCAGTACACAGAATGTGGAAAATCTAATAATCTGAAGAACGCATTATTTTTTTTGGAATGTCATGTTTTGACTTTTATTAGGTAATAAGTTAAATTATTCTTGCGATACCAAATGGCGAACCTGTTTTGTAGAATTAATCGTCTTGAAAATATTCATACATATCATCTTCGGGCACGAGTACGATAACTCCGGCGCCAAGATTTAATAACGGTTTCTTGTAAAGGGGTTAAATACAAGTATTTTTTACTATGGGAGGGGGGGTCTATCTCCCCTCGTTTAGGAGGTAGGGACGGTTTTCGAAAAAAAAATCTTTATTGGAAAAATAAATAATAAATACCAAAGGCAACACTTTCAAACCATTACTATAACGGTTTTAACAGCCAGAAATTTGCTCTTTAATCCTACATTTAAATGAAATTATTTGCGTCAATAGTTTTCAAAATATTTGCATTCAAACTCGAAATTGCATAAAAAAACAAAACGTAAACAAATATCTTTGAACCAAATTTTGTTCAACATTGTGAAATGGAAAATAAAATTTTCTTTCTGTGGTCAATGCTCATATAAATTTTAAATGAAACGCAAAAAATCGAAAGCTTTTTTGTCTACTAGTTCTTGAGAAAATTGAAAATTACTGAAAGTACTTTTTCAGATTTTTTTTATCTGCGCATTACGGCGGCGCGGCGTTTAAGAAGCGAGATATGCAACCCCTCTGCTTGGGCTCACTATAGGATTTGTGGTATGTGATAGTTTGGGTGTATGCTAAATTTCTTTTGCATTTGGGATCTAGATTCAAATAAACTTTTTATTGGATGTCAACAGCTGTTTTCTAGCCCAAAACGGTAAATTTAACATTTAAATGCATTTAAAATGTAATGCATTACACAAAAAATCTCATTAGGGACCTAAGTTCTTCTGTACGACTGCAACAAATTAATATATGTATTACTTCATTATATTTATGTTTATATATTTATACATGCCTACATTCGTACATAATGCATTTCAAATGTTCAAAAAGACTTGACTTCTTTACCTGACTCCTAACTTACTCACAAACTGACTGACTAGGACGTGGATTGCAACGCAGTTCTACCTTCTTGTAGTGCATTCTGGGTAACGCTAAATGAATTGCTGTACTTTACTTTCAAAGATAAACCTTTCATAAGCATTAATCCTCTAATGAAATCACAATAAATGCCAAAAATCTAAAATTTCATAAAAAAGTAGTTTCAGTAATTTTCAATTTTCCCAAGAACTAGAAAAACGCTTTCGGTTTTTGCGTTTCATTTAGAATTGATAGGAGCATTGATCACAGAAAGTAAATTTTATTTTCCATTTCACAATTTTGAACAAAATTGATTCAAAGATTTTTTTTTACTTTTTTTTATTAAAAATTCGAGTTTGAATGCGAATATTTTTAAAACTATTGACACAAATAATTTAATTTAAATGTAGGATTAAAGCACAGTTTTTATGGCTTTTGAATTCGTTATAGTAAGGTATTTTAAGTGTTGCCGTTGTTTTTTAATATTTATTTTTCCATTAAAGACATTTTTTTTTGAAAATCGCCCCCACCTCCTAAACGAGGGGAGATAGACCCCCCTCCAATAGTAAAAAAAAATACTTGTATTTAACCCCTCTAAAAACCGTTATTAAATCTTGGTGCCGGAGTTATCGTACTTTCCCCCTTCTTCGATTATAAAATGAAGTGTCTGTTTTTTTAAAATCACAATAACAGCTTTTTACTTGTTGTATACTTGTGTGTGTCTGTCTGTCTTTCTGTCTGTTTGTTCCGGGTAATCTCGGGAACGGCTGCACCGATTTTGACGGGACTTTCACTGGCAGGTAGCTGATGTCCTAAGGAGTAACTTAGGCTATGTTAATTAGTCACTGGGTGGCGCTGGTGTCTTTTTTCGAAAATTCTTATTTATGGACCGAATACACATAAATAAAAATGAAGTGTGTTTTAAAATCATAATAACAGCTTTTTACTTGATGTATACGAAAAGATATACAGTACTTATAACAAAAACACCATTTAAAAAAATGTTTGTCTGTCTGTCTCTCTGTCTTTCTGTCTGTTTGTTCCGGGTAATATCGGGAACGGCTGCACCGATTTTGACGGGACTTTCACTGGCAGATAGCTGATATCCTGAGGAGTAACTTAGACTATGTTAATTACTCACTAGATGGCGCTGGTGTATTTTTTTTTCGAAAATTCTTATTTATGAACCGATTTTGACGGGACTTTCACAGGCAGGGAGCTCATTTTGAAAGGAATAACTTAAGCTGGGTTTGCTTATTTTTCGAAAATTATTATTTTAGAACGATGAATTGAGTAAACAGTTTTTAATAAATTTCAGGCGGACGAAGTCGCGGGTAACAGCTAGTAATGAATAAAAATGTAGTAATATTTTTTGCAAGAATAAAACAACACTCCGTGTTGTTTTTGATTTATTCTCCCTCTTCCCGTTGCATTGTTTTCAGCTTCCACATGCTTGGAAAAAGCTGTTCTTTCTGTTTTGTTTTGAATATCCAGCTGGTGGTCTCTAAAGCGCTTTTTAAGTGAACGGGAGGCTTGACCAAGGCATACAGCATTACATCCGCTTAACTTATAAATTCTGGATTTGTCAAATTTATTAGTTTTTTCTTTTGTATTCTCTAGCAGAGTTTTAATCATTAATCCAGATTTGTAAGCTGTTTTGATGTTTTGGTGACCGAGAACATTAGCGATCTTATCCGTGAGAGGGGGATAGTACGTCATTTTTGTCCATTTCAATTCAGAAAGCTTCGATGAAAGTTCTCTTTTTAAAGTTATGTTTTCGTCTTTAAATCGTGTTTCCATTTTCTTTTTTGTTGTGTTTTGGAACTCCATTTATTTATTACAAATTATTATATTTCCAGATTTTGTTTAAAAAAATTCCGGTATAATGCACTACATCATATACATGTTTATCATTTAATTCATAAAACATGAGCAAGTGTTAGATATTTTTTATTGAATCAATCTCAAAAAGTAGAGCTAGTGATTAAGAGGTAACTAATATTCACGTTTATATTATTTTAACTTTTAACTGTGCATAGATATTCATTTTAGGGAGGATTTGTAATAATTAATTTCATCATTTAATATTTATCAGCGGCTTCTTTTTATTGGTCTCCTTATTAATTTCTTTTACCATTTCTTTTAGGTTCTGCGCACCTAAGTAGTTACACACCGGCAACGGGAAAAAACGAAAACATATTTGAATTAGGTGTAACACGTGTTCCAAATAGCCAATCAGAAAAACAGGATGATGGCACTTCATTGAATGAGAGGCAAACCGCAGACTACTACGATGAGCTTGATAAAACATCCTTGGAATATTTAAGACCTATGTCCGATGATCTCACCATTGCTTACAGTGAAGGTTCAGTAAAAACTGACTTGTTATATTAATTTAACTTTTTTTCTTCCAGTATACAATTAATTGCATACTTTATAAATTATATTTATAAACATATATTAATGTAGTATAATATGAAGGGGCTAAATGTTCGTTTCAAAATTTTGAAAGAACATGTATGTATAAACCTAAATTTAACTTTCATAGGTTTTGTTGTAGTACTAAAAAAGTGTTGTAAACTTAATAGTCTAAGAGCTAGCAACGTCGCCAAAAGTTTATTTTAGAACAGCAGCAGTGGTCTAGTAGATAAGATGTTTGCTTGTTAAGCGAGAGATCCTGAGTTCGACTCAGTTTGGGAAGCAATTTTTCTATCTCCTAGTGCAGGCTAGAGCCATCCGTGGGTTTTTAAGTGAGAAAATAGTCACCTAATTTTCGATCTACTGCGCCGAAAAAAAAATCTTTCCTATCTCTCTAATTCTTCTAACTAGTGTCGTGCAACATCCGGTTGCATTATAAAAGGCATTGTGCTTATTTGTGCCTAACTATGTGTCTGTATAGTTTAAATATTATTATTATTATTATAATTCCTTCTTTTTGAAGTTAGATAACAGCTTGGTACGTCTGGCACATGAGAGTCGTTGCGATTTCTGTGAGCATCCTTTCTCTCAGGTTAAAATCACCGATTTCAAGATCATTTAAGAAAAAGAATGGAGTCCTAATTGTGATTTCAGATTTTCACAGGTACCATCCCTGGACTAAACTATATTTCAAAAATGAATTGATTTTTGATCTAGATCTGTCAAAACACAAATTTTAGCAGTTTTTGCTCCCCAGTGAAAAAAAAAGATTTTTTGTATCTAAGGCCGTGTGTCAATTGCGTTCAAATGCTGGCTAAATTTGATCCCATGGATACATTTTGACAGGTTAAATTATTTAACCTGCTCCAGAGCAGGCTAAATTTTAACGTTTCCATTGCTTGTATTGGTGTAAAAGAGAAGATGATAAATATGAATTTGTTATTCGTGTCGTTCGTCGTGAATCAAGTGTAAATAAATTATCCGTGATGGAAATTATTTTACAGAGATTTGGGATTGTTTCAAAAAATTAAATTATTAGTGAAAATTATTTTAAAAACAAGTAAAAATTGAACTAATGTGACTTATATCTTGTTATTTTTTTTTAATCAATTAATTATTTAATTATTATTATTAATTATTGTTCTCTAGGAAAAATGTACTATTTATGAGTGAAATAGAGGCGAATAGTGGGTTAAAAAATATAAATTTTAATCCAGTTGACCCACCAAAAAGCTAAAATTGTGTTTTTTTGGTGCAAACGTCAAAAATTAGCCAGGGGATCAAATTTAGCCAACATTTCAATGCAATTGACACAGGCTAATATCAATTTTTCAGATCTGGATTTTTCGGCAGATTTACCCCTCCTTTCACTAATACCAGTATAATTTTGAGCTGTTGGCTTGAAAAGTGTGTTTACTCTGTAATTTATTTCAATTGTTAACAAAATTGTTAGTTTTTTAAATAAATAATCAAGCAATGGATCTAGCTCATCTTTCTTTTCAGAATCAAGTGATACAAAATTCTATGAGCTTGTGCAAGTTTTAGTTCAAAAGGAATAAGTTACTAGCAGCATTGCCGAAGTGGTACAATCGTGATTTTTAACAATATAACACTGGCACGACTGACCCTACTTTTCTAGACAGAATTCAAACATACAGAATATTTTCACACTTCAGCTTGAAGATTTTCTCATCTATTAGAGTTCGAAAAAGATGTTCCGTTTTCCCAAATGAGAAAATATTTTGAATTTGGGCTAACTGAAATTGTTTATTAAAAAAAATCAGTCTAAATAGTGTTCTATTCATTCGGAACAAAAAAAATCGATTTTTTAGATCAAAATCTGAAATCCCAAAGGAAAGTTCTATAAGTTAACAACCGAATTTCTGTCTGTCAAATTGGCATTATGTTCTTCGATAACGAAACAACGCCAATAAAAATTATAGACATAGTGAAATGGTATGATTTTTTCTGACAATTTATATTTATATTGCTCATGAGCAGGGTTAGGATTTTGTTGACCTAAAAAAGTAAAAAAAGGCAAAACAAAACACTTAAAAAGGCAAAAAAGGCATTTATTAAAAACCGAAGCAAAAGAAACAAATACGCATTTAATTATAGTATCATTGGGCTACCAAGAGTTTTTTTTTTAATTTTCTGGTAGCTACCTTCTACGGTTGTCCCTTAGAAGTGCTTTGAAGGAACTAAACGATCTTTCCACCTCAGCTGAAACGAGTGGATCCCATCTAAAACTTTCGACATTATTGACTTAAATGTTTTCTGGAAGTCTCGAATCCACGTCGCCGTTTATTACCGAATTTATCTCCTGAATTGTTTTCAGTCCCGTATTGGAATTGAAAACGGCATTAAACTTCTTCAGGACTTCCTTCGCAATCGCCCTTTTGCTTTTTTTTAAATTGTCCTTAATATCCTTTAAAACTGCCAACACTTCGCCAATTGATTCCCTTGGTGAGAATAATGTTAGCTTAAATTATGAGTACGGACTTTCAAAATTGCCTGTTTTTTGTAAGTCTTCAAAAATATGTTTTTTCGGTTCGACCAAATTGACTTTGATGTACGCCAAACCGTACAAACCATCATATTTCAATTTTGACTCTCCGCACAATTTAGGCGTTTTATGTAATGTATGTATTTGCGTAGTGTATTACGCAGTGCGAGGAAGAAGCATCAAAAAAATGTTTGCGTATATATATACCCATGTAAAAATACGAACATTTTGATACAATTTTTTGTGCGCTTAAGTGCTTGAGACTGTGTTGGGTACCTACATGGTTTTCAACGAAAGATTCTCAACTGCAAATGAAAATATTCGCAGTTTTCCAATTTCAAAACCGATTATTAGATATTTCTTAACAAACTTTAAGAAAAAAACAAAATAGGCAGAAGAAGGCAACAACGATAAAAAAAGGCAATTATGGTATTAAAAAGGCCAAGAAAGGCTAAATAAAATACATTTATTTGCAGGTAAACGCAACAACTCTTAAGTGCCAGACGCTGTTATCTAAATTCAATAAGAGAGGAAATATCAAAAAATCTGCTGTTCTAAATATCTTTCTCGAAAACGTTGCTGACTCTCGTATTTTAAGCTTATTCTGAACACTAAAACAAATTTTAATATAATACAACTATTTGAACTATTATTTTTCCAATAAACTGAACATTCCAAGAACAAACAATAAGTCTGATAAAAACTAAAATGTATTTGATATGTTCTTAAAAAAATCAAATGCATATTTTCATTTAGCGGCAAGATGTACAGCCCTATTCTGCTATCCACGTGAATCATAAATTCGTTTCACCCAAACGATTCCCTTTCACTCTGCCTTGCCATTCTGCTATTCATCGGGTGGACTACATTATCCCAAGCCAATACTGAAACCCAAACCAATACAAAGTACCCAATATCAAATACCCAATATTCAATTTCATTGTCGAGAAATTAATGTATTGAATTGAGCCCTAGTTATTGTTGTTCTACGACTTAAAGAAGATGGCCCATTTTCCTAAGGAACCTGGGCCCAGTGCGTTCACTAATGAATCTAGTAAGGACATTATGTGTGTCAAATATTTTCAAAATCGTTCGTGGGGTTTTTGAGATTCAGAAGCAGAATTTGACTTATTTTTGCGGTAAAACTGCTTATATTTTCCGATGTAAGATACGTAGGGAAATGAATTTGGTAGCAAATGAAAGATATTTTTTCTACCTTTTCATCGTTATAAAAATTATTTTTTACATACACTAGCTTTATTCTCTAGTATTTAGTTTTAACTTATTAGAAATCAAGTTATTTTTACTAACTTTTTAAACATCGATATCTTAAAAAGATTAGCAGTGATTTATAATTTTTTAACATCGTTTTAAAGATTTATTTACCTTTAATTTAATATATAATTTAGTGCCCTTTCTAAAATAAAAACTTAGTTTTGAACAAACTTACACTAAAAAGCATTATAACATGCACTATTTGCTATGAACTTTTTCGTTCAGCGTTATTTTTATAATTCCTTAAGCAAACAAATCTAAATATGTATATATTATTTATTACTAACTTTAAGCCTGATAAACATCATTTATATTGATGACAATCTAGGTGATGATTTAAGAAAACATGCATCATGCTACTTCGAAAATAAAGTCCATGTTTTCTTTTTATTTTTGTAAATGTAAATATGATTTGATAAGGCCTATTTTCGAAGATGCATTTTTGCTGATTTCCAAAGGAGTAAACGACTTCGATTTCCACAGGAAATAAGAGAAAGGTTATTAATTGACCACAAATTATATCTGCCGGAAAATACCAGAATATGTAACTTCCTCTTACATCGGGTGATTGGACAAATCTCGTAGAAGATACTTTGTGTGACTTTGCTGGAGAGCAAATTGATGAAATGATGTCAACACTTCCTAACATTGCCTTAAAGCCAGTTGATTTTAATAACATAGGTAATATGAATCCTTTTTTATGCCATTATTGGATAGGTAGGAGCCCAGAGCAGTTTACAGAACTGCACAGCTTTGTTCCCGCATTGAAAAGTATTGAACTATTTATTTTTTTTTTAGATTAAGATCCGGCTTTCATCTCTTTTAAACGTCCCTCGCGCAACACTAGAACAATACTTGTCTACAGCTAGGAGCAGTTTGTTAAATTATTTTGTGTCCTTTAACTTGGGCCTGGAACATATGTCTATTCAGAACGTAGCTAGTCGAAACAATATGATTCCAACTGGACTTTTTGGCAACGCACAGTTAAATGAAAATGACCAACCAGCCGTTATAATATGTGACGGAACTTATGTTTACCTCCAAAAAAGTTCAAATTATAGTTTCCAAAAAGAAACATATAGTCTCCATAAGTTTCAGAATTTAGTTAAACCACTTAAGATGACATGCTGCTACGGCTATATAATAGGCGTTTACGGACCTTATGCAGCAACTGATTCTGATGCAACAATTATTAAATATCTTTTTAGAGATGAATATGGGAACATGAGGCGTTTTGTTAGAGAAAATGATGTTTTTATCCTAGACAGAGGTTTTAGGATTGCTTTTTCAAGCCAAGAATCCTACGGGCACAAAGCTCGGATGCCTGAAACTGTTCTGGAAGGGAATAATCAGCTGACAACAGCTCAAGCTAACAAGACAAGATGTGTTACAATGGTAAGATGGGTTGTGGAAGTTGTCAATGGACGCTTTAAGAGAGAATTTAAGCTAATCCGCCAAAACTTTTTTAATTTAGCTACTCGTCATTTAATGGATGATTTTAAAATTGCAGCTGCAATCCTTAATAGGTAAGTTTCATCCTTTGTTAGAAGACAATACAGATGCCAGTGTTTTACTGGAGTTGGCTTTGAGTAGATTAAATAGTCCTAACCATTTAGGCGATTTTGTTAAGGGAAACAACTTAAATAGAACTAGGGCAGTGTTTCATAGAATTAACAGACATATTTCAAGCTTAAATAACTTTCCTTTGCTTGATTTGACAGAACTTCGTAAAATATCATTGGGAAATTATCAAATCAAGCAAGCTTGCTCTTATTATGGGGAACATCTGAAAAGCAATGGAAGTTTAGAAGAAGAAGTCGCATTAAATCTCGACACAACAGTGGGAAAATATATTTTACGTAGTCCTGCCTTCTGTCCCTAACTTATAAGACGCCAAAAAAAATTGTATTGATCTGTTGTTGTTCTCAAAATATATAACGGACAAATGGATACCTTAAGTAACAATTATTATGAGTTGAATTTAATACGCGAAACGATAAACATTGAGTGGGGCAAAAAAGAGAACCGCGTCGCTATTATTGCACTGCACAAATACAGTAAACTCCCATTGAGATTTTCGAATTGCTGAAACCACTCAAAATATCGAAAAAAATCATCTATCGCGCTATAAAGCGGTACAATCAGGTCTCCTATGTTGATTATAGAGCAAGAAGTGGCCGACCTCGCCAAAGTAGGACGCCAGCAGTGATCAAAGCAGTTGCAGAAAGAATCCGAAGAAATGCCCTCCGCAAACAGAAAATTATGGCTCGAGAAATGGAAATACCCACAAGAACGATGTCACGCCTCATAAAACAAGACCTAAGGCTTCAAAGATACGCAAACGGAGGACACAAAAACATTCTTTTCACAGATGAGAACATTTTCACAGTGGAACAGAAATTTAATCGCCAAAACGACAGGATTTACGCCCATAGTTTCAAGGAAGCTGCGAAAAGGTTGGAAAAGTCCAAAGAGGCCATCATCCAGCTTCAGTGATGGTTTGGTGGGGAGTGTCGTATGACGGTGTTACAAATTTGCATTTTTGTGAGCAGGGAGTGAAAACACGTGCTTCCTACTATCAAAGTGATGTTTTAGAGAAGATTGTGAAGCCCTAAATAAATATCGTAAAAAGAACTTTGATAACTTGTTTATTATTTGAATAAGACGTGTTTGTGTGAGGGACAGAACTTACGCCAGGACTACGTACATACATCTTCGTGAGCAATGAATCTGATGTAGCCAATAGTTGCAACGCAATAAAAGCGTACTATTGCAATTGTCTTGTAGGAATGAGAACTGTTGGTTGTTGCGCTCATGTTATGAGTATTTTGTGGTACTTAGGATTTGCTTGTCACCAAGAAAATATAAACATAGCTCATAGACAATGAAATTGAAAGAGAATAAATATGAAATAAAACTTAATATTATAATTAATGTAGGACGCAGGTTATTATGTATGTAATAAAACCATAGAATGATGCATATTTTCTTAAATAACATCACCTAGATTGTCATCAATATAAATGTTGTTTATCAGGCTTAAAGTTAGTAATAAATAATACATATTTTGCTTTTTTTTGTTTAAGGAATTATAAAACTAACGCTAAACGAAAAAGTTGTTCAAAGCACTTTTTCGTTTAGCGTTATTGTGCATGTTAATATGCTTTTTAGTGTAAGTTTGTTCAAAACTAAGTTAACTAAAGTAAAAAAAAACTTGATTTCTAATAAGTTAAAACTATATATTGAAGAATATAGTGTATGTAAAAAAATATTTTTTATTACTATGAAAAGGTAGAAACAATTCATTCGATAACAAATTCATTTCCATACGTATCTTACATCGGAAAATATAAGCAGTTTTACCGGAAAAATAAGTGAAATTCTGCTTCTGAATTAGTCAACTTCAAGCTCAACGAACGATTTTGAAAATATTTGGCCCACATAATGTTCTTAATATCACCTTTCATTTGATACTAGATTAATTAGTGAACGCACGGGCCCAAAAATGGACCATCTCCTTTCAAAGATGCATTATTTACAAACAAACAATTTCAATTAAGCAATAATTTTTTTGTTTACGCTCACATTTTCCTAATTTATTATCAACCAACAATAAAAACATTCGCAACATTTTATATGCGGATCTGAATTGTTTGAAATGAATGCTATCACGTGAATAATAGAACACCGCGCAATATTACGAACGTTACCGACTTAAATACAGATTCACTTCGAATGAATAGCAGAATAGTGATAAGTGAAAATTCAAGAATATTCCCCCCCGATGAATAGCAGAATAGGGCTGTTAATCTAAAGAAGACTGTTTAAGAAATATGGACTTTACAGAAATAAGAAATTGTGAGCTTTTTTATATAATATAAATAAATTTATTAATTATAATCATATTTAATAAGAAAATTCAACATGAAAAAAAAAAACAGTTAAGATTTCAGAGATTGGTTCTATAAAAAAATGTACTTAAATTATATTTTTTTAATAAAACTGGTTGGATGAATTATTACAGATCCACTTTTTATGAAACATGCATAACTTTTAAATTATATTGTTATATAAGTTTAATTTAAAATATGGCTAAGTTTTTAGTGTACAGCGTAGTGTTTGTTTTGTTCAATTTACCCACGAAACCAAATTAAATGATATTTGTGTTTTCTGTAGAAGTAAATAAGTCAATTTGGTTAAGTACAATATAATTCTTACATATTCTCAAGTCATCTGCATGAACTACGAATTCAAAAAATATTCTAATCTCTGAAAATTTATCGATTATTCATAGCTATATTTTTAAACTAATGAAAAAATCTGTTAAAAAGACAGAATAAGTTAAAAAGTTTATCTTAATTATTGCCTCTATTCTCGGTTTGGATTGAAATGGTTTAAATTGAAAACAACTTAGAAGCTTTAATTAATTAAAAACTCTTAATATTTTTATAAATCTATATACATACTACCTAATATCTGAAATAACGTGATCCTCAAAATCTTATTAGCTCGTTTCAAGCAACAAAAATAATGATACTTATACGATAATAAATATTTCCAACAATAAACATGAACAATACATTTACAACAAAAACATATCAATAAAAAAAAATTAATTATTGAAAAGGTGAAAATGGCAGGAGAAAAACTGCACAAGGTAAGAATTGGTGGAGCAAGAGCATTTGAAGAGCTTAAAATACAAAAACAAAGTCAGGATCAGTGAGTCGGGGGAAGCTTTGTTAATACTGTGTTGCATATTTTACAAAATTTTAACTGCGCTCATGCAATCCCTGGTTCTTAATGAAGTACAATATTTGCACGATTGGATCGCACAGTTCTTAAAAAGGTTTCCAACGGAAAACTTTAAATGCCATTTCATTTACTTATATTTTTTTCACCTAAATATTTAAACCTACAATAGTACACTTAATTTTGTTCATAAAAAATCTTAGACTTTTCCGAGAAAATAAGTTTTCACTTAACGGTTGTGTGGGAGGTACCGTTTATATGTGGACTTAAAAAAAACTGAAAAAGTCCTCTGGAGAATTAGAAAATAACCTTATGTTCTAAGTTTGAAGAGATTGGCCCAACCGTTCAGGCTGCAGTCCAAAATACATCGGTACAGAAGAAAAAATTATACCACAGACCTAAATTTACCCTATCATCGTAATGTGATGTTTGATTGTTATCTCAATTTTTTTTTCGACGGATGCATAACTTGCAGGTGCTCCTTGGCCTGGTTCAATATGCTCCTCAAACTTGCTCGATCTCTAGCCTGTCATCTCCAGTTTAGCACTCCAAGCAGTCTGAGGTCGCTCCATCGGAGATAAGTTCTAATTTTGCTTCTGACTCCCTCAGATACGACATCGAAGACCTTACTTGCTTGAGGGTCGATGTTCATTCGCTCTACATGGTCAAGCTATCTTAGCCGCAGAAAATGGATGTTTTGGCTTGGCTTATGTCGTTGTGCAGCACGTACAACAGTAGTTGTTGTATCTTCTTCGCCACTCGTTCTTTGCCGGATAGTAAACAGGACATATTATGTAAATCGCGCTTAGTATTTTTCTCTCGAATACCCCAAAGGAGCTTTCATCCCAATAAAAAAGGGTCTATGCTTCTGCAACATATAGCTGGATGATGAGTGTTTTGTATAGTCTTCTTGGTTCTTTTCGATAGGGCTTTACTTTTCAACTGACTAATTTGTATTATTGGAATGGTTATGTGACTACTGACTAGTTTTTAATTGATATTATTTAGTCAAGACATCTGACTAAGTATAAATATAAAAGAAGACAAAAAGGACTGACTGGTTTTTAATTGATATTATTTAGTCAAGACCCTGACTAAGTATAAATATAAAAGAAGACGAAAGAGGAAAGAAACTACGAATAACAATAAGGAAACAATTGATACTAACGTAGTCTTATATTTAAACATGTACGTTGAAGGAGAACAATTTATTTAGTTAACATATTAAAATATGACATACTTTATGTGAGCGTGCGAAAAAGAGATGAATATGCATTGATTCCAAGACGGCGTCTATTTGATTTCTTTTAATTTAAGAGAACACTGTACCTAACATTTACATCCGTATCATCGTATTCTGCTGTTCGGCCGTGCACTTAGGTTATATTGTCAAAAGTCAAAACGTCTCCAGGCTTCGTCTTAAACTCTGCTGCTTCATACCATGGAAAGACTTGGTCAATATCAACATAAAAATGACTATTCCTCTGATATTAATTGTATATCAAACTGATGTGCTTTGCCACTGAGCTAGTCCCATCGGTGGTCCCATTTAAATACTGGCCATCGGGCAATATTCAATTATGTCATAATTTCTCCAACTTTCCTTGTTCTTCTAAAATTTTTCTTTGAATTTCAAAAAAAAAGTTTTCTGGCATTCAGTCTGTGCTTTATTATTTCAGAGGGAAAATTCGAAGCGCTGATTCGTAAGTTCGTCTTCCTAATAGGAAAATTAATTGAAAGTATTATTGCATTGATAAATAAAATTGCACAACTCACATTTTCACATTGTCGAATAAAATTTAAAAAAATAAGTAACATTAACGTAGAAAAAAACGCTCGAACTAGTTCTTATGCTAGATAATTGCTTAGTGGCTGTATGCAGCATATACAAATATACATGCATATGTATGTTTATATTAAAATAAAAAATATATTTTTTTTTTCGAAAATTCTTTCATTTTTTGACGTGATAACGTCTTATAAGTCGATGACACACATACGAAATAACATAACACATGCTGATAAGACTTATGCTGATGTCAAGCTGAATGTTCACCGCGATACTGTGGTTCTTTCAACCAAAATCGATCTTAAGCACCAGGCGAACATGAAAAAAGACAGGCGCAAATTCCCAAAATAATTCCACTCAAATTCGAAAAGGCGGAGTTTTGTTAAAGTAGGAAGGAAATGTAGATATTGGTGTGTGTGTGTGTGGATTTAACGAAAGGGTTTGTGGGTGTGAGTTAACTATATACAATAATATAATTGGAGAATTACAAAACGGCAAATTTTTGTGAAATTGCAGCATCATTTGTACTTCGAGCTCGATCGCAAACGTATTCTGAGCACCAGGCGAACATGAAAAAAACTGGCGCAAATTCCCAAAATAATACCACTCAAATACAGTGGCAGCAGCAAGGCAACCTACACGTGAATCGACTTTTAAACCTTACGATTTTCTGATACATTGTGAGGAACGTATGTGGTGGCGGGGGTACAAAAAATCGCTTATTCATCACCCAGTCTCCTTTGTGCTATCCTGATTTTGTGTCAATCGTGGGTGTGGGTGTGAGTTAACGTCAGTTGGTGTTGCTGCCATCAATGTTTTCTTATGAGGTTATCACGTAAAATTATCGTCCGTAAACCGACTTCACACACACAACCAACCAACAACGACAACCAACTCTTTTTTAGAAAATAAAAAAAAAAATTAAAAAAAAAAGTTTTTGAAAATTTTTAAATGCAATATTAAATGAACTTCATGTGTGCAAAATTTTATTGAAATCGGGATAATGGTTAACGATAAAACCGCATTTAAGAAAACCGGTTCTATGAAAGGTACCGTTAAAAAACAAATTTCAAAAAAATCAGTCTAACTGAAAGATGTATTGTTGTAAAAAAATAGCACCCTGAAAGTTTTATCAAAATCGTTAGAGCCGTTTTCGAGAAAATCAAACTTTGTGTTGAAGATTGTATGGCAGGTACCGTTAGCTTTCCCCGAGATACTATCAAATAAATACTAAATACCAAGTTTGAAGCAAATCACAGACAGACAGAGAGACAGACGGACGGAATTTCCGAACCCACTGTTTGGAACTTCTCTATCATCGTAATGTCATGTTTGATTGTTAGATTTTTTTTGCACCAATCCAGAATTTGCCTCTAAACATTTTATATAAACTGCTATAGTACTGTCATACGAAAAAATCTTTGCCGCACGAGCCGCTTGGAGCGCTAGTGTAGGGACATTTTATTTGAGAGAGAGAGAATTAAGACCATGTTATTTAGTGTTATGCTTTGTGCTTAGCTTACTGCGCTTGTGCAATGTGAGGCAGGAAAAAAAGAAGGAGCACGGAGGACATGAAATAATTCAGTATCTTGTTTCGCTTAGCTGGGGCGAATAATTTTTTTGTTGGGATTTATACACGATCCAACATTTTCATTCTCTACATTTTTTTTATCGACGCGAACTTGTACTTACGTACGTATATTTATAAATACATACATACGTACGTCATTGACCAGACTTGATTCGAATTTTTTAGGATTTTCAATTTTTGTTTACTATTATGGCGTTTGGAATGTATGTGCATATTATACATTCTTGAAATTTAGACACAAACTTACTTCTTGCTGGATATATACAAACGTCCTTGATGAAATGGATATTTGTTTTGAATTTAGCTTTCCATTCAGATAGGTACAAATTAAGTGCAAAGTATGCGTAGAAATTTATTAAAAAAAATTGTTTGTAAATTGATTGTAGATTTGTATAGTAACAAATATCATTTGTGGAAATAAAAGAAAAGGTGGAGTTAATTTGTATGTCTAGTTGTGTAGAAGTAATATATACAGGTATATATATATATATATTAGGGTGGTCGTTATTTTCAAAAGTTGGAATTTTTTATTGAGCACCCTGATTTTTTGTTCCTTCACATCTCAAAACATTACCCTTTTTTTTACGACCACGTTAACACGTGCCGCACTGAGCCTAAAGTTCTCGCAGTGGGCGAGTACTTTAACTGTACTGGTACCCAAGAAATTTTCTCTGACTCTCATGTAAATATGTTTTTTTTTTTCTCTGAGCAAGCGTAGGCAAAGGTGTCACTTCAATTCACTTCACTTAATCTGTCAATCAGACATTTTAATAGCATTCATTAAGTTGTAATTTTTTAAAGATGCCTCGTGAAAACTTATTTTTGGTCGGAGTGTAAAACTAAGTTTATCAAATAGTGTTAGTTTGGTCATAGACGAGTGTGCAATATTTTGGAAAAAGGCAAGAATTCCAACTCGTGATCGATGTCATTGCCTAAAGCAATTAAAAAAAACTTTACGAGGAACTTAGAAACATTGAAAAAAGTAAAAATAGAAACACTGAAACATCGAAAAAACGCACACGCGTCTGCATTGGATCAAATAAAAATTGAAGAGGATAAACAATTTTTACTTCTACAAAGGCAAAAAGGTCGACCAGGATGTATGCTTGGAACTGATTTTAAACTTGCAGCTAAGGAAAAAAGAAAAGAGGACCGTGAAAAGAAACTTAAGCTACGAGTTTCAGATCAAAGTGCATCTTATAATAACGAAGGTAGGTACACTGTTTTTTCTTTTTTTCTTTTTTTTAAATGAAAAAAATTTCCTGCTAGTGGAGCTTTGTGATTCTTTTTCGTCTGAGAAAGAGGAGGTTGAAGTTGCAAATCTTAGCTCTGAATACCCAGTGTCAGGCCGTCAGGCTTGAAAAGGGCAAGATTAGAGATTTTAACTCCTAGGCTATCGGCAGCACTTGACAAATGTAATCACATATTTTGTATGAACTTATTAACAAATATCATTTTATTCGTATTTTATAATCTTCATTCAACCAAACATCAAATTTAGTGCAATCCACATTATAGTTGGGGACACTTTTTATGTGCCTGCCCTTTCAGTAATAATAGTACGTACATGACCAGAATGTATTTCGTGATACGAATGTAAATTCGCACCCCAATTTATAGGAAATCAGTCAAAACCCACCGCTCTCCTAAGGAATCATCGATTTACGAAGATCCCATATATAGCTTGGAAAACAGCCTCTAGTGCATTTGGAAATTTCATACAAATGCCATAATAAAAGTTCAATTTCTCGTATATTCTCATAGAATATTTATTGTTGCAGGGACTTATAACATTTTTGATTTAGAAAGAATTTATTTCCAAATATTTTTTCATAACTTCTCATATATTTTCATATGAATCTTATATTTGAGTGAACTTAATACCAAATTTCATTCTATTTGTAATTTAAAATATTTTATATACCCATATATTTTACATTTTTTAATGATTAGAATGGATATAAACATCTTAAATTCGCACCCCAATTTATAGGAAAGCAGTCATAACCCACCGCTCTCCTAAAGAATCATCGATTTACGAAGATCCCATATATAGGTTGGAAAACAGCCTCTAGTACATTTGGAAATTTCATACAAATGCCTTAATAAAATTTATTTTTCTCGTATATTCTCATAGAATATTTATTGTTGCAGGGACTTATAACATTTTTCATTTAAACAGAATTTATTTCCAAATATTTTTTCTTAACTTCTCATATATTTTCATATGAATCTTTTATTTGTGTGAACTTTATACCAAACTTCATTCTATTTGTAATTTAATATATTTTACATTTTTTCAACAATTTTTTTATTTTCCTTACAATTTTATGGAATTTATTTGAAATAAAATGTATTTTCAAATATTCTTTCTTGATTTCTTATATTTTTTCATAGGAATCACATATTTTGTATGACTTATTTACAAATTTCATTTTATTCGTATTTTATAATCTTCATTCAACCAAACATCAAATTTAGTGCAACCCACATTATAATAGTTGGGGACACTTTTTATGAACCTGCCCTTTCAGTAATAATAGTACGTACATGACCAGAATGTATTTCGTGATACGAATGTAAATTCGCACCCCAATTTATAGGAAAGCAGTCAAATCCCACCGCTCTCCTAAGGAATCATCGATTTAGGAAGATCCCATATATAGGTTGGAAAACAGCCTCTAGTACATTTGGAAATTTCATACAAATGCGTTAATAAAATTTATTTTTCTCGTATATTCTCATAGAATATTTATTGTTGCAAGGACTAATAATATTTTTCATTTAGACAGAAATTATTTAAAAATATTTTTTTCTTAATTTCTCATATATTTTCATATGAATCTTAATATTTGTGTGAACTTTATAGCAAATTTCATTCTATTTGTAATTTAAAATATTTTACGCTTTTTTAACAATTTTTTTTATTTTCCATTACAATTTTATAGAATTTATTTGAAATAAAATGTATTTTCAAATATTCTTTTTGATTTCTTATATATTTTCATAGGAATCACATATTTTGTATGAACTTATTAACAAATATCATTTTATTCGTATTTTATAATCTTCATTCAACCAAACATCAAATTTAGTGCAACCCACATTATAGTTGGGGACACTTTTTATGTGCCTGCCCTTTCAGTAATAATAGTACGTACATGACCAGAATGTATTTCGTGATACGAATGTAAATTCGCACCCCAATTTATAGGAAAGCAGTCAAAACCCACCGCTCTCCTAAGGAATCATCGATTTACGAAGATCCCATATATAGCTTGGAAAACAGCCTCTAGTACATTTGGAAACTTCATACAAATGCCATAATAAAATTTATTTGTCTCATTCATTCTATTTGCAATTTAAAATATTTTATATACCCATATATTTTACATTTTTTCAACAATTTTTTATTTTCCATTACAATTTTATGGAATTTATTTGAAATAAAATTTATTTTCAAATATTCTTTCTTGATTTCTTATATATTTTCATAGGAATCACATATTTTTTATGAACTTATTAACAAATTTCATTTTATTCGTATTTTATAATCTTCATTCAACCAAACATCAAATTTAGTGCAACCCACATTATAGTTGGGCACTTTATATGAACCTGCCCTTTCAGTAATAATAGTACGTACATGACCAGAATGTATTTCGTGATACGAATGTAAATTCGCACCCCAATTTATAGGAAAGCAGTCAAAACCCACCGCTCTCATAAAGAATCATCGATTTACGAAGATCCCAGGTTGGAAAACAGCCTCTAGTGCATTTGGAAATTTCATACAAATGCCATAATAAAAGTTCAATTTCTCGTATATTCTCATAGAATATTTATTGTTGCAGGGACTTATAACATTTTTGATTTAGACAAAATTTATTTCCAAATATTTGTTCATAACTTCTCATATATTTTCATATGAATCTTATATTTGAGTGAACTTTATACCAAATTTCATTCTATTTGTAATTTAAAATATTTTATATACCCATATATTTTACATTTTTTTAATGATTAGAACATCTTAAATTCGCACCCCAATTTATAGGAAAGCAGTCAAAACCCACCGCTCTCCTAAAGAATCATCGATTTACGAAGATCCCATATATAGGTTGGAAAACAGCATCTAGTACATTTGGAAATTTCATACAAATGCCTTAATAAAATTTATTTTTCTCGTATATTCTCATAGAATATTTATTGTTGCAAGGACTAATAATATTTTTCATTTAGACAGAAATTATTTAAAAATATTTTTTTCTTAATTCCTCATATATTTTCATATGAATCTTAATATTTGTGTGAACTTTATAGCAAATTTCATTCTATTTGTAATTTAAAGTATTTTATATACCCATATATTTTACGCTTTTTTAACAATTTTTTTTTATTTTCCATTACAATTTTATAGAATTTATTTGAAATAAAATGTATTTTCAAATATTCTTTTTGATTTCTTATATATTTTGATAGGAATCACATATTTTGTATGAACTTATTAACAAATATCATTTTATTCGTATTTTATAATCTTCATTCAACCAAACATCAAATTTAGTGCAACCCACATTATAGTTGGGGACACTTTTTATGTGCCTGCCCTTTCAGTAATAATAGTACGTACATGACCAGAATGTATTTCGTGATACGAATGTAAATTCTCACCCCAATTTATAGGAAAGCAGTCAAAACCCACCGCTCTCCTAAGGAATCATCGATTTACGAAGATCCCATATATAGCTTGGAAAACAGCCTCTAGTACATTTGGAAATTTCATACAAATGCCATAATAAAATTTATTTGTCTCATTCATTCTATTTGTAATTTAAAATATTTTATATACCCATATATTTTACATTTTTTCAACAATTTTTTTATTTTCCATTACAATTTTATGGAATTTATTTGAAATAAAATGTATTTTCAAATATTCTTTCTTGATTTCTTATATATTTTCATAGGAATCACATATTTTGTATGACTTATTTACAAATTTCATTTTATTCGTATTTTATAATCTTCATTCAACCAAACATCAAATTTAGTGCAACCCACATTATAGTTGGGGACACTTTTTATGAACCTGCCCTTTCAGTAATAATAGTACGTACATGACCAGAATGTATTTCGTGATACGAATGTAAATTCGCACCCCAATTTATAGAAAAGCAGTCAAAACCCACCGCTCTCCTGAAGAATCATCGATTTACGAAGATCCCATATATAGGTTGGAAAACAGCCTCTAGTGCATTTGGAAATTTCATACAAATGCCATAATAAAAGTTCAATTTCTCGTATATTCTCATAAAATATTATTTGTTGCAGGGACTTATAACATTTTTGATTTAGACAGAATTTATTTCCAAATATTTTTTCATAACTTCCCATATATTTTCATATGAATCTTATATTTGTGTGAACTTTATACCAAATTTCATTTTATTTGTAATTTAAAATATTTTATATACCCATATATTTTACATTTTTTTAATGATTAGAATGGATATAAACATCTTAAATTCGCACCCCAATTTATAGGAAAGCAGTCAAAACCCACCGCTCTCCTAAAGAATCATCGATTTACGAAGATCCCATATATAGGTTGGAAAACAGCCTCTAGTACATTTGGAAATTTCATACAAATGCCTTAATAAAATTTATTTTTCTCGTATATTCTCATAGAATATTTATTGTTGCAGGGACTTATAACATTTTTCATTTAGACAGAATTTATTTCCAAATATTTTTTCTTAACTTCTCATATATTTTCATATGAATCTTTTATTTGTGTGAACTTTATACCAAATTTCATTCTATTTGTAATTTAATATATTTTACATTTTTTCAACAATTTTTTTATTTTCCATTACAATTTTATGGAATTTATTTGAAATAAAATGTATTTTCAAATATTCTTTCTTGATTTCTTATATTTTTTCATAGGAATCACATATTTTGTATGACTTATTTACAAAATTCATTTTATTCGTATTTTATAATCTTTATTCAACCAAACATCAAATTTAGTGCAACCCACATTATAATAGTTGGGGACACTTTTTATGAACCTGCCCTTTCAGTAATAATAGTACGTACATGACCAGAATGTATTTCGTGATACGAATGTAAATTCGCACCCCAATTTATAGGAAAGCAGTCAAATCCCACCGCTCTCCTAAGGAATCATCGATTTAGGAAGATCCCATATATAGGTTGGAAAACAGCCTCTAGTACATTTGGAAATTTCATACAAATGCCTTAATAAAATTTATTTTTCTCGTATATTCTCATAGAATATTTATTGTTGCAGGGACTAATAATATTTTTCATTTAGACAGAAATTATTTAAAAATATTTTTTTCTTAATTTCTCATATATTTTCATATGAATCTTTTATTTGTGTGAACTTTATACCAAATTTCATTCTATTTGTAATTTAATATATTTTACATTTTTTAACAATTTTTTTATTTTCCTTACAATTTTATGGAATTTATTTGAAATAAAATGTATTTTCAAATATTCTTTCTTGATTTCTTATATTTTTTCATAGGAATCACATATTTTGTATGACTTATTTACAAATTTCATTTTATTCGTATTTTATAATCTTCATTCAACCAAACATCAAATTTAGTGCAACCCACATTATAATAGTTGGGGACACTTTTTATGAACCTGCCCTTTCAGTAATAATGGTACGTACATGACCAGAATGTATTTCGTGATACGAATGTAAATTCGCACCCCAATTTATAGGAAAACAGTCAAATCCCACCGCTCTCCTAAGGAATCATCGATTTAGGAAGATCCCATATATAGGTTGGAAAACAGCCTCTAGTACATTTGGAAATTTCATACAAATGCGTTAATAAAATTTATTTTTCTCGTATATTCTCATAGAATATTTATTGTTGCAAGGACTAATAATATTTTTCATTTAGACAGAAATTATTTAAAAATATTTTTTTCTTAATTTCTCATATATTTTCATATGAATCTTAATATTTGTGTGAACTTTATAGCAAATTTCATTCTATTTGTAATTTAAAATATTTTACGCTTTTTTAACAATTTTTTTTATTTTCCATTACAATTTTATAGAATTTATTTGAAATAAAATGTATTTTCAAATATTCTTTTTGATTTCTTATATATTTTCATAGGAATCACATATTTTGTATGAACTTATTAACAAATTTCATTTTATTCGTATTTTATAATCTTCATTCAACCAAACATCAAATTAAGTGCAACCCACATTATAGTTGGGGACACTTTTTATGAACCTGCCCTTTCAGTAATAATAGTACGTACATGACCAGAATGTATTTCGTGATACGAATGTAAATTCGCACCCCAATTTATAGGAAAGCAGTCAAATCCCACCGCTCTCCTAAGGAATCATCGATTTAGGAAGATCCCATATATAGGTTGGAAAACAGCCTCTAGTACATTTGGAAATTTCATACAAATGCCTTAATAAAATTTATTTTTCTCGTATATTCTCATAGAATATTTATTGTTGCAGGGACTAATAATATTTTTCATTTAGACAGAAATTATTTAAAAATATTTTTTTCTTAATTTCTCATATATTTTCATATAAATCTTTTATTTGTGTGAACCTTTATACCAAATTTCATTCTATTTGTAATTTAATATATTTTACATTTTTTCAACAATTTTTTTATTTTCCTTACAATTTTATGGAATTTATTTGAAATAAAATGTATTTTCAAATATTCTTTCTTGATTTCTTATATATTTTCATAGGAATCACATATTTTTTATGAACTTATTAACAAATTTCATTTTATTCGTATTTTATAATCTTCATTCAACCAAACATCAAATTTATTTCAACCCACATTATAGTTGGGCACTTTATATGAACCTGCCCTTTCAGTAATAATAGTACGTACATGACCAGAATGTATTTCGTGATACGAATGTAAATTCGCACCCCAATTTATAGGAAAGCAGTCAAAACCCACCGCTCTCCTAAGGAATCATCGATTTACGAAGATCCCATATATAGGTTGGAAAACAGCCTCTAGTACATTTGGAAATTTCATACAAATGCCTTAATAAAATTTATTTTTCTCGTATATTCTCATAGAATATTTATTGTTGCAGGTACTTATAACATTTTTCATTTAGACAGAATTTATTTCCAAATATTTTTTTCTTAACTTCTCATATATTTTCATATGAATCTTTTATTTGTGTGAACTTTATAGCAAATTTCATTCTATTTGTAATTTAAAATATTTTATATACCCATATATTTTACATATTTTTCAACAATTTTTTTATTTTCCATTACAATTTTATGGAATTTATTTGAAATAAAATGTATTTTCAAATATTCTTTCTTGATTTTGCGTATATTCTCATAGAATATTTATTAGTGCAGGGACTAATAACATTTTTCATTTAGACAGAAATTATTTCAAAATATTTTTTTCTTAATTTCTCATATATTTTCATATGAATCTTATATTTGTATGAACTTTATAGCAAATTTCATTCTATTTGTAATTTAAAATATTTTATATACCCATATATTTTACGCTATTTTAACAATTTTTTTTATTTTCCATTACAATTTTATGGAATTTATTTGAAATAAAATGTATTTTCAAATATTCTTTCTTGATTTCTTATATATTTTCATAGGAATCACATATTTTGTATGAACTTATTAACAAATTTCATTTTATTCGTATTTTATAATCTTCATTCAACCAAACATCAAATTTAGTGCAACCCACATTATAGTTGGGGACACTTTTTATGAACCTGCCCTTTCAGTAATAATAGTACGTACATGACCAGAATGTATTTCGTGATACGAATGTAAATTCGCACCCCAATTTATAGGAAAGCAGTCAAAACCCACCGCTCTCCTAAGGAATCATCGATTTACGAAGATCCCATATATAGCTTGGAAAACAGCCTCTAGTACATTTGGAAATTTCATACAAATGCCATAATAAAATTTATTTGTCTCATTCATTCTATTTGTAATTTAAAATATTTTATATACCCATATATTTTACATTTTTTCAACAATTTTTTTATTTTCCATTACAATTTTATGGAATTTATTTGAAATAAAATGTATTTTCAAATATTCTTTCTTGATTTCTTATATATTTTCATAGGACTCACATATATTGTATGAACTTATTAACAAATTTCATTTTATTCGTATTTTATAATCTTCATTCAACCAAACATCAAATTTAGTGCAACCCACATTATAGTTGGGGACACTTTTTATGAACCTGCCCTTTCAGTAATAATAGTACGTACATGACCAGAATGTATTTCGTGATACGAATGTAAATTCGCACCCCAATTTATAGGAAAGCAGTCAAAACCCACCGCTCTCCTAAGGAATCATCGATTTACGAAGATCCCATATATAGCTTGGAAAACAGCCTCTAGTACATTTGGAAATTTCATACAAATACATGACCAGAATGTATTTCGTGATACGAATGTAAATTCGCACCCCAATTTATAGAAAAGCAGTCAAAACCCACCGCTCTCGTGAAGAATCATCGATTTACGAAGATCCCATATATAGGTTGGAAAACAGCCTCTAGTGCATTTATAAATTTCATACAAATGCCTTAATAAAATTTATTTTTCTCGTATATTCTCATAGAATATTTATTGTTGCAGGCACTTATAACATTTTTCATTTAGAGAGAATTTATTTCCAAATATTTTTTCTTAACTTCTCATATATTTTCATATGAATCTTTTATTTGTGTGAACTTTATACCAAATTTCATTCTATTTGTCATTTAATATATTTTACATTTTTTCAACAATTTTTTTATTTTCCTTACAATTTTATGGAATTTATTTGAAATAAAATGTATTTTCAAATATTCTTTCTTGATTTCTTATATTTTTTCATAGGAATCACATATTTTGTATGACTTATTTACAAATTTCATTTTATTCGTATTTTATAATCTTCATTCAACCAAACATCAAATTTAGTGCAACCCACATTATAGTTGGGCACTTTATATGAACCTGCCCTTTCAGTAATAATAGTACGTACATGACCAGAATGTATTTCGTGATACGAATGTAAATTCACACCCCAATTTATAGGAAAGCAGTCAAAACCCACCGCTCTCCTAAAGAATCATCGATTTACGAAGATCCCATATATAGCTTGGAAAACAGCCTCTAATACATTTGGAAATTTCATACAAATGCCATAATAAAATTTATTTGTCTCATTCATTCTATTTGTAATTTAAAATATTTTATATACCCATATGTCTCGTCTTTCTTCGAAAAAACCTTAAAAAATTGATGTACAAAACTCTTTACATTTTTTCAACAATTTTTTTATTTTCCATTACAATTTTATGGAATTTATTTGAAATAAAATGTATTTTCAAATATTCTTTCTTGATTTCTTATATATTTTCATAGGAATCACATATTTTTTATGAACTTATTAACAAATTTCATTTTATTCGTATTTTATAATCTTCATTCAACCAAACATCAAATTTATTTCAACCCACATTATAGTTGGGCACTTTATATGAACCTGCCCTTTCAGTAATAATAGTACGTACATGACCAGAATGTATTTCGTGATACGAATGTAAATTCGCACCCCAATTTATAGGAAAGCAGTCAAAACCCACCGCTCTCCTAAGGAATCATCGATTTACGAAGATCCCATATATAGGTTGGAAAACAGCCTCTAGTACATTTGGAAATTTCATACAAATGCCTTAATAAAATTTATTTTTCTCGTATATTCTCATAGAATATTTATTGTTGCAGGTACTTATAACATTTTTCATTTAGACAGAATTTATTTCCAAATATTTTTTTCTTAACTTCTCATATATTTTCATATGAATCTTTTATTTGTGTGAACTTTATAGCAAATTTCATTCTATTTGTAATTTAAAATATTTTATATACCCATATATTTTACATATTTTTCAACAATTTTTTTATTTTCCATTACAATTTTATGGAATTTATTTGAAATAAAATGTATTTTCAAATATTCTTTCTTGATTTTGCGTATATTCTCATAGAATATTTATTAGTGCAGGGACTAATAACATTTTTCATTTAGACAGAAATTATTTCAAAATATTTTTTTCTTAATTTCTCATATATTTTCATATGAATCTTATATTTGTATGAACTTTATAGCAAATTTCATTCTATTTGTAATTTAAAATATTTTATATACCCATATATTTTACGCTATTTTAACAATTTTTTTATTTTCCATTACAATTTTATGGAATTTATTTGAAATAAAATGTATTTTCAAATATTCTTTCTTGATTTCTTATATATTTTCATAGGAATCACATATTTTGTATGAACTTATTAACAAATTTCATTTTATTCGTATTTTATAATCTTCATTCAACCAAACATCAAATTTAGTGCAACCCACATTATAGTTGGGGACACTTTTTATGAACCTGCCCTTTCAGTAATAATAGTACGTACATGACCAGAATGTATTTCGTGATACGAATGTAAATTCGCACCCCAATTTATAGGAAAGCAGTCAAAACCCACCGCTCTCCTAAGGAATCATCGATTTACGAAGATCCCATATATAGGTTGGAAAACAGCCTCTAGTACATTTGGAAATTTCATACAAATGCCATAATAAAATTTATTTGTCTCATTCATTCTATTTGTAATTTAAAATATTTTATATACCCATATATTTTACATTTTTTCAACAATTTTTTTTATTTTCCATTACAATTTTATGGAATTTATTTGAAATAAAATGTATTTTCAAATATTCTTTCTTAATTTCTTATATATTTTCATAGGACTCACATATATTGTATGAACTTATTAACAAATTTCATTTTATTCGTATTTTATAATCTTCATTCAACCAAACATCAAATTTAGTGCAACCCACATTATAGTTGGGGACACTTTTTATGAACCTGCCCTTTCAGTAATAATAGTACGTACATGACTAGAATGTATTTCGTGATACGAATGTAAATTCGCACCCCAATTTATAGGAAAGCAGTCAAAACCCACCGCTCTCCTAAGGAATCATCGATTTACGAAGATCCCATATATAGCTTGGAAAACACCTCTAGTACATTTGGAAATTTCATACAAATACATGACCAGAATGTATTTCGTGATACGAATGTAAATTCGCACCCCAATTTATAGAAAAGCAGTCAAAACCCACCGCTCTCGTGAAGAATCATCGATTTACGAAGATCCCATATATAGGTTGGAAAACAGCCTCTAGTGCATTTATAAATTTCATACAAATGCCATAATAAAATTTATTTGTCTCATTCATTCTATTTGTAATTTAAAATATTTTATATACCCATATATTTTACATATTTTCAACAATTTTTTTATTTTCCATTACAATTTTATGGAATTTATTTGAAATAAAATGTATTTTCAAATATTCTTTCTTGATTTCTTATATATTTTCATAGGAATCACATATTTTGTATGAACTTATTAACAAATTTCATTTTATTCGTATTTTATATCCTTCATTCAACCAAACATCAAATTTAGTGCAACCCACATTATAGTTGGGGACTCTTTTTATGAACCTGCCCTTTCAGTAATAATAGTACGTACATGACCAGAATGTATTTCGTGATACGAATGTAAATTCGCACCCCAATTTATAGGAAAGCAGTCAAAACCCACCGCTCTCCTAAGGAATCATCGATTTACGAAGATCCCATATATAGGTTGGAAAACAGCCTCTAGTACATTTGGAAATTTCATACAAATGCCATAATAAAAGTTCAATTTCTCGTATATTCTCATAAAATATTTGTTGCAGAGACTTATAACATTTTTGATTTAGACAGAATTTATTTCCAAATATTTTTGCTTAACTTCTCATATATTTTCATATGAATCTTTTATTTGTGTGAACTTTATACCAAATTTCATTCTATTAGTAATTTAAAATATTTTATATACCCATATATTTTACATATTTTTCAACAATTTTTTTATTTTCCATTACAATTTTATGGAATTTATTGGAAATAAAATGTATTTTCAAATATTCTTTCTTGATTTCGCGTATATTCTCATAGAATATTTATTGTTGCAGGGACTAATAATATTTTTCATTTAGACAGAAATTATTTCAAAATATTTTTTTCTTAATTTCTCATATATTTTCATATGAATCTTATATTTGTGTGAACTTTATAGCAAATTTCATTCTATTTGTAATTTAAAATATTTTATATACCCATATATTTTACGCTATTTTAACAATTTTTTTATTTTCCATTACAATGTTATGGAATTTATTTGAAATAAAATGTATTTTCAAATATTCTTTCTTGATTTCTTATATATTTTCATAGGAATCACATATTTTTTATGAACTTATTAACAAATTTCATTTTATTTGTATTTTATAATCTTCATTCAACCAAACATCAAATTTATTTCAACCCACATTATAGTTGGGCACTTTATATGAACCTGCCCTTTCAGTAATAATAGTACGTACATGACCAGAATGTATTTCGTGATACGAATGTAAATTCGCACCCCAATTTATAGGAAAGCAGTCAAAACCCACCGCTCCTAAGGAATCATCGATTTACGAAGATCCCATATATAGGTTGGAAAACAGCCTCTAGTACATTTGGAAATTTCATACAAATGCCTTAATAAAATTTATTTTTCTCGTATATTCTCATAGAATATTTATTGTTGCAGGTACTTTAACATTTTTCATTTAGACAGAAATTATTTCAAAATATTTTTTTCTTAATTTCTCATATATTTTCATATGAATCTTATATTTGTGTGAACTTTAAGCAAATTTCATTCTATTTGTAATTTAAAATATTTTATATACCCATATATTTTACGCTATTTTAACAATTTTTTTATTTTCCATTACAATGTTATGGAATTTATTTGAAATAAAATGTATTTTCAAATATTCTTTCTTGATATCTTATATATTTTCATAGGAATCACATATTTTGTATGAACTTATTAACAAATTTCATTTTATTCGTATTTTATAATCTTCATTCAACCAAACATCAAATTTAGTGCAACCCACATTATAGTTGGGGACACTTTTTATGAACCTGCCCTTTCAGTAATAATAGTACGTACATGACCAGAATGTATTTCGTGATACGAATGTAAATTCGCACCCCAATTTATAGGAAAGCAGTCAAAACCCACCGCTCTCCTAAGGAATCATCGATTTACGAAGATCCCATATATAGCTTGGAAAACAGCCTCTAGTACATTTGGAAATTTCATACAAATGCCATAATAAAATTTATTTGTCTCATTCATTCTATTTGTAATTTAAAATATTTTATATACCCATATATTTTACATTTTTTCAACAATTTTTTTATTTTCCATTACAATTTTATGGAATTTATTTGAAATAAAATGTATTTTCAAATATTCTTTCTTGATTTCTTATATATTTTCATAGGACTCACATATTTTGTATGAACTTATTAACAAATTTCATTTTATTCGTATTTTATAATCTTCATTCAACCAAACATCAAATTTAGTGCAACCCACATTATAGTTGGGGACACTTTTTATGAACCTGCCCTTTCAGTAATAATAGTACGTACATGACCAGAATGTATTTCGTGATACGAATGTAAATTCGCACCCCAATTTATAGGAAAGCAGTCAAAACCCACCGCTCTCCTAAGGAATCATCGATTTACGAAGATCCCATATATAGCTTGGAAAACAGCCTCTAGTACATTTGGAAATTTCATACAAATACATGACCAGAATGTATTTCGTGATACGAATGTAAATTCGCACCCCAATTTATAGAAAAGCAGTCAAAACCCACCGCTCTCGTGAAGAATCATCGATTTAGGAAGATCCCATATATAGGTTGGAAAACAGCCTCTAGTACATTTGGAAATTTCATACAAATGCCTTAATAAAATTTATTTTTCTCGTATATTCTCATAGAATATTTATTGTTGCAGGTACTTTAACATTTTTCATTTAGACAGAAATTATTTCAAAATATTTTTTTCTTAATTTCTCATATATTTTCATATGAATCTTATATTTGTGTGAACTTTATAGCAAATTTCATTCTATTTGTAATTTAAAATATTTTATATACCCATATATTTTACGCTATTTTAACAATTTTTTTATTTTCCATTACAATGTTATGGAATTTATTTGAAATAAAATGTATTTTCAAATATTCTTTCTTGATATCTTATATATTTTCATAGGAATCACATATTTTGTATGAACTTATTAACAAATTTCATTTTATTCGTATTTTATAATCTTCATTCAACCAAACATCAAATTTAGTGCAACCCACATTATAGTTGGGGACACTTTTTATGAACCTGCCCTTTCAGTAATAATAGTACGTACATGACCAGAATGTATTTCGTGATACGAATGTAAATTCGCACCCCAATTTATAGGAAAGCAGTCAAAACCCACCGCTCTCCTAAGGAATCATCGATTTACGAAGATCCCATATATAGCTTGGAAAACAGCCTCTAGTACATTTGGAAATTTCATACAAATGCCATAATAAAATTTATTTGTCTCATTCATTCTATTTGTAATTTAAAATATTTTATATACCCATATATTTTACATTTTTTCAACAATTTTTTTATTTTCCATTACAATTTTATGGAATTTATTTGAAATAAAATGTATTTTCAAATATTCTTTCTTGATTTCTTATATATTTTCATAGGACTCACATATTTTGTATGAACTTATTAACAAATTTCATTTTATTCGTATTTTATAATCTTCATTCAACCAAACATCAAATTTAGTGCAACCCACATTATAGTTGGGGACACTTTTTATGAACCTGCCCTTTCAGTAATAATAGTACGTACATGACCAGAATGTATTTCGTGATACGAATGTAAATTCGCACCCCAATTTATAGGAAAGCAGTCAAAACCCACCGCTCTCCTAAGGAATCATCGATTTACGAAGATCCCATATATAGCTTGGAAAACAGCCTCTAGTACATTTGGAAATTTCATACAAATGCCATAATAAAATTTATTTGTCTCATTCATTCTATTTGTAATTTAAAATATTTTATATACCCATATATTTTACATATTTTCAACAATTTTTTTATTTTCCATTACAATTTTATGGAATTTATTTGAAATAAAATGTATTTTCAAATATTCTTTCTTGATTTCTTATATATTTTCATAGGAATCACATATTTTGTATGAACTTATTAACAAATTTCATTTTATTCGTATTTTATATCCTTCATTCAACCAAACATCAAATTTAGTGCAACCCACATTATAGTTGGGGACTCTTTTTATGAACCTGCCCTTTCAGTAATAATAGTACGTACATGACCAGAATGTATTTCGTGATACGAATGTAAATTCGCACCCCAATTTATAGGAAAGCAGTCAAAACCCACCGCTCTCGTGAAGAATCATCGATTTACGAAGATCCCATATATAGGTTGGAAAACAGCCTCTAGTGCATTTATAAATTTCATACAAATGCCATAATAAAAGTTCAATTTCTCGTATATTCTCATAAAATATTATTTGTTGCAGAGACTTATAACATTTTTGATTTAGACAGAATTTATTTCCAAATATTTTTGCTTAACTTCTCATATATTTTCATATGAATCTTTTATTTGTGTGAACTTTATACCAAATTTCATTCTATTAGTAATTTAAAATATTTTATATACCCATATATTTTACATATTTTTCAACAATTTTTTTATTTTCCATTACAATTTTATGGAATTTATTGGAAAAAAAATGTATTTTAAATATTCTTTCTTGATTTCGCGTATATTCTCATAGAATATTTATTGTTGCAGGGACTAATAATATTTTTCATTTAGACAGAAATTATTTCAAAATATTTTTTTCTTAATTTCTCATATATTTTCATATGAATCTTATATTTGTGTGAACTTTATAGCAAATTTCATTCTATTTGTAATTTAAAATATTTTATATACCCATATATTTTACGCTATTCTAACAATTTTTTTATTTTCCATTACAATGTTATGGAATTTATTTGAAATAAAATGTATTTTCAAATATTCTTTCTTGATTTCTTATATATTTTCATAGGAATCACATATTTTTTATGAACTTATTAACAAATTTCATTTTATTCGTATTTTATAATCTTCATTCAACCAAACATCAAATTTATTTCAACCCACATTATAGTTGGGCACTTTATATGAACCTGCCCTTTCAGTAATAATAGTATGTACATGACCAGAATGTATTTCGTGATACGAATGTAAATTCGCACCCCAATTTATAGGAAAGCAGTCAAAACCCACCGCTCTCCTAAGGAATCATCGATTTACGAAGATCCCATATATAGGTTGGAAAACAGCCTCTAGTACATTTGGAAATTTCATACAAATGCCTTAATAAAATTTATTTTTCTCGTATATTCTCATAGAATATTTATTGTTGCAGGTACTTATAACATTTTTCATTTAGACAGAAATTATTTCAAAATATTTTTTTCTTAATTTCTCATATATTTTCATATGAATCTTATATTTGTGTGAACTTTATAGCAAATTTCATTCTATTTGTAATTTAAAATATTTTATATACCCATATATTTTACGCTATTTTAACAATTTTTTTATTTTCCATTACAATGTTATGGAATTTATTTGAAATAAAATGTATTTTCAAATATTCTTTCTTGATTTCTTATATATTTTCATAGGAATTACATATTTTGTATGAACTTATTAACAAATTTCATTTTATTCGTATTTTATAATCTTCATTCAACCAAACATCAAATTTAGTGCAACCCACATTATAGATGGGCACTTTATATGAACCTGCCCTTTCAGTAATAATAGTACGTACATGACCAGAATGTATTTCGTGATACGAATGTAAATTCGCACCCCAATTTATAGGAAAGCAGTCAAAACCCACCGCTCTCCTAAAGAATCATCGATTTACGAAGATCCCATATATAGGTTGGAAAACAGCCTCTAGTACATTTGGAAATTTCATGCCTTAATAAAATTTATTTTTCTCGTATATTCTCATAGAATATTTATTGTTGCAGGGACTTATAACATTTTTCATTTAGACAGAATTTATTTCCAAATATTTTTTCTTAACTTCTCATATATTTTCATATGAATCTTTTATTTGTGTGAACTTTATAGCAAATTTCATTCTATTTGTAATTTAAAATATTTTATATACCCATATATTTTACATATTTTTCAACAATTTTTTTATTTTCCATTACAATTTTATGGAATTTATTTGAAATAAAATGTATTTTCAAATATTCTTTCTTGATTTTGCGTATATTCTCATAGAATATTTATTGTTGCAGGGACTAATAATATTTTTCATTTAGACAGAAATTATTTCAAAATATTTTTTTCTTAATTTCTCATATATTTTCATATGAATCTTATATTTGTGTGAACTTTATAGCAAATTTCATTCTATTTGTAATTTAAAATATTTTATATACCCATATATTTTACGCTATTTTAACAATTTTTTTATTTTCCATTACAATTTTATGGAATTTATTTGAAATAAAATGTATTTTCAAATATTCTTTCTTGATTTCTTATATATTTTCATAGGAATCACATATTTTGTATGAACTTATTAACAAATTTCATTTTATTCGTATTTTATATCCTTCATTCAACCAAACATCAAATTTAGTGCAACCCACATTATAGTTGGGGACACTTTTTATGAACCTGCCCTTTCAGTAATAATAGTACGTACATGACCAGAATGTATTTCGTGATACGAATGTAAATTCGCACCCCAATTTATAGGAAAGCAGTCAAAACCCACCGCTCTCCTAAGGAATCATCGATTTACGAAGATCCCATATATAGGTTGGAAAACAGCCTCTAGTACATTTGGAAATTTCATACAAATGCCATAATAAAATTTATTTGTCTCATTCATTCTATTTGTAATTTAAAATATTTTATATACCCATATATTTTACATTTTTTCAACAATTTTTTTATTTTCCATTACAATTTTATGGAATTTATTTGAAATAAAATGTATTTTCAAATATTCTTTCTTGATTTCTTATATATTTTCATAGGAATCACATATTTTGTATGAACTTATTAACAAATTTCATTTTATTCGTATTTTATAATCTTCATTCAACCAAACATCAAATTTAGTGCAACCCACGTTATAGATGGGCACTTTATATGAACCTGCCCTTTCAGTAATAATAGTACGTACATGACCAGAATGTATTTCGTGATACGAATGTAAATTCGCACCCCAATTTATAGGAAAGCAGTCAAAACCCACCGCTCTCCTAAGGAATCATCGATTTACGAAGATCCCATATATAGGTTGGAAAACAGCCTCTAGTACATTTGGAAATTTCATACAAAATGCCTTAATAAAATTTATTTTTCTCGTATATTCTCATAGAATATTTATTGTTGCAGGGACTTATAACATTTTTCATTTAGACAGAATTTATTTCCAAATATTTTTTCTTAACTTCCCATATATTTTCATATGAATCTTTTATTTGTGTGAACTTTATAGCAAATTTCATTCTATTTGTAATTTAAAATATTTTATATACTCATATATTTTACATTTTTTCAACAATTTTTTTATTTTCCATTACAATTTTATGCAATTTATTTGAAATAAAATGTATTTTCAAATATTCTTTCTTGATTTTGAGTATATTCTCATAGAATATTTATTGTTGCAGGGACTAATAATATTTTTCATTTAGACAGAAATTATTTCAAAATATTTTTTTCTTAATTTCTCATATATTTTCATATGAATCTTATAATTGTGTGAACTTTATAGCAAATTTCATTCTATTTGTAATTTAAAATATTTTATATACCCATATATTTTACGCTATTTTAACAATTTTTTTATTTTCCATTACAATTTTATGGAATTTATTTGAAATAAAATGTATTTTCAAATATTCTTTCTTGATTTCTTATATATTTTCATAGGAATCACATATTTTTATTAACAAATTTCATTTTATTCGTATTTTATAATCTTCATTCAACCAAACATCAAATTTAGTGCAACCCACATTATAGTTGGGGACACTTTTTATGACCCTGCCCTTTCAGTAATAATAGTACGTACATGACCAGAATGTATTTCGTGATACGAATGTAAATTCGCACCCCAATTTATAGGAAAGCAGTCAAAACCCACCGCTCTCCTAAGGAATCATCGATTTACGAAGATCCCATATATAGGTTGGAAAACAGCCTCTAGTACATTTGGAAATTTCATACAAATGCCATAATAAAATTTATTTGTCTCATTCATTCTATTTGTAATTTAAAATATTTTATATACCCATATATTTTACATTTTTTCAACAATTTTTTTATTTTCCATTACAATTTTATGGAATTTATTTGAAATAAAATGTATTTTCAAATATTCTTTCTTGATTTCTTATATATTTTCATAGGAATCACATATTTTGTATGAACTTATTAACAAATTTCATTTTATTCGTATTTTATAATCTTCATTCAACCAAACATCAAATTTAGTGCAACCCACGTTATAGATGGGCACTTTATATGAACCTGCCCTTTCAGTAATAATAGTACGTACATGACCAGAATGTATTTCGTGATACGAATGTAAATTCGCACCCCAATTTATAGGAAAGCAGTCAAAACCCACCGCTCTCCTAAGGAATCATCGATTTGCGAAGATCCCATATATAGGTTGGAAAACAGCCTCTAGTACATTTGGAAATTTCATACAAATGCCTTAATAAAATTTATTTTTCTCGTATATTCTCATAGAATATTTATTGTTGCAGGGACTTATAACATTTTTCATTTAGACAGAATTTATTTCCAAATATTTTTTCTTAACTTCCCATATATTTTCATATGAATCTTTTATTTGTGTGAACTTTATAGCAAATTTCATTCTATTTGTAATTTAAAATATTTTATATACTCATATATTTTACATTTTTTCAACAATTTTTTTATTTTCCATTACAATTTTATGCAATTTATTTGAAATAAAATGTATTTTCATATATTCTTTCTTGATTTTGAGTATATTCTCATAGAATATTTATTGTTGCAGGGACTAATAATATTTTTCATTTAGACAGAAATTATTTCAAAATATTTTTTTCTTAATTTCTCATATATTTTCATATGAATCTTATATTTGTGTGAACTTTATAGCAAATTTCATTCTATTTGTAATTTAAAATATTTTATATACCCATATATTTTACGCTATTTTAACAATTTTTTTATTTTCCATTACAATTTTATGGAATTTATTTGAAATAAAATGTATTTTCAAATATTCTTTCTTGATTTCTTATATATTTTCATAGGAATCACATATTTTGTATGAACTTATTAACAAATTTCATTTTATTCGTATTTTATAATCTTCATTCAACCAAACATCAAATTTAGTGCAACCCACATTATAGTTGGGGACACTTTTTATGACCCTGCCCTTTCAGTAATAATAGTACGTACATGACCAGAATGTATTTCGTGATACGAATGTAAATTCGCACCCCAATTTATAGGAAAGCAGTCAAAACCCACCGCTCTCCTAAGGAATCATCGATTTACGAAGATCCCATATATAGGTTGGAAAACAGCCTCTAGTACATTTGGAAATTTCATACAAATGCCATAATAAAATTTATTTGTCTCATTCATTCTATTTGTAATTTAAAATATTTTATATAACCATATATTTTACGCTATTTTAACAATTTTTTTATTTTCCATTACAATTTTATGGAATTTATTTGAAATAAAATGTATTTTCAAATATTCTTTCTTGATTTCTTATATATTTTCATAGGAATCACATATTTTGTATGAACTTATTAACAAATTTCATTTTATTCGTATTTTATAATCTTCATTCAACCAAACATCAAATTTAGTGCAACCCACATTATAAAATATTCTTTTTTGATTTTGAGTATATTCTCATAGAATATTTATTGTTGCAGGGACTAATAATATTTTTCATTTAGACAGAAATTATTTCAAAATATTTTTTTCTTAATTTCTCATATATTTTCATATGAATCTTATATTTGTGTGAACTTTATAGCAAATTTCATTCTATTTGTAATATAAAATATTTTATATACCCATATATTTTACGCTATTTTAACAATTTTTTTATTTTCCATTACAATTTTATGGAATTTATTTGAAATAAAATGTATTTTCAAATATTCTTTCTTGATTTCTTATATATTTTCATAGGAATCACATATTTTGTATGAACTTATTAACAAATTTCATTTTATTCGTATTTTATAATCTTCATTCAACCAAACATCAAATTTAGTGCAACCCACGTTATAGATGGGCACTTTATATGAACCTGCCCTTTCAGTAATAATAGTACGTACATGACCAGAATGTATTTCGTGATACGAATGTAAATTCGCACCCCAATTTATAGGAAAGCAGTCAAAACCCACCGCTCTCCTAAGGAATCATCGATTTACGAAGATCCCATATATAGGTTGGAAAACAGCCTCTAGTACATTTGGAAATTTCATACAAATGCCATAATAAAATTTATTTGTCTCATTCATTCTATTTGTAATTTAAAATATTTTATATACCCATATATTTTACATTTTTTCAACAATTTTTTTATTTTCCATTACAATTTTATGGAATTTATTTGAAATAAAATGTATTTTCAAATATTCTTTCTTGATTTCTTATATATTTTCATAGGAATCACATATTTTGTATGAACTTATTAACAAATTTCATTTTATTCGTATTTTATAATCTTCATTCAACCAAACATCAAATTTAGTGCAACCCACATTATAGTTGGGGACACTTTTTATGAACCTGCCCTTTCAGTAATAATAGTACGTACATGACCAGAATGTATTTCGTGATACGAATGTAAATTCGCACCCCAATTTATAGGAAAGCAGTCAAAACCCACCGCTCTCCTAAAGAATCATCGATTTACGAAGATCCCATATATAGGTTGGAAAACAGCCTCTAGTACATTTGGAAATTTCATACAAATGCCTTAATAAAATTTATTTTTCTCGTATATTCTCATAGAATATTTATTGTTGCAGGGACTTATAACATTTTTCATTTAGACAGAATTTATTTCCAAATATTTTTTCTTAACTTCTCATATATTTTCATATGAATCTTTTATTTGTGTGAACTTTATAGCAAATTTCATTCTATTTGTAATTTAAAATATTTTATATACCCATATATTTTACATATTTTTCAACAATTTTTTTATTTTCCATTACAATTTTATGGAATTTGTTTGAAATAAAATGTATTTTCAAATATTCTTTCTTGATTTTGCGTATATTGTCATAGAATATTTATTGTTGCAGGGACTAATAATATTTTTCATTTAGACAGAAATTATTTCAAAATATTTTTTTCTTAATTTCTCATATATTTTCATATGAATCTTATATTTGTGTGAACTTTATAGCAAATTTCATTCTATTTGTAATTTAAAATATTTTATATACCCATATATTTTACGCTATTTTAACAATTTTTTTATTTTCCATTACAATTTTATGGAATTTATTTGAAATAAAATGTATTTTCAAATATTCTTTCTTGATTTTGCGTATATTCTCATAGAATATTTATTGTTGCAGGGACTTATAATATTTTTCATTTAGACAGAAATTATTTCAAAATATTTTTTTCTTAATTTCTAATATATTTTCATATGAATCTTTTATTTGTGTGAACTTTATAGCAAATTTCATTCTATTTGTAATTTAAAATATTTTATATACTCATATATTTTACATTTTTTCAACATTTTTTTATATTTGTGTGAACTTTATAGCAAATTTCATTCTATTTGTAATTTAAAATATTTTATATACCCATATATTTTACGCTATTTTAACAATTTTTTTATTTTCCATTACAATTTTATGGAATTTATTTGAAATAAAATGTATTTTCAAATAATCTTTCTTGATTTCTTATATATTTTCATAGGAATCACATATTTTGTATGAACTTATTAACAAATTTCATATTATTCGTATTTTATAATCTTCATTCAACCAAACATCAAATTTAGTGCAACCCACTTGGGCACTTTATATGAACCTGCCCTTTCAGTAATAATAGTACGTACATGACCAGAATGTATTTCGTGATACGAATGTAAATTCGCACCCCAATTTATAGGAAAGCAGTCAAAACCCACCGCTCTCCTAAAGAATCATCGATTTACGAAGATCCCATATATAGGTTGGAAAACAGCCTCTAGTACATTTGGAAATTTCATACAAATGCCTTAATAAAATTTATTTTTCTCGTATATTCTCATAGAATATTTATTGTTGCAGGGACTTATAACATTTTTCATTTAGACAGAATTTATTTCCAAATATTTTTTCTTAACTTCCCATATATTTTCATATGAATCTTTTATTTGTGTGAACTTTATAGCAAATTTCATTCTATTTGTAATTTAAAATATTTTATATACTCATATATTTTACATTTGTTCAACATTTTTTTTATTTTCCATTACAATTTTATGCAATTTATTTGAAATAAAATGTATTTTCAAATATTCTTTTTTGATTTTGAGTATATTCTCATAGAATATTTATTGTTGCAGGGACTAATAATATTTTTCATTTAGACAGAAATTATTTCAAAATATTTTTTTCTTAATTTCTAATATATTTTCATATGAATCTTATATTTGTGTGAACTTTATAGCAAATTTCATTCTATTTGTAATTTAAAATATTTTATATACCCATATATTTTACGCTATTTTAACAATTTTTTTATTTTCCATTACAATTTTATGGAATTTATTTGAAATAAAATGTATTTTCAAATATTCTTTCTTGATTTCTTATATATTTTCATAGGAATCACATATTTTGTATGAACTTATTAACAAATTTCATTTTATTCGTATTTTATAATCTTCATTCAACCAAACATCAAATTTAGTGCAACCCACATTATAGATGGGCACTTTATATGAACCTGCCCTTTCAGTAATAATAGTACGTACATGACCAGAATGTATTTCGTGATACGAATGTAAATTCGCATCCCAATTTATAGGAAAGCAGTCAAAACCCACCGCTCTCCTAAAGAATCATCGATTTACGAAGATCCCATATATAGGTTGGAAAACAGCCTCTAGTACATTTGGAAATTTCATACAAATGCCTTAATAAAATTTATTTTTCTCGTATATTCTCATAGAATATTTATTGTTGCAGGGACTTATAACATTTTTCATTTAGACAGAATTTATTTCCAAATATTTTTTCTTAACTTCCCATATATTTTCATATGAATCTTTTATTTGTGTGAACTTTATAGCAAATTTCATTCTATTTGTAATTTAAAATATTTTATATACTCATATATTTTACATTTTTTCAACAATTTTTTTATTTTCCATTACAATTTTAATGAATTTATTTGAAATCAAATGTATTTTCAAATATTCTTTCTTGATTTCTTATATATTTTCATAGGAATCACATATTTTGTATGAACTTATTAACAAATTTCATTTTATTCGTATTTTATAATCTTCATTCAACCAAACATCAAATTTAGTGCAACCCACTTGGGCACTTTTTATGAACCTGCCCTTTCAGTAATAATAGTACGTACATGACCAGAATGTATTTCGTGATACGAATGTAAATTCGCACCCCAATTTATAGGAAAGCAGTCAAAACCCACCGCTCTCCTAAAGAATCATCGATTTACGAAGATCCCATATATAGGTTGGAAAACAGCCTCTAGTACATTTGGAAATTTCATACAAATGCCTTAATAAAATTTATTTTTCTCGTATATTCTCATAGAATATTTATTGTTGCAGGGACTTATAACATTTTTCATTTAGACAGAATTTATTTCCAAATATTTTTTCTTAACTTCCCATATATTTTCATATGAATCTTTTATTTGTGTGAACTTTATAGCAAATTTCATTCTATTTGTAATTTAAAATATTTTATATACTCATATATTTTACATTTGTTCAACATTTTTTTTATTTTCCATTACAATTTTATGCAATTTATTTGAAATAAAATGTATTTTCAAATATTATTTTTTGATTTTGAGTATATTCTCATAGAATATTTATTGTTGCAGGGACTAATAATATTTTTCATTTAGACAGAAATTATTTCAAAATATTTTTTTCTTAATTTCTAATATATTTTCATATGAATCTTATATTTGTGTGAACTTTATAGCAAATTTCATTCTATTTGTAATTTAAAATATTTTATATACCCATATATTTTACGCTATTTTAACAATTTTTTTATTTTCCATTACAATTTTATGGAATTTATTTGAAATAAAATGTATTTTCAAATATTCTTTCTTGATTTCTTATATATTTTCATAGGAATCACATATTTTGTATGAACTTATTAACAAATTTCATTTTATTCGTATTTTATAATCTTCATTCAACCAAACATCAAATTTAGTGCAACCCACATTATAGATGGGCACTTTATATGAACCTGCCCTTTCAGTAATAATAGTACGTACATGACCAGAATGTATTTCGTGATACGAATGTAAATTCGCATCCCAATTTATAGGAAAGCAGTCAAAACCCACCGCTCTCCTAAAGAATCATCGATTTACGAAGATCCCATATATAGGTTGGAAAACAGCCTCTAGTACATTTGGAAATTTCATACAAATGCCTTAATAAAATTTATTTTTCTCGTATATTCTCATAGAATATTTATTGTTGCAGGGACTTATAACATTTTTCATTTAGACAGAATTTATTTCCAAATATTTTTTCTTAACTTCCCATATATTTTCATATGAATCTTTTATTTGTGTGAACTTTATAGCAAATTTCATTCTATTTGTAATTTAAAATATTTTATATACTCATATATTTTACATTTTTTCAACAATTTTTTTATTTTCCATTACAATTTTATGGAATTTATTTGAAATCAAATGTATTTTCAAATATTCTTTCTTGATTTCTTATATATTTTCATAGGAATCACATATTTTGTATGAACTTATTAACAAATTTCATTTTATTCGTATTTTATAATCTTCATTCAACCAAACATCAAATTTAGTGCAACCCACTTGGGCACTTTTTATGAACCTGCCCTTTCAGTAATAATAGTACGTACATGACCAGAATGTATTTCGTGATACGAATGTAAATTCGCACCCCAATTTATAGGAAAGCAGTCAAAACCCACCGCTCTCCTAAGGAATCATCGATTTACGAAGATCCCATATATAGGTTGGAAAACAGCCTCTAGTACATTTGGAAATTTCATACAAATGCCATAATAAAATTTATTTGTCTCATTCATTCTATTTGTAATTTAAAATATTTTATATACCCATATATTTTACATTTTTTCAACAATTTTTTTATTTTCCATTACAATTTTATGGAATTTATTTGAAATCAAATGTATTTTCAAATATTCTTTCTTGATTTCTTATATATTTTCATAGGAATCACATATTTTGTATGAACTTATTAACAAATTTCATTTTATTCGTATTTTATAATCTTCATTCAACCAAACATCAAATTTAGTGCAACCCACGTTATAGATGGGCACTTTATATGAACCTGCCCTTTCAGTAATAATAGTACGTACATGACCAGAATGTATTTCGTGATACGAATGTAAATTCGCACCCCAATTTATAGGAAAGCAGTCAAAACCCACCGCTCTCCTAAGGAATCATCGATTTACGAAGATCCCATATATAGGTTGGAAAACAGCCTCTAGTACATTTGGAAATTTCATACAAATGCCTTAATAAAATTTATTTTTCTCGTATATTCTCATAGAATATTTATTGTTGCAGGGACTTATAACATTTTTCATTAAGACAGAATTTATTTCCATTTTTCTTAACTTCCCATATATTTTCATATGAATCTTTTATTTGTGTGAACTTTATAGCAAATTTCATTCTATTTGTAATTTAAAATATTTTATATACTCATATATTTTACATTTTTTCAACATTTTTTTATATTTGTGTGAACTTTATAGCAAATTTCATTCTATTTGTAATTTAAAATATTTTATATACCCATATATTTTACGCTATTTTAACAATTTTTTTATTTTCCATTACAATTTTATGGAATTTATTTGAAATAAAATGTATTTTCAAATATTCTTTCTTGATTTCTTATATATTTTCATAGGAATCACATATTTTGTATGAACTTATTAACAAATTTCATATTATTCGTATTTTATAATCTTCATTCAACCAAACATCAAATTTAGTGCAACCCACTTGGGCACTTTATATGAACCTGCCCTTTCAGTAATAATAGTACGTACATGACCAGAATGTATTTCGTGATACGAATGTAAATTCGCACCCCAATTTATAGGAAAGCAGTCAAAACCCACCGCTCTCCTAAAGAATCATCGATTTACGAAGATCCCATATATAGGTTGGAAAACAGCCTCTAGTACATTTGGAAATTTCATACAAATGCCTTAATAAAATTTATTTTTCTCGTATATTCTCATAGAATATTTATTGTTGCAGGGACTTATAACATTTTTCATTTAGACAGAATTTATTTCCAAATATTTTTTCTTAACTTCCCATATATTTTCATATGAATCTTTTATTTGTGTGAACTTTATAGCAAATTTCATTCTATTTGTAATTTAAAATATTTTATATACTCATATATTTTACATTTTTTCAACAATTTTTTTATTTTCCATTACAATTTTATGGAATTTATTTGAAATCAAATGTATTTTCAAATATTCTTTCTTGATTTCTTATATATTTTCATAGGAATCACATATTTTGTATGAACTTATTAACAAATTTCATTTTATTCGTATTTTATAATCTTCATTCAACCAAACATCAAATTTAGTGCAACCCTCTTGGGCACTTTTTATGAACCTGCCCTTTCAGTAATAATAGTACGTACATGACCAGAATGTATTTCGTGATACGAATGTAAATTCGCACCCCAATTTATAGGAAAGCAGTCAAAACCCACCGCTCTCCTAAGGAATCATCGATTTACGAAGATCCCATATATAGGTTGGAAAACAGCCTCTAGTACATTTGGAAATTTCATACAAATGCCATAATAAAATTTATTTGTCTCATTCATTCTATTTGTAATTTAAAATATTTTATATACCCATATATTTTACATTTTTTCAACAATTTTTTTATTTTCCATTACAATTTTATGGAATTTATTTGAAATCAAATGTATTTTCAAATATTCTTTCTTGATTTCTTATATATTTTCATAGGAATCACATATTTTGTATGAACTTATTAACAAATTTCATTTTATTCGTATTTTATAATCTTCATTCAACCAAACATCAAATTTAGTGCAACCCACGTTATAGATGGGCACTTTATATGAACCTGCCCTTTCAGTAATAATAGTACGTACATGACCAGAATGTATTTCGTGATACGAATGTAAATTCGCACCCCAATTTATAGGAAAGCAGTCAAAACCCACCGCTCTCCTAAGGAATCATCGATTTACGAAGATCCCATATATAGGTTGGAAAACAGCCTCTAGTACATTTGGAAATTTCATACAAATGCCTTAATAAAATTTATTTTTCTCGTATATTCTCATAGAATATTTATTGTTGCAGGGACTTATAACATTTTTCATTAAGACAGAATTTATTTCCAAATATTTTTTCTTAACTTCCCATATATTTTCATATGAATCTTTTATTTGTGTGAACTTTATAGCAAATTTCATTCTATTTGTAATTTAAAATATTTTATATACTCATATATTTTACATTTTTTCAACATTTTTTTATATTTGTGTGAACTTTATAGCAAATTTCATTCTATTTGTAATTTAAAATATTTTATATACCCATATATTTTACGCTATTTTAACAATTTTTTTATTTTCCATTACAATTTTATGGAATTTATTTGAAATAAAATGTATTTTCAAATATTCTTTCTTGATTTCTTATATATTTTCATAGGAATCACATATTTTGTATGAACTTATTAACAAATTTCATATTATTCGTATTTTATAATCTTCATTCAACCAAACATCAAATTTAGTGCAACCCACTTGGGCACTTTATATGAACCTGCCCTTTCAGTAATAATAGTACGTACATGACCAGAATGTATTTCGTGATACGAATGTAAATTCGCACCCCAATTTATAGGAAAGCAGTCAAAACCCACCGCTCTCCTAAAGAATCATCGATTTACGAAGATCCCATATATAGGTTGGAAAACAGCCTCTAGTACATTTGGAAATTTCATACGAATGCCTTAATAAAATTTATTTTTCTCGTATATTCTCATAGAATATTTATTGTTGCAGGGACTTATAACATTTTTCATTTAGACAGAATTTATTTCCAAATATTTTTTCTTAACTTCCCATATATTTTCATATGAATCTTTTATTTGTGTGAACTTTATAGCAAATTTCATTCTATTTGTAATTTAAAATATTTTATATACTCATATATTTTACATTTGTTCAACATTTTTTTTATTTTCCAATACAATTTTATGCAATTTATTTGAAATAAAATGTATTTTCAAATATTCTTTTTTGATTTTGAGTATATTCTCATAGAATATTTATTGTTGCAGGGACTAATAATATTTTTCATTTAGACAGAAATTATTTCAAAATATTTTTTTCTTAATTTCTAATATATTTTCATATGAATCTTATATTTGTGTGAACTTTATAGCAAATTTCATGCTATTTGTAATTTAAAATATTTTATATACCCATATATTTTACGCTATTTTAACAATTTTTTTTATTTTCCATTACAATTTTATGGAATTTATTTGAAATAAAATGTATTTTCAAATATTCTTTCTTGATTTCTTATATATTTTCATAGGAATCACATATTTTGTATGAACTTATTAACAAATTTCATTTTATTCGTATTTTATAATCTTCATTCAACCAAACATCAAATTTAGTGCAACCCACATTATAGATGGGCACTTTATATGAACCTACCCTTTCAGTAATAATAGTACGTACATGACCAGAATGTATTTCGTGATACGAATGTAAATTCGCATCCCAATTTATAGGAAAGCAGTCAAAACCCACCGCTCTCCTAAAGAATCATCGATTTACGAAGATCCCATATATAGGTTGGAAAACAGCCTCTAGTACATTTGGAAATTTCATACAAATGCCTTAATAAAATTTATTTTTCTCGTATATTCTCATAGAATATTTATTGTTGCAGGGACTTATAACATTTTTCATTTAGACAGAATTTATTTCCAAATATTTTTTCTTAACTTCTCATATATTTTCATATGAATCTTTTATTTGTGTGAACTTTATAGCAAATTTCATTCTATTTGTAATTTAAAATATTTTATATAACCATATATTTTACATATTTTTCAACAATTTTTTTATTTTCCATTACAATTTTATGGAATTTATTTGAAATAAAATGTATTTTCAAATATTCTTTCTTGATTTCTTATATATTTTCATAGGAATCACATATTTTGTATGAACTTATTAACAAATTTCATTTTATTCGTATTTTATAATCTTCATTCAACCAAACATCAAATTTAGTGCAACCCACATTATAGTTGGGGACACTTTTTATGAACCTGCCCTTTCAGTAATAATAGTACGTACATGACCAGAATGTATTTCGTGATACGAATGTAAATTCGCACCCCAATTTATAGGAAAGCAGTCAAAACCCACCGCTCTCCTAAGGAATCATCGATTTACGAAGATCCCATATATAGCTTGGAAAACAGCCTCTAGTACACTTAGAAATTTCATACAAATGCCATAATAAAATTTATTTGTCTCATTCATCCATTTGTAATTTTAAATATTTTATATACCCATATATTTTACATTTTTTCAACAATTTTTTTATTTTCCATTACAATTTTATGGAATTTATTTGTACTATTTTAACAATTTTTTTATTTTCCATTACAATGTTATGGAATTTATTTGAAATAAAATGTATTTTCAAATATTCTTTCTTGATTTCTTATATATTTTCATAGGAATCACATATTTTGTATGAACTTATTAACAAATTTCATTTTATTCGTATTTTATAATATTCATTCAACCAAACATCAAATTTAGTGCAACCCACATTATAGTTGGGGACACTTTTTATGAACCTGCCCTTTCAGTAATAATAGTACGTACATGACCAGAATGTATTTCGTGATACGAATGTAAATTCGCACCCCAATTTATAGGAAAGCAGTCAGAACCCACCGCTCTCCTAAGGAATCATCGATTTACGAAGATCCCATATATAGCTTGGAAAACAGCCTCTAGTACATTTGGAAATTTCATACAAATACATGACCAGAATGTATTTCGTGATACGAATGTAAATTCGCACCCCAATTTATAAAAAAGCAGTCAAAACCCACCGCTCTCGTGAAGAATCATCGATTTACGAAGATCCCATATATAGGTTGGAAAACAGCCTCTAGTGCATTTGGAAATTTCATACAAATGCCATAATAAAAGTTCAATTTCTCGTATATTCTCATAAAATATTATTTGTGGACTTGTAACATTTTTGATTTAGACAGAATTTATTTCCAATTATTTTTTCATAACTTCTCATATATTTTCATTTGAATCTTATATTTGTGTGAACTTTATACAAATTTCATTCTATTTGTAATTTAAAATATTTTATATACCCATATATTTTACATTTTTTTAATGATTAGAATGGATATAAACATCTTAAATTCGCACCCCAATTTATAGGAAAGCAGTCAAAACCCACCGCTCCTAAGGAATCATCGATTTACGAAGATCCCATATATAGGTTGGAAAACAGCCTCTAGTACATTTGGAAATTTCATACAAATGCCATAATACAATTTATTTGTCTCATTCATTCTATTTGTAATTTAAAATATTTTATATACCCATATATTTTACATTTTGTCAACAATTTTTTTATTTTCCATTACAATTTTATGGAATTTATTTGAAATAAAATGTATTTTCAAATATTCTTTCTTGATTTCTTATATATTTTCATAGGAATCACATATTTTGTATGAACTTATTAACAAATTTCATTTTATTCGTATTTTATAATCTTCATTCAACCAAACATCAAAATTAGTGCAACCCACATTATAGTTGGGGACACTTTTTATGAACCTGCCCTTTCAGTAATAATAGTACGTACATGACCAGAATGTATTTCGTGATACGAATGTAAATTCGCACCCCAATTTATAGGAAAGCAGTCAAAACCCACCGCTCTCCTAAAGAATCATCGATTTACGAAGATCCCATATATAGGTTGGAAAACAGCCTCTAGTACATTTGGAAATTTCATACAAATGCCTTAATAAAATTTATTTTTCTCGTATATTCTCATAGAATATTTATTGTTGCAGGGACTTATAACATTTTTCATTTAGACAGAATTTATTTCCAAATATTTTTTCTTAACTTCCCATATATTTTCATATGAATCTTTTATTTGTGTGAACTTTATAGCAAATTTCATTCTATTTGTAATTTAAAATATTTTATATACTCATATATTTTACATTTGTTCAACATTTTTTTTTATTTTCCATTACAATTTTATGCAATTTATTTGAAATAAAATGTATTTTCAAATATTCTTTTTTGATTTTGAGTATATTCTCATAGAATATTTATTGTTGCAGGGACTAATAATATTTTTCATTTAGACAGAAATTATTTCAAAGTATTTTTTTCTTAATTTCTAATATATTTTCATATGAATCTTATATTTGTGTGAACTTTATAGCAAATTTCATTCTATTTGTAATTTAAAATATTTTATATACCCATATATTTTACGCTATTTTAACAATTTTTTTATTTTCCATTACAATTTTATGGAATTTATTTGAAATAAAATGTATTTTCAAATATTCTTTCTTGATTTCTTATATATTTTCATAGGAATCACATATTTTGTATGAACTTATTAACAAATTTCATTTTATTCGTATTTTATAATCTTCATTCAACCAAACATCAAATTTAGTGCAACCCACATTATAGATGGGCACTTTATATGAACCTGCCCTTTCAGTAATAATAGTACGTACATGACCAGAATGTATTTCGTGATACGAATGTAAATTCGCATCCCAATTTATAGGAAAGCAGTCAAAACCCACCGCTCTCCTAAAGAATCATCGATTTACGAAGATCCCATATATAGGTTGGAAAACAGCCTCTAGTACATTTGGAAATTTCATACAAATGCCTTAATAAAATTTATTTTTCTCGTATATTCTCATAGAATATTTATTGTTGCAGGGACTTATAACATTTTTCATTTAGACAGAATTTATTTCCAAATATTTTTTCTTAACTTCCCATATATTTTCATATGAATCTTTTATTTGTGTGAACTTTATAGCAAATTTCATTCTATTTGTAATTTAAAATATTTTATATACTCATATATTTTACATTTTTTCAACAATTTTTTATATTTGTGTGAACTTTATAGCAAATTTCATTCTATTTGTAATTTAAAATATTTTATATACCCATATATTTTACGCTATTTTAACAATTTTTTTATTTTCCATTACAATTTTATGGAATTTATTTGAAATAAAATGTATTTTCAAATATTCTTTCTTGATTTCTTATATATTCTCATAGGAATCACATATTTTGTATGAACTTATTAACAAATTTCATATTATTCGTATTTTATAATCTTCATTCAACCAAACATCAAATTTAGTGCAACCCACTTGGGCACTTTATATGAACCTGCCCTTTCAGTAATAATAGTACGTACATGACCAGAATGTATTTCGTGATACGAATGTAAATTCGCACCCCAATTTATAGGAAAGCAGTCAAAACCCACCGCTCTCCTAAAGAATCATCGATTTACGAAGATCCCATATATAGGTTGGAAAACAGCCTCTAGTACATTTGGAAATTTCATACAAATGCCTTAATAAAATTTATTTTTCTCGTATATTCTCATAGAATATTTATTGTTGCAGGGACTTATAACATTTTTCATTTAGACAGAATTTATTTCCAAATATTTTTTCTTAACTTCCCATATATTTTCATATGAATCTTTTATTTGTGTGAACTTTATAGCAAATTTCATTCTATTTGTAATTTAAAATATTTTATATACTCATATATTTTACATTTGTTCAACATTTTTTTTATTTTCCATTACAATTTTATGCAATTTATTTGAAATAAAATGTATTTTCAAATATTCTTTTTTGATTTTGAGTATATTCTCATAGAATATTTATTGTTGCAGGGACTAATAATATTTTTCATTTAGACAGAAATTATTTCAAAATATTTTTTTCTTAATTTCTAATATATTTTCATATGAATCTTATATTTGTGTGAACTTTATAGCAAATTTCATTCTATTTGTAATTTAAAATATTTTATATACCCATATATTTTACGCTATTTTTACAATTTTTTTATTTTCCATTACAATTTTATGGAATTTATTTGAAATAAAATGTATTTTCAAATATTCTTTCTTGATTTCTTATATATTTTCATAGGAATCACATATTTTGTATGAACTTATTAACAAATTTCATTTTATTCGTATTTTATAATCTTCATTCAACCAAACATCAAATTTAGTGCAACCCACATTATAGATGGGCACTTTATATGAACCTGCCCTTTCAGTAATAATAGTACGTACATGACCAGAATGTATTTCGTGATACGAATGTAAATTCGCATCCCAATTTATAGGAAAGCAGTCAAAACCCACCGCTCTCCTAAAGAATCATCGATTTACGAAGATCCCATATATAGGTTGGAAAACAGCCTCTAGTACATTTGGAAATTTCATACAAATGCCTTAATAAAATTTATTTTTCTCGTATATTCTCATAGAATATTTATTGTTGCAGGGACTTATAACATTTTTCATTTAGACAGAATTTATTTCCAAATATTTTTTCTTAACTTCCCATATATTTTCATATGAATCTTTTATTTGTGTGAACTTTATAGCAAATTTCATTCTATTTGTAATTTAAAATATTTTATATACTCATATATTTTACATTTTTTCAACAATTTTTTTATTTTCCATTACAATTTTATGGAATTTATTTGAAATCAAATGTATTTTCAAATATTCTTTCTTGATTTCTTATATATTTTCATAGGAATCACATATTTTGTATGAACTTATTAACAAATTTCATTCTATTCGTATTTTATAATCTTCATTCAACCAAACATCAAATTTAGTGCAACCCACTTGGGCACTTTTTATGAACCTGCCCTTTCAGTAATAATAGTACGTACATGACCAGAATGTATTTCGTGATACGAATGTAAATTCGCACCCCAATTTATAGGAAAGCAGTCAAAACCCACCGCTCTCCTAAGGAATCATCGATTTACGAAGATCCCATATATAGGTTGGAAAACAGCCTCTAGTACATTTGGAAATTTCATACAAATGCCATAATAAAATTTATTTGTCTCATTCATTCTATTTGTAATTTAAAATATTTTATATACCCATATATTTTACATTTTTTCAACAATTTTTTTATTTTCCATTACAATTTTATGGAATTTATTTGAAATCAAATGTATTTTCAAATATTCTTTCTTGATTTCTTATATATTTTCATAGGAATCACATATTTTGTATGAACTTATTAACAAATTTCATTTTATTCGTATTTTATAATCTTCATTCAACCAAACATCAAATTTAGTGCAACCCACGTTATAGATGGGCACTTTATATGAACCTGCCCTTTCAGTAATAATAGTACGTACATGACCAGAATGTATTTCGTGATACGAATGTAAATTCGCACCCCAATTTATAGGAAAGCAGTCAAAACCCACCGCTCTCCTAAGGAATCATCGATTTACGAAGATCCCATATATAGGTTGGAAAACAGCCTCTAGTACATTTGGAAATTTCATACAAATGCCTTAATAAAATTTATTTTTCTCGTATATTCTCATAGAATATTTATTGTTGCAGGGACTTATAACATTTTTCATTTAGACAGAATTTATTTCCAAATATTTTTTCTTAACTTCCCATATATTTTCATATGAATCTTTTATTTGTGTGAACTTTATAGCAAATTTCATTCTATTTGTAATTTAAAATATTTTATATACTCATATATTTTACATTTTTTCAACAATTTTTTATATTTGTGTGAACTTTATAGCAAATTTCATTCTATTTGTAATTTAAAATATTTTATATACCCATATATTTTACGCTATTTTAACAATTTTTTTATTTTCCATTACAATTTTATGGAATTTATTTGAAATAAAATGTATTTTCAAATATTCTTTCTTGATTTCTTATATATTCTCATAGGAATCACATATTTTGTATGAACTTATTAACAAATTTCATATTATTCGTATTTTATAATCTTCATTCAACCAAACATCAAATTTAGTGCAACCCACTTGGGCACTTTATATGAACCTGCCCTTTCAGTAATAATAGTACGTACATGACCAGAATGTATTTCGTGATACGAATGTAAATTCGCACCCCAATTTATAGGAAAGCAGTCAAAACCCACCGCTCTCCTAAAGAATCATCGATTTACGAAGATCCCATATATAGGTTGGAAAACAGCCTCTAGTACATTTGGAAATTTCATACAAATGCCTTAATAAAATTTATTTTTCTCGTATATTCTCATAGAATATTTATTGTTGCAGGGACTTATAACATTTTTCATTTAGACAGAATTTATTTCCAAATATTTTTTCTTAACTTCCCATATATTTTCATATGAATCTTTTATTTGTGTGAACTTTATAGCAAATTTCATTCTATTTGTAATTTAAAATATTTTATATACTCATATATTTTACATTTGTTCAACATTTTTTTTATTTTCCATTACAATTTTATGCAATTTATTTGAAATAAAATGTATTTTCAAATATTCTTTTTTGATTTTGAGTATATTCTCATAGAATATTTATTGTTGCAGGGACTAATAATATTTTTCATTTAGACAGAAATTATTTCAAAATATTTTTTTCTTAATTTCTAATATATTTTCATATGAATCTTATATTTGTGTGAACTTTATAGCAAATTTCATTCTATTTGTAATTTAAAATATTTTATATACCCATATATTTTACGCTATTTTTACAATTTTTTTATTTTCCATTACAATTTTATGGAATTTATTTGAAATAAAATGTATTTTCAAATATTCTTTCTTGATTTCTTATATATTTTCATAGGAATCACATATTTTGTATGAACTTATTAACAAATTTCATTTTATTCGTATTTTATAATCTTCATTCAACCAAACATCAAATTTAGTGCAACCCACATTATAGATGGGCACTTTATATGAACCTGCCCTTTCAGTAATAATAGTACGTACATGACCAGAATGTATTTCGTGATACGAATGTAAATTCGCATCCCAATTTATAGGAAAGCAGTCAAAACCCACCGCTCTCCTAAAGAATCATCGATTTACGAAGATCCCATATATAGGTTGGAAAACAGCCTCTAGTACATTTGGAAATTTCATACAAATGCCTTAATAAAATTTATTTTTCTCGTATATTCTCATAGAATATTTATTGTTGCAGGGACTTATAACATTTTTCATTTAGACAGAATTTATTTCCAAATATTTTTTCTTAACTTCCCATATATTTTCATATGAATCTTTTATTTGTGTGAACTTTATAGCAAATTTCATTCTATTTGTAATTTAAAATATTTTATATACTCATATATTTTACATTTTTTCAACAATTTTTTTATTTTCCATTACAATTTTATGGAATTTATTTGAAATCAAATGTATTTTCAAATATTCTTTCTTGATTTCTTATATATTTTCATAGGAATCACATATTTTGTATGAACTTATTAACAAATTTCATTCTATTCGTATTTTATAATCTTCATTCAACCAAACATCAAATTTAGTGCAACCCACTTGGGCACTTTTTATGAACCTGCCCTTTCAGTAATAATAGTACGTACATGACCAGAATGTATTTCGTGATACGAATGTAAATTCGCACCCCAATTTATAGGAACGCAGTCAAAACCCACCGCTCTCCTAAGGAATCATCGATTTACGAAGATCCCATATATAGGTTGGAAAACAGCCTCTAGTACATTTGGAAATTTCATACAAATGCCTTAATAAAATTTATTTTTCTCCTATATTCTCATAGAATATTTATTGTTGCAGGGACTTATAACATTTTTCATTTAGACAGAATTTATTTCCAAATATTTTTTCTTAACTTCCCATATATTTTCATATGAATCTTTTATTTGTGTGAACTTTATAGCAAATTTCATTCTATTTGTAATTTAAAATATTTTATATACTCATATATTTTACATTTTTTCAACAATTTTTTATATTTGTGTGAACTTTATAGCAAATTTCATTCTATTTGTAATTTAAAATATTTTATATACCCATATATTTTACGCTATTTTAACAATTTTTTTATTTTCCATTACAATTTTATGGAATTTATTTGAAATAAAATGTATTTTCAAATATTCTTTCTTGATTTCTTATATATTCTCATAGGAATCACATATTTTGTATGAACTTATTAACAAATTTCATATTATTCGTATTTTATAATCTTCATTCAACCAAACATCAAATTTAGTGCAACCCACTTGGGCACTTTATATAAACCTGCCCTTTCAGTAATAATAGTACGTACATGACCAGAATGTATTTCGTGATACGAATGTAAATTCGCACCCCAATTTATAGGAAAGCAGTCAAAACCCACCGCTCTCCTAAAGAATCATCGATTTACGAAGATCCCATATATAGGTTGGAAAACAGCCTCTAGTACATTTGGAAATTTCATACAAATGCCTTAATAAAATTTATTTTTCTCGTATATTCTCATAGAATATTTATTGTTGCAGGGACTTATAACATTTTTCATTTAGACAGAATTTATTTCCAAATATTTTTTCTTAACTTCCCATATATTTTCATATGAATCTTTTATTTGTGTGAACTTTATAGCAAATTTCATTCTATTTGTAATTTAAAATATTTTATATACTCATATATTTTACATTTGTTCAACATTTTTTTTATTTTCTATTACAATTTTATGCAATTTATTTGAAATAAAATGTATTTTCAAATATTCTTTTTTGATTTTGAGTATATTCTCATAGAATATTTATTGTTGCAGGGACTAATAATATTTTTCATTTAGACAGAAATTATTTCAAAATATTTTTTTCTTAATTTCTAATATATTTTCATATGAATCTTATATTTGTGTGAACTTTATAGCAAATTTCATTCTATTTGTAATTTAAAATATTTTATATACCCATATATTTTACGCTATTTTTACAATTTTTTTATTTTCCATTACAATTTTATGGAATTTATTTGAAATAAAATGTATTTTCAAATATTCTTTCTTGATTTCTTATATATTTTCATAGGAATCACATATTTTGTATGAACTTATTAACAAATTTCATTTTATTCGTATTTTATAATCTTCATTCAACCAAACATCAAATTTAGTGCAACCCACATTATAGATGGGCACTTTATATGAACCTGCCCTTTCAGTAATAATAGTACGTACATGACCAGAATGTATTTCGTGATACGAATGTAAATTCGCATCCCAATTTATAGGAAAGCAGTCAAAACCCACCGCTCTCCTAAAGAATCATCGATTTACGAAGATCCCATATATAGGTTGGAAAACAGCCTCTAGTACATTTGGAAATTTCATACAAATGCCTTAATAAAATTTATTTTTCTCGTATATTCTCATAGAATATTTATTGTTGCAGGGACTTATAACATTTTTCATTTAGACAGAATTTATTTCCAAATATTTTTTCTTAACTTCCCATATATTTTCATATGAATCTTTTATTTGTGTGAACTTTATAGCAAATTTCATTCTATTTGTAATTTAAAATATTTTATATACTCATATATTTTACATTTTTTCAACAATTTTTTTATTTTCCATTACAATTTTATGGAATTTATTTGAAATCAAATGTATTTTCAAATATTCTTTCTTGATTTCTTATATATTTTCATAGGAATCACATATTTTGTATGAACTTATTAACAAATTTCATTCTATTCGTATTTTATAATCTTCATTCAACCAAACATCAAATTTAGTGCAACCCACTTGGGCACTTTTTATGAACCTGCCCTTTCAGTAATAATAGTACGTACATGACCAGAATGTATTTCGTGATACGAATGTAAATTCGCACCCCAATTTATAGGAAAGCAGTCAAAACCCACCGCTCTCCTAAGGAATCATCGATTTACGAAGATCCCATATATAGGTTGGAAAACAGCCTCTAGTACATTTGGAAATTTCATAGAAATGCCATAATAAAATTTATTTGTCTCATTCATTCTATTTGTAATTTAAAATATTTTATATACCCATATATTTTACATTTTTTCAACAATTTTTTTATTTTCCATTACAATTTTATGGAATTTATTTGAAATCAAATGTATTTTCAAATATTCTTTCTTGATTTCTTATATATTTTCATAGGAATCACATATTTTGTATGAACTTATTAACAAATTTCATTTTATTCGTATTTTATAATCTTCATTCAACCAAACATCAAATTTAGTGCAACCCACGTTATAGATGGGCACTTTATATGAACCTGCCCTTTCAGTAATAATAGTACGTACATGACCAGAATGTATTTCGTGATACGAATGTAAATTCGCACCCCAATTTATAGGAAAGCAGTCAAAACCCACCGCTCTCCTAAGGAATCATCGATTTACGAAGATCCCATATATAGGTTGGAAAACAGCCTCTAGTACATTTGGAAATTTCATACAAATGCCTTAATAAAATTTATTTTTCTCGTATATTCTCATAGAATATTTATTGTTGCAGGGACTTATAACATTTTTCATTTAGACAGAATTTATTTCCAAATATTTTTTCTTAACTTCCCATATATTTTCATATGAATCTTTTATTTGTGTGAACTTTATAGCAAATTTCATTCTATTTGTAATTTAAAATATTTTATATACTCATATATTTTACATTTTTTCAAAATTTTTTTATATTTGTGTGAACTTTATAGCAAATTTCATTCTATTTGTAATTTAAAATATTTTATATACCCATATATTTTACGCTATTTTAACAATTTTTTTATTTTCCATTACAATTTTATGGAATTTATTTGAAATAAAATGTATTTTCAAATATTCTTTCTTGATTTCTTATATATTCTCATAGGAATCACATATTTTGTATGAACTTATTAACAAATTTCATATTATTCGTATTTTATAATCTTCATTCAACCAAACATCAAATTTAGTGCAACCCACTTGGGCACTTTATATGAACCTGCCCTTTCAGTAATAATAGTACGTACATGACCAGAATGTATTTCGTGATACGAATGTAAATTCGCACCCCAATTTATAGGAAAGCAGTCAAAACCCACGAATCATCGATTTACGAAGATCCCATATATAGGTTGGAAAACAGCCTCTAGTACATTTGGAAATTTCATACAAATGCCTTAATAAAATTTATTTTTCTCGTATATTCTCATAGAATATTTATTGTTGCAGGGACTTATAACATTTTTCATTTAGACAGAATTTATTTCCAAATATTTTTTCTTAACTTCCCATATATTTTCATATGAATCTTTTATTTGTGTGAACTTTATAGCAAATTTCATTCTATTTGTAATTTAAAATATTTTATATACTCATATATTTTACATTTGTTCAACATTTTTTTTATTTTCCATTACAATTTTATGCAATTTATTTGAAATAAAATGTATTTTCAAATATTCTTTTTTGATTTTGAGTATATTCTCATAGAATATTTATTGTTGCAGGGACTAATAATATTTTTCATTTAGACAGAAATTATTTCAAAATATTTTTTTCTTAATTTCTAATATATTTTCATATGAATCTTATATTTGTGTGAACTTTATAGCAAATTTCATTCTATTTGTAATTTAAAATATTTTATATACCCATATATTTTACGCTATTTTAACAATTTTTTTATTTTCCATTACAATTTTATGGAATTTATTTGAAATAAAATGTATTTTCAAATATTCTTTCTTGATTTCTTATATATTTTCATAGGAATCACATATTTTGTATGAACTTATTAACAAATTTCATTTTATTCGTATTTTATAATCTTCATTCAACCAAACATCAAATTTAGTGCAACCCACATTATAGATGGGCACTTTATATGAACCTGCCCTTTCAGTAATAATAGTACGTACCTGACCAGAATGTATTTCGTGATACGAATGTAAATTCGCATCCCAATTTATAGGAAAGCAGTCAAAACCCACCGCTCTCCTAAAGAATCATCGATTTACGAAGATCCCATATATAGGTTGGAAAACAGCCTCTAGTACATTTGGAAATTTCATACAAATGCCTTAATAAAATTTATTTTTCTCGTATATTCTCATAGAATATTTATTGTTGCAGGGACTTATAACATTTTTCATTTAGACAGAATTTATTTCCAAATATTTTTTCTTAACTTCCCATATATTTTCATATGAATCTTTTATTTGTGTGAACTTTATAGCAAATTTCATTCTATTTGTAATTTAAAATATTTTATATACTCATATATTTTACATTTTTTCAACAATTTTTTTATTTTCCATTACAATTTTATGGAATTTATTTGAAATCATATGTATTTTCAAATATTCTTTCTTGATTTCTTATATATTTTCATAGGAATCACATATTTTGTATGAACTTATTAACAAATTTCATTTTATTCGTATTTTATAATCTTCATTCAACCAAACATCAAATTTAGTGCAACCCACTTGGGCACTTTTTATGAACCTGCCCTTTCAGTAATAATAGTACGTACATGACCAGAATGTATTTCGTGATACGAATGTAAATTCGCACCCCAATTTATAGGAAAGCAGTCAAAACCCACCGCTCTCCTAAGGAATCATCGATTTACGAAGATCCCATATATAGGTTGGAAAACAGCCTCTAGTACATTTGGAAATTTCATACAAATGCCATAATAAAATTTATTTGTCTCATTCATTCTATTTGTAATTTAAAATATTTTATATACCCATATATTTTACATTTTTTCAACAATTTTTTTATTTTCCATTACAATTTTATGGAATTTATTTGAAATCAAATGTATTTTCAAATATTCTTTCTTGATTTCTTATATATTTTCATAGGAATCACATATTTTGTATGAACTTATTAACAAATTTCATTTTATTCGTATTTTATAATCTTCATTCAACCAAACATCAAATTTAGTGCAACCCACGTTATAGATGGGCACTTTATATGAACCTGCCCTTTCAGTAATAATAGTACGTACATGACCAGAATGTATTTCGTGATACGAATGTAAATTCGCACCCCAATTTATAGGAAAGCAGTCAAAACCCACCGCTCTCCTAAGGAATCATCGATTTACGAAGATCCCAATATAGGTTGGAAAACAGCCTCTAGTACATTTGGAAATTTCATACAAATGCCTTAATAAAATTTATTTTTCTCGTATATTCTCATAGAATATTTATTGTTGCAGGGACTTATAACATTTTTCATTTAGACAGAATTTATTTCCAAATATTTTTTCTTAACTTCCCATATATTTTCATATGAATCTTTTATTTGTGTGAACTTTATAGCAAATTTCATTCTATTTGTAATTTAAAATATTTTATATACTCATATATTTTACATTTTTTCAACATTTTTTTATATTTGTGTGAACTTTATAGCAAATTTCATTCTATTTGTAATTTAAAATATTTTATATACCCATATATTTTACGCTATTTTAACAATTTTTTTATTTTCCATTACAATTTTATGGAATTTATTTGAAATAAAATGTATTTTCAAATATTCTTTCTTGATTTCTTATATATTTTCATAGGAATCACATATTTTGTATGAACTTATTAACAAATTTCATATTATTCGTATTTTATAATCTTCATTCAACCAAACATCAAATTTAGTGCAACCCACTTGGGCACTTTATATGAACCTGCCCTTTCAGTAATAATAGTACGTACATGACCAGAATGTATTTCGTGATACGAATGTAAATTCGCACTCCAATTTATAGGAAAGCAGTCAAAACCCACCGCTCTCCTAAAGAATCATCGATTTACGAAGATCCCATATATAGGTTGGAAAACAGCCTCTAGTACATTTGGAAATTTCATACAAATGCCTTAATAAAATTTATTTTTCTCGTATATTCTCATAGAATATTTATTGTTGCAGGGACTTATAACATTTTTCATTTAGACAGAATTTATTTCCAAATATTTTTTCTTAACTTCCCATATATTTTCATATGAATCTTTTATTTGTGTGAACTTTATAGCAAATTTCATTCTATTTGTAATTTAAAATATTTTATATACTCATATATTTTACATTTGTTCAACATTTTTTTTATTTTCCATTACAATTTTATGCAATTTATTTGAAATAAAATGTATTTTCAAATATTCTTTTTTGATTTTGAGTATATTCTCATAGAATATTTATTGTTGCAGGGACTAATAATATTTTTCATTTAGACAGAAATTATTTCAAAATATTTTTTTCTTAATTTCTAATATATTTTCATATGAATCTTATATTTGTGTGAACTTTATAGCAAATTTCATTCTATTTGTAATTTTAAATATTTTATACACCCATATATTTTACGCTATTTTAACAATTTTTTTATTTTCCATTACAATTTTATGGAATTTATTTGAAATAAAATGTATTTTCAAATATTCTTTCTTGATTTCTTATATATTTTCATAGGAATCACATATTTTGTATGAACTTATTAACAAATTTCATTTTATTCGTATTTTATAATCTTCATTCAACCAAACATCAAATTTAGTGCAACCCACATTATAGATGGGCACTTTATATGAACCTGCCCTTTCAGTAATAATAGTACGTACATGACCAGAATGTATTTCGTGATACGAATGTAAATTCGCATCCCAATTTATAGGAAAGCAGTCAAAACCCACCGCTCTCCTAAAGAATCATCGATTTACGAAGATCCCATATATAGGTTGGAAAACAGCCTCTAGTACATTTGGAAATTTCATACAAATGCCTTAATAAAATTTATTTTTCTCGTATATTCTCATAGAATTTTTATTGTTGCAGGGACTTATAACATTTTTCATTTAGACAGAATTTATTTCCAAATATTTTTTCTTAACTTCTCATATATTTTCATATGAATCTTTTATTTGTGTGAACTTTATAGCAAATTTCATTCTATTTGTAATTTAAAATATTTTATATAACCATATATTTTACATATTTTTCAACAATTTTTTTATTTTCCATTACAATTTTATGGAATTTATTTGAAATAAAATGTATTTTCAAATATTCTTTCTTGATTTCTTATATATTTTCATAGGAATCACATATTTTGTATGAACTTATTAACAAATTTCATTTTATTCGTATTTTATTATCTTCATTCAACCAAACATCAAATTTAGTGCAACCCACATTATAGTTGGGGACACTTTTTATGAACCTGCCCTTTCAGTAATAATAGTACGTACATGACCAGAATGTATTTCGTGATACGAATGTAAATTCGCACCCCAATTTATAGGAAAGCAGTCAAAACCCACCGCTCTCCTAAGGAATCATCGATTTACGAAGATCCCATAGATAGCTTGGAAAACAGCCTCTAGTACACTTAGAAATTTCATACAAATGCCATAATAAAATTTATTTGTCTCATTCATCCATTTGTAATTTTAAATATTTTATATACCCATATATTTTACATTTTTTCAACAATTTTTTTATTTTCCATTACAATTTTATGGAATTTATTTGAACTATTTTAACAATTTTTTTATTTTCCATTACAATGTTATGGAATTTATTTGAAATAAAATGTATTTTCAAATATTCTTTCTTGATTTCTTATATATTTTCATAGGAATCACATATTTTGTATGAACTTATTAACAAATTTCATTTTATTCGTATTTTATAATCTTCATTCAACCAAACATCAAAATTAGTGCAACCCACATTATAGTTGGGGACACTTTTTATGAACCTGCCCTTTCAGTAATAATAGTACGTACATGACCAGAATGTATTTCGTGATACGAATGTAAATTCGCACCCCAATTTATAGGAAAGCAGTCAAAACCCACCGCTCTCCTAAGGAATCATCGATTTACGAAGATCCCATATATAGGTTGGAAAACAGCCTCTAGTACATTTGGAAATTTCATACAAATGCCATAATAAAATTTATTTTTCTCGTATATTCTCATAAAATATTATTTGTTGCAGGGACTTGTAACATTTTTGATTTAGACAGAATTTATTTCCAAATATTTTTTCATAACTTCTCATATATTTTCATATGAATCTTATATTTGTGTCAACTTTATACCAAATTTCATTCTATTTGTAATTTAAAATATTTTATATACCCATATATTTTACATTTTTTTAATGATTAGAATGGATATAAACATCTTAAATTCGCACCCCAATTTATAGGAAAGCAGTCAAAACCCACCGCTCTCCTAAAGAATCATCGATTTACGAAGATCCCATATATAGGTTGGAAAACAGCCTCTAGTACATTTAGAAATTTCATACAAATGCCATAATAAAATTTATTTGTCTCATTCATCCATTTGTAATTTTAAATATTTTATATACCCATATATTTTACGCTATTTTAACAATTTTTTTTATTTTCTATTACAATTTTATGGAATTTATTTGAAATAAAATGTATTTTCAAATATTCTTTCTTGATTTCTTATATATTTTCATAGGAATCACATATTTTGTATGAACTTATTAACAAATTTCATTTTATTCGTATTTTATAATCTTCATTCAACCAAACATCAAATTTAGTGCAACCCACATTACAGTTGGGGACACTTTTTATGAACCTGCCCTTTCAGTAATAATAGTACGTACATGACCAGAATGTATTTCGTGATACGAATGTAAATTCGCACCCCAATTTATAGGAAAGCAGTCAAAACCCACCGCTCTCCTAAGGAATCATCGATTTACGAAGATCCCATATATAGGTTGGAAAACAGCCTCTAGTACATTTGGAAATTTCATACAAATGCCATAATAAAATTTATTTGTCTCATTCATTCTATTTGTAATATAAAATATTTTATATACCCATATATTTTACATTTTTTCAACAATTTTTTTATTTTCCATTACAATTTTATGGACTTATAACATTTTTCATTTAGACAGAATTTATTTCCAAATATTTTTTCTTAACTTCTCATATATTTTCATATGAATCTTTTATTTGTGTTTTATAGCAAATTTCATTCTATTTGTAATTTAAAATATTTTATATACCCATATATTTTACGCTATTTTAACATTTTTTTTATTTTCCATTACAATTTTATGGAATTTATTTGAAATAAAATGTATTTTCAAATATTCTTTCTTGATTTCTTATATATTTTCATAGGAATCACATATTTTGTATGAACTTATTAACAAATTTCATATTATTCGTATTTTATAATCTTCATTCAACCAAACATCAAATTTAGTGTAACCCACTTGGGCACTTTATATGAACCTGCCCTTTCAGTAATAATAGTACGTACATGACCAGAATGTATTTCGTGATACGAATGTAAATTCGCACCCCAATTTATAGGAAAGCAGTCAAAACCCACCGCTCTCCTAAAGAATCATCGATTTAGGAAGATTCCATATATAGGTTGGAAACAGCCTCTAGTACATTTGGAAATTTCATACAAATGCCTTAATAAAATTTATTTTTCTCGTATATTCTCATAGAATATTTATTGTTGCAGGGACTAATAGTATTTTTCATTTAGAGAGAAAATATTTAAAAATATTTTTTTCTTAATTTATCATATGTTTTCATATGAATCTTATATTTGTGTGAACTTTATAGCAAATTTCATTCTATTTGTAATTTAAAATATTTTATATACCCATATATTTTACGCTATTTTAACTATTTTTTTATTTTCCATTACAATTTTATGGAATTTATTTGAAATAAAATGTATTTTCAAATATTCTTTCTTGATTTCTTATATATTTTCATAGGAATCACATATTTTGTATGAACTTATTAACAAATTTCATTTTATTCGTATTTTATAATCTTCATTCAACCAAACATCAAATTTAGTGCAACCCACATTATAGTTGGGGACACTTTTTATGAACCTGCCCTTTCAGTAATAATAGTACGTACATGACCAGAATGTATTTCGTGATACGAATGTAAATTCGCACCCCAATTTATAGGAAAGCAGTCAAAACCCACCGCTCTCCTAAGGAATCATCGATTTACGAAAATCCCATATATAGGTTGGAAAACAGCCTCTAGTACATTTGGAAATTTCATACAAATGCCATAATAAAATTTATTTGTCTCATTCATTCTATTTGTAATTTAAAATATTTTATATACCCATATATTTTACATTTTTTCAACAATTTTTTTATTTTCCATTACAATTTTATGGAATTTATTTGAAATAAAATGTATTTTCAAATATTCTTTCTTGATTTCTTATATATTTTCATAGGAATCACATATTTTCTATGACTTATTTACAAATTTCATTTTATTCGTATTTTATAATCTTCATTCAACCAAACATCAAATTTAGTGCAACCCACATTATAGTTGGGGACACTTTTTATGAACCTGCCCTTTCAGTAATAATAGTACGTACATGACCAGAATGTATTTCGTGATACGAATATAAATTCGCACCCCAATTTATAGGAAAGCAGTCAAAACCCACCGCTCTCCTAAGGAATCATCGATTTAGGAAGATCCCATATATAGGTTGGAAAACAGCCTCTAGTACATTTGGAAATTTCATCAATTCATCAATCATGAAATCATCATCAATTTCATACAAATGTCATAGAATATTTATTGTTGCAGGGACTAATAATATTTTTCATTTAGACAGAAATTATTTAAAAATATTTTTTTCTTAATTTATCATATATATTTTCATATGAATCTTATATTTGTGTGAACTTTATAGCAAATTTCATTCTATTTGTAATTTAAAATATTTTATATACCCATATAATTTACGCTTTTTTAACAATTTTTTTTTCCATTACAATTTTATAGAATTTATTTGAAATAAAATGTATTTTCAAATATTCTTTCTTGATTTCTTATATATTTTCATAGGAATCACATATTTTGTATGTACTTATTAACAAATTTCATTTTATTCGTATTTTATAATCTTTATTCAACCAAACATCAAATTTAGTGCAACCCACATTATAGTTGGGAACACTTTTTATGTGCCTGCCCTTTCAGTAATAATAGTACGTACATGACCAGAATGTATTTCGTGATACGAATGTAAATTCGCACCCCAATTTATAGGAAAGCAGTCAAAACCCACCGCTCTCCTAAGGAATCATCGATTTACGAAGATCCCATATATAGGTTGGAAAAAAGCCTCTAGTACATTTGGAAATTTCATACAAATGCCATAATAAAATTTATTTGTCTCATTCATTCTATTTGTAATTTAAAATATTTTATATACCCATATATTTTACAATTTTTCAACAATTTTTTTATTTTCCATTACAATTTTATGGAATTTATTTGAAATAAAATGTATTTTCAAATATTCTTTCTTGATTTCTTATATATTTTCATAGGAATCACATATTTTTTATGAACTTATTAACAAATTTCATTTTATTCGTATTTTATAATCTTCATTCAACCAAACATCAAATTTAGTGCAACCCACATTATAGATGGGCACTTTATATGAACCTGCCCTTTCAGTAATAATAGTACGTACATGACCAGAATGTATTTCGTGATACGAATGTAAATTCGCACCCCAATTTATAGGAAAGCAGTCAAAACCCACCGCTCTCCTAAAGAATCATCGATTTACGAAGATCCCATATATAGGTTGGAAAACAGCCTCTAGTGCATTTAGAAATTTCATACAAATGCCATAATAAAATTTATTTGTCTCATTCATTCTATTTGTAATTTAAAATATTTTATATACCCATATATTTTACATTTTTTCAACAATTTTTTTATTTTCCATTACAATTTTATGGAATTTATTTGAAATAAAATGTATTTTCAAATATTCTTTCTTGATTTCTTATATATTTTCATAGGAATCACATATCTTTTATGAACTTATTAACAAATTTCATTTTATTCGTATTTTATAATTTTCATTCAACCAAACATCAAATTTAGTGCAACCCACATTATAGTTGGGCCTTTTATATGAACCTGCCCTTTCAGTAATAATAGTACGTACATGACCAGAATGTATTTCGTGATACGAATGTAAATTCGCACCCCAATTTATAGAAAAGCAGTCAAAACCTACCGCTCTCCTGAAGAATCATCGATTTACGAAGATCCATATATAGGTTGGAAAACAGCCTCTAGTGCATTTAGAAATTTCATACAAATGCCATAATAAAATTTATTTGTCTCATTCATTCTATTTGTAATTTAAAATATTTTATATACCCATATATTTTACATTTTTTCAACAATTTTTTTATTTTCCATTACAATTTTATGGAATTTATTTGAAATAAAATGTATTTTCAAATATTCTTTCTTGATTTCTTATATATTTTCATAGTAATCACATATTTTGTATGAACTTATTAACAAATTTCATTTTATTCGTATAATCTGATATACGATACGAATGTAAATTCGCACAACAATTTATAGAAAAGCAGTCAAAACCCACCGCTCTCCTGAAGAATCATCGATTTACGAAGATCCCATATATAGGTTGGAAAACAGCCTCTAGTGCATTTGGAAATTTCATACAAATGCCATAATAAAATTTATTTGTCTCATTCATCCTATTTGTAATTTAAAATATTTTATATACCCATATATTTTACATTTTTTCAACAATTTTTTTATTTTCCATTACAATTTTATGGACTTATAACATTTTTCATTTAGACAGAATTTATTTCCAAATATTTTTTCTTTACTTCCCATATATTTTCATATGAATCTTTTATTTGTGTGAACTTTATAGCAAATTTCATTCTATTTGTAATTTAAAATATTTTATATACTCATATATTTTACATTTTTTCAACAATTTTTTTATTTTCCATTACAATTTTATGCAATTTATTTGAAATAAAATGTATTTTCAAATATTCTTTCTTGATTTTGAGTATATTCTCATAGAATATTTATTGTTGCAGGGACTAATAATATTTTTCATTTAGACAGAAATTATTTCAAAATATTTTTTTCTTAATTTCTCATATATTTTCATATGAATCTTATATTTGTGTGAACTTTATAGCAAATTTCATTCTATTTGTAATTTAAAATATTTTATATACCCATATATTTTACGCTATTTTAACAATTTTTTTATTTTCCATTACAATTTTATGGAATTTATTTGAAATAAAATGTATTTTCAAATATTCTTTCTTGATTTCTTATATATTTTCATAGGAATCACATATTTTGTATGAACTTATTAACAAATTTCATTTTATTCGTATTTTATAATCTTCATTCAACCAAACATCAAATTTAGTGCAACCCACATTATAGTTGGGGACACTTTTTATGACCCTGCCCTTTCAGTAATAATAGTACGTACATGACCAGAATGTATTTCGTGATACGAATGTAAATTCGCACCCCAATTTATAGGAAAGCAGTCAAAACCCACCGCTCTCCTAAGGAATCATCGATTTACGAAGATCCCATATATAGGTTGGAAAACAGCCTCTAGTACATTTGGAAATTTCATACAAATGCCATAATAAAATTTATTTGTCTCATTCATTCTATTTGTAATTTAAAATATTTTATATACCCATATATTTTACATTTTTTCAACAATTTTTTTATTTTCCATTACAATTTTATGGAATTTATTTGAAATAAAATGTATTTTCAAATATTCTTTCTTGATTTCTTATATATTTTCATAGGAATCACATATTTTGTATGAACTTATTAACAAATTTCATTTTATTCGTATTTTATAATCTTCATTCAACCAAACATCAAATTTAGTGCAACCCACATTATAGTTGGGGACACTTTTTATGAACCTGCCCTTTCAGTAATAATAGTACGTACATGACCAGAATGTATTTCGTGATACGAATGTAAATTCGCACCCCAATTTATAGAAAAGCAGTCAAAACCCAACGCTCTCCTGAAGAATCATCGATTTACGAAGATCCCATATATAGGTTGGAAAACAGCCTCTAGTACATTTGGAAATTTCATACAAATGCCATAATAAAATTTATTTGTCTCATTCATTCTATTTGTAATTTAAAATATTTTATATACCCATACATTTTACATTTTTTCAACAATTTTTTTATTTTCCATTACAATTTTATGGACTTATAACATTTTTCATTTAGACAGAATTTATTTCCAAATATTTTTTCTTAACTTCTCATATATTTTCATATGAATCTTTTATTTGTGTGAACTTTATAGCAAATTTCATTCTATTTGTAATTTAAAATATTTTATATACCCATATATTTTACATTTTTTCAACAATTTTTTTATTTTCCATTACAATTTTATGGAATTTATTTGAAATAAAATGTATTTTCAAATATTCTTTCTTGATTTCTTATATATTTTCGTAGGAATTACATATTTTGTATGACATTTACAAATTTCATTTTATTCGTATTTTATAATCTTCATTCAACCAAACATAAAATTTAGTGCAACCCACATTAAATGGGATCTTCGTAAATCGATGATTCTTTAGGAGAGCGGTGGGTTTTGACTGCTTTCCTATAAATTGGGGTGCGAATTTACATTCGTATCACGAAATACATTCTGGTCATGTACGTACTATTATTACTGAAAGGGCAGGTTCATAAAAAGTGTCCCCAACTATAATGTGGGTTGCACTTAATTTGATGTTTGGTTGAATGAAGATTATAAAATACGAATAAAATGAAATTTGTTAATAAGTTCATACAAAATATGTGATTCCTATGAAAATATATAAGAAATCAAGAAAGAATATTTGAAAATACATTTTATTTCAAATAAATTCCATAAAATTGTAATGGAAAATAAAAAAATTGTTAAAATAGCGTAAAATATATGGGTATATAAAATATTTTAAATTACAAATAGAATGAAATTTGCTATAGTTCACACAAATATAAGATTCATATGAAAATATATGATAAATTAAGAAAAAAATATTTTTAAATATTTTCTCTCTAAATGAAAAATATTATTAGTCCCTGCAACAATAAATATTCTATGAGAATATACGAGAAAAATAAATTATATTATGGCATTTGTATGAAATTTCCAAATGCACTAGAGGCTGTTTTCCAACCTATATATGGGATCTTCGTAAATCGATGATTCCTTAGGAGAGCGGTGGGTTTTGACTGCTTTCCTATAAATTGGGGTGCGAATTTACATTCGTATCACGAAATACATTCTGGTCATGTACGTACTATTATTACTGAAAGGGCAGGTTCATAAAAAGTGTCCCCAACTATAATGTGGGTTGCACTAAATTTGATGTTTGGTTGAATGAAGATTATAAAATACGAATAAAATGAAATTTGTTAATAAGTTCATACAAAATATGTGATTCCTATGAAAATATATAAGAAATCAAGAAAGAATATTTGAAAATACATTTTATTTCAAATAAATTCCATAAAATTGTAATGGAAAATAAAAAAATTGTTAAAATAGCGTAAAATATATGGGTATATAATATATTTTAAATTACAAATAGCATGAAATTTGCTATAAAGTTCACACAAATATAAGATTCATATGAAAATATATGAGAAATTAAGAAAAAAATATTTTGAAATAATTTCTGGTTAAAGAAAAATATTATTAGTCCCTGCAACATTAAATATTCTATGAGAATATACGCAAAATCTAGAAAGAATATTTGAAAATACATTTTATTTCAAATAAATTCCATAAAATTGTAATGGAAAATAAAAAAATTGTTGAAAAAATGTAAAATATATGGGTATATAAAATATTTTAAATTACAAATAGAATGAAATTTGCTATAAAGTTCACACAAATAAAAAATTCATATGAAAATATATGAGAAGTTAAGAAAAAATATTTGGAAATAAATTCTGTCTAAATGAAAAATGTTATAAGTCCATAAAATTGTAATGGAAAATAAAAAAATTGTTGAAAAAATGTAAAATATATGGGTATATAAAATATTTTAAATTACAAATAGAATGAATGAGACAAATAAATTTTATTATGGCATTTGTATGAAATTTCCAAATGCACTAGAGGCTGTTTTCCAACCTATATATGGGATCTTCGTAAATCGAGGATTCTTCAGGAGAGCGGTGGGTTTTGACTGCTTTTCTATAAATTGGGGTGCGAATTTACATTCGTATCGTATATCAGATTATAAAATACTAATAAAATGAAATTTGTTAATAAGTTCATAAAAAATATGTGATTCCTATGAAAATATATAAGAAATCAAGAAAGAATATTTGAAAATACATTTTATTTCAAATAAATTCCATAAAATTGTAATGGAAAATAAAAAAATTGTTGAAAAAATGTAAAATATATGGGTATATAAAATATTTTAAATTACAAATAGAATGAAATTTGCTATAAAGTTCACACAAATAAAAGATTCATATGAAAATATATGAGAAGTTAAGAAAAAATATTTGGAAATAAATTCTGTCTAAATGAAAAATGTTATAAGTCCATAAAATTGTAATGGAAAATAAAAAAATTGTTGAAAAAATGTAAAATATATGGGTATATAAAATATTTTATATTACAAATAGAATGAATGAGACAAATAAATTTTATTATGGCATTTGTATGAAATTTCCAAATGTACTAGAGGCTGTTTTCCAACCTATATATGGGATCTTCGTAAATCGATGATTCCTTAGGAGAGCGGTGGGTTTTGACTGCTTTCCTATAAATTGGGGTGCGAATTTACATTCGTATCACGAAATACATTCTGGTCATGTACGTACTATTATTACTGAAAGGGCAGGTTCATAAAAAGTGTCCCCAACTATAATGTGGGTTGCACTAAATTTGATGTTTGGTTGAATGAAGATTATAAAATACGAATAAAATGAAATTTGTTAATAAGTTTATACAAAATATGTGATTCCTATGAAAATATATAAGAAATCAAGAAAGAATATTTGAAAATACATTTTATTTCAAATAAATTCCATAAAATTGTAATGGAAAATAAAAAAATTGTTGAAAAAATGTAAAATATATGGGTATATAAAATATTTTAAATTACAAATAGAATGAAATTTGCTATAAAGTTCACACAAATAAAAGATTCATATGAAAATATATGAGAAGTTAAGAAAAAATATTTGGAAATAAATTCTGTCTAAATGAAAAATGTTATAAGTCCATAAAATTGTAATGGAAAATAAAAAAATTGTTGAAAAAATGTAAAATATATGGGTATATAAAATATTTTAAATTACAAATAGAATGAATGAGACAAATAAATTTTATTATGGCATTTGTATGAAATTTCCAAGTGCACTAGAGGCTGTTTTCCAACCTATATATGGGATCTTCGTAAATCGATGATTCTTCAGGAGAGCGGTGGGTTTTGACTGCTTTTCTATAAATTGGGGTGCGAATTTACATTCGTATCGTATATCAGATTATAAAATACGAATAAAATGAAATTTGTTAATAAGTTCATAAAAAATATGTGATTCCTATGAAAATATATAAGAAATCAAGAAAGAATATTTGAAAATACATTTTATTTCAAATAAATTCCATAAAATTGTAATGGAAAATAAAAAAATTGTTGAAAAAATGTAAAATATATGGGTATATAAAATATTTTAAATTACAAATAGAATGAAATTTGCTATAAAGTTCACACAAATAAAAGATTCATATGAAAATATATGAGAAGTTAAGAAAAAATATTTGGAAATAAATTCTGTCTAAATGAAAAATGTTATAAGTCCATAAAATTGTAATGGAAAATAAAAAAAATGTTGAAAAAATGTAAAATATATGGGTATATAAAATATTTTATATTACAAATAGAATGAATGAGACAAATAAATTTTATTATGGCATTTGTATGAAATTTCCAAATGTACTAGAGGCTGTTTTCCAACCTATATATGGGATCTTCGTAAATCGATGATTCCTTAGGAGAGCGGTGGGTTTTGACTGCTTTCCTATAAATTGGGGTGCGAATTTACATTCGTATCACGAAATACATTCTGGTCATGTACGTACTGTTATTACTGAAAGGGCAGGTTCATAAAAAGTGTCCCCAACTATAATGTGGGTTGCACTAAATTTGATGTTTGGTTGAATGAAGATTATAAAATACGAATAAAATGAAATTTGTTAATAAGTTCATACAAAATATGTGATTCCTATGAAAATATATAAGAAATCAAGAAAGAATATTTGAAAATACATTTTATTTCAAATAAATTCCATAAAATTGTAATGGAAAATAAAAAAATTGTTAAAATAGCGTAAAATATATGGGTATATAATATATTTTAAATTACAAATAGAATGAAATTTGCTATAAAGTTCACACAAATATAAGATTCATATGAAAATATATGAGAAATTAAGAAAAAAATATTTTGAAATAATTTCTGTCTAAATGAAAAATATTATTAGTCCCTGCAACAATAAATATTCTATGAGAATATACTCAAAATCAAAAAAGAATATTTTATAATGTGGGTCCCTGCAACATTAAATATTCTATGAGAATATACGCAAAATCTAGAAAGAATATTTGAAAATACATTTTATTTCAAATAAATTCCATAAAATTGTAATGGAAAATAAAAAAATTGTTGAAAAAATGTAAAATATATGGGTATATAAAATATTTTAAATTACAAATAGAATGAAATTTGCTATAAAGTTCACACAAATAAAAAATTCATATGAAAATATATGAGAAGTTAAGAAAAAATATTTGGAAATAAATTCTGTCTAAATGAAAAATGTTATAAGTCCATAAAATTGTAATGGAAAATAAAAAAATTGTTGAAAAAATGTAAAATATATGGGTATATAAAATATTTTAAATTACAAATAGAATGAATGAGACAAATAAATTTTATTATGGCATTTGTATGAAATTTCCAAATGCACTAGAGGCTGTTTTCCAACCTATATATGGGATCTTCGTAAATCGATGATTCTTCAGGAGAGCGGTGGGTTTTGACTGCTTTTCTATAAATTGGGGTGCGAATTTACATTCGTATCGTATATCAGATTATAAAATACTAATAAAATGAAATTTGTTAATAAGTTCATAAAAAATATGTGATTCCTATGAAAATATATAAGAAATCAAGAAAGAATATTTGAAAATACATTTTATTTCAAATAAATTCCATAAAATTGTAATGGAAAATAAAAAAATTGTTGAAAAAATGTAAAATATATGGGTATATAAAATATTTTAAATTACAAATAGAATGAAATTTGCTATAAAGTTCACACAAATAAAAGATTCATATGAAAATATATGAGAAGTTAAGAAAAAATATTTGGAAATAAATTCTGTCTAAATGAAAAATGTTATAAGTCCATAAAATTGTAATGGAAAATAAAAAAATTGTTGAAAAAATGTAAAATATATGGGTATATAAAATATTTTATATTACAAATAGAATGAATGAGACAAATAAATTTTATTATGGCATTTGTATGAAATTTCCAAATGTACTAGAGGCTGTTTTCCAACCTATATATGGGAACTTCGTAAATCGATGATTCCTTAGGAGAGCGGTGGGTTTTGACTGCTTTCCTATAAATTGGGGTGCGAATTTACATTCGTATCACGAAATACATTCTGGTCATGTACGTACTATTATTACTGAAAGGGCAGGTTCATAAAAAGTGTCCCCAACTATAATGTGGGTTGCACTAAATTTGATGTTTGGTTGAATGAAGATTATAAAATACGAATAAAATGAAATTTGTTAATAAGTTCATACAAAATATGTGATTCCTATGAAAATATATAAGAAATCAAGAAAGAATATTTGAAAATACATTTTATTTCAAATAAATTCCATAAAATTGTAATGGAAAATAAAACAATTGTTGAAAAAATGTAAAATATATGGGTATATAAAATATTTTAAATTACAAATAGAATGAATGAGACAAATAAATTTTATTATGGCATTTGTATGAAATTTCCAAGTGCACTAGAGGCTGTTTTCCAACCTATATATGGGATCTTCGTAAATCGATGATTCTTCAGGAGAGCGGTGGGTTTTGACTGCTTTTCTATAAATTGGGGTGCGAATTTACATTCGTATCGTATATCAGATTATAAAATACGAATAAAATGAAATTTGTTAATAAGTTCATAAAAAATATGTGATTCCTATGAAAATATATAAGAAATCAAGAAAGAATATTTGAAAATACATTTTATTTCAAATAAATTCCATAAAATTGTAATGGAAAATAAAAAAATTGTTGAAAAAATGTAAAATATATGGGTATATAAAATATTTTAAATTACAAATAGAATGAAATTTGCTATAAAGTTCACACAAATAAAAGATTCATATGAAAATATATGAGAAGTAAAGAAAAAATATTTGGAAATAAATTCTGTCTAAATGAAAAATGTTATAAGTCCATAAAATTGTAATGGAAAATAAAAAAATTGTTGAAAAATGTAAAATATATGGGTATATAAAATATTTTATATTACAAATAGAATGAATGAGACAAATAAATTTTATTATGGCATTTGTATGAAATTTCCAAATGTACTAGAGGCTGTTTTCCAACCTATATATGGGATCTTCGTAAATCGATGATTCCTTAGGAGAGCGGTGGGTTTTGACTGCTTTCCTATAAATTGGGGTGCGAATTTACATTCGTATCACGAAATACATTCTGGTCATGTACGTACTGTTATTACTGAAAGGGCAGGTTCATAAAAAGTGTCCCCAACTATAATGTGGGTTGCACTAAATTTGATGTTTGGTTGAATGAAGATTATAAAATACGAATAAAATGAAATTTGTTAATAAGTTCATACAAAATATGTGATTCCTATGAAAATATATAAGAAATCAAGAAAGAATATTTGAAAATACATTTTATTTCAAATAAATTCCATAAAATTGTAATGGAAAATAAAAAAATTGTTAAAATAGCGTAAAATATATGGGTATATAATATATTTTAAATTACAAATAGAATGAAATTTGCTATAAAGTTTACACAAATATAAGATTCATATGAAAATATATGAGAAATTAAGAAAAAAATATTTTGAAATAATTTCTGTCTAAATGAAAAATATTATTAGTCTCTGCAACAATAAATATTCTATGAGAATATACGCAAAATCAAGAAAGAATATTTGAAAATACATTTTATTTCAAATAAATTCCATAAAATTGTAATGGAAAATAAAAAAAATTGTTGAAAAAATGTAAAATATATGGGTATATAAAATATTTTAAATTACAAATAGAATGAAATTTGCTATAAAGTTCACACAAATAAAAGATTCATATGAAAATAAATGAGAAGTTAAGAAAAAATATTTGGAAATAAATTCTGTCTAAATGAAAAATGTTATAAGTCCCTGCAACAATAAATATTCTATGAGAATATACGAGAAAAATAAATTTTATTAAGGCATTTGTATGAAATTTCCAAATGTACTAGAGGCTGTTTTCCAACCTATATATGGGATCTTCGTAAATCGATGATTCCTTAGGAGAGCGGTGGGTTTTGACTGCTTTCCTATAAATTGGGGTGCGAATTTACATTCGTATCACGAAATACATTCTGGTCATGTACGTACTGTTTTTACTGAAAGGGCAGGTTCATAAAAAGTGTCCCCAACTATAATGTGGGTTGCACTAAATTTGATGTTTGGTTGAATGAAGATTATAAAATACGAATAAAATGAAATTTGTTAATAAGTTCATACAAAATATGTGATTCCTATGAAAATATATAAGAAATCAAGAAAGAATATTTGAAAATACATTTTATTTCAAATAAATTCCATAAAATTGTAATGGAAAATAAAAAAATTGTTAAAATAGCGTAAAATATATGGGTATATAATATATTTTAAATTACAAATAGAATGAAATTTGCTATAAAGTTCACACAAATATAAGATTCATATGAAAATATATGAGAAATTAAGAAAAAAATATTTTGAAATAATTTCTGTCTAAATGAAAAATATTATTAGTCCCTGCAACAATAAATATTCTATGAGAATATACTCAAAATCAAAAAAGAATATTTTATAATGTGGGTTGCACTAAATTTGATGTTTGGTTGAATGAAGATTATAAAATACGAATAAAATGAAATTTGTTAATAAGTTCATAAAAAATTTGTGATTCCTATGAAAATATATAAGAAATCAAGAAAGAATATTTGAAAATACATTTTATTTCAAATAAATTCCATAAAATTGTAATGGAAAATAAAAAAATTGTTAAAATAGCGTAAAATATATGGGTATATAATATATTTTAAATTACAAATAGAATGAAATTTGCTATAAAGTTCACACAAATATAAGATTCATATGAAAATATATGCGAAATTAAGAAAAAAATATTTTGAAATAATTTCTGTCTAAATGAAAAATATTATTAGTCCCTGCAACAATAAATATTCTATGAGAATATACGCAAAATCAAGAAAGAATATTTGAAAATACATTTTATTTCAGATAAATTCCATAAAATTGTAATGGAAAATAAAAAAATTGTTGAAAGATATGTAAAATATATGGGTATATAAAATATTTTAAATTACAAATAGAATGAAATTTGCTATAAAGTTTACACAAATAAAAGATTCATATGAAAATAAATGAGAAGTTAAGAAAAAATATTTGGAAATAAATTCTGTCTAAATGAAAAATGTTATAAGTCCCTGCAACAATAAATATTCTATGAGAATATACGAGAAAAATAAATTTTATTAAGGCATTTGTATGAAATTTCCAAATGTACTAGAGGCTGTTTTCCAACCTATATATGGGATCTTCGTAAATCGGTGATTCTTTAGGAGAGCGGTGGGTTTTGACTGCTTTCCTATAAATTGGGGTGCGAATTTAAGATTTTTATATCCATTCTAATTATTAAAAAAATGTAAAATATATGGGTATATAAAATATTTTAAATTACAAATAGAATGAAATTTGTATAAAGTTCACACAAATATAAGATTCATATGAAAATATATGAGAAGTTATGACAAAATTATTGGAAATAAATTCTGTCTAAATCAAAAATGTTACAAGTCCCTGCAACAAATAATATTTTATGAGAATATACGAGAAATTGAACTTTTATTATGGCATTTGTATGAAATTTCCAAATGCACTAGAGGCTGTTTTCCAACCTATATATGGGATCTTCGTAAATCGATGATTCTTCAGGAGAGCGGTGGGTTTTGACTGCTTTTCTATAAATTGGGGTGCGAATTTACATTCGTATCGTATATCAGATTATACGAATAAAATGAAATTTGTTAATAAGTTCATACAAAATATGTGATTCCTATGAAAATATATAAGAAATCAAGAAAGAATATTTGAAAATACATTTTATTTCAAATAAATTCCATAAAATTGTAATGGAAAATAAAAAAATTGTAGAAAAAATGTAAAATATATGGGTATATAAAATATTTTAAATTACAAATAGAATGAATGAGACAAATAAATTTTATTATGGCATTTGTATGAAATTTCCAAATGTACTAGAGGCTGTTTTCCAACCTATATATGGGATCTTCGTAAATCGATGATTCCTTAGGAGAGCGGTGGGTTTTGACTGCTTTCCTATAAATTGGGGTGCGAATTTACATTCGTATCACGAAATACATTCTGGTCATGTACGTACTATTATTACTGAAAGGGCAGGTTCATAAAAAGTGTCCCCAACTATAATGTGGGTTGCACTAAATTTGATGTTTGGTTGAATGAAGATTATAAAATACGAATAAAATGAAATTTGTTAATAAGTTCATACAAAATATGTGATTCCTATGAAAATATATAAGACATCAAGAAAGAATATTTGAAAATACATTTTATTTCAAATAAATTCCATAAAATTGTAATGGAAAATAAAAAAATTGTTAAAATAGCGTAAAATATATGGGTATATAATATATTTTAAATTACAAATAGCATGAAATTTGCTATAAAGTTCACACAAATATAAGATTCATATGAAAATATATGAGAAATTAAGAAAAAAATATTTTGAAATAATTTCTGTCTAAATGAAAAATATTATTAGTCCCTGCAACATTAAATATTCTATGAGAATATACGCAAAATCTAGAAAGAATATTTGAAAATACATTTTATTTCAAATAAATTCCATAAAATTGTAATGGAAAATAAAAAAATTGTTGAAAAAATGTAAAATATATGGGTATATAAAATATTTTAAATTACAAATAGAATGAAATTTGCTATAAAGTTCACACAAATAAAAAATTCATATGAAAATATATGAGAAGTTAAGAAAAAATATTTGGAAATAAATTCTGTCTAAATGAAAAATGTTATAAGTCCATAAAATTGTAATGGAAAATAAAAAAATTGTTGAAAAAATGTAAAATATATGGGTATATAAAATATTTTAAATTACAAATAGAATGAATGAGACAAATAAATTTTATTATGGCATTTGTATGAAATTTCCAAATGCACTAGAGGCTGTTTTCCAACCTATATATGGGATCTTCGTAAATCGATGATTCTTCAGGAGAGCGGTGGGTTTTGACTGCTTTTCTATAAATTGAGGTGCGAATTTACATTCGTATCGTATATCAGATTATAAAATACTAATAAAATGAAATTTGTTAATAAGTTCATAAAAAATATGTGATTCCTATGAAAATATATAAGAAATCAAGAAAGAATATTTGAAAATACATTTTATTTCAAATAAATTCCATAAAATTGTAATGGAAAATAAAAAAATTGTTGAAAAAATGTAAAATATATGGGTATATAAAATATTTTAAATTACAAATAGAATGAAATTTGCTATAAAGTTCACACAAATAAAAGATTCATATGAAAATATATGAGAAGTTAAGAAAAAATATTTGGAAATAAATTCTGTCTAAATGAAAAATGTTATAAGTCCATAAAATTGTAATGGAAAATAAAAAAATTGTTGAAAAAATGTAAAATATATGGGTATATAAAATATTTTATATTACAAATAGAATGAATGAGACAAATAAATTTTATTATGGCATTTGTATGAAATTTCCAAATGTACTAGAGGCTGTTTTCCAACCTATATATGGGATCTTCGTAAATCGATGATTCCTTAGGAGAGCGGTGGGTTTTGACTGCTTTCCTATAAATTGGGGTGCGAATTTACATTCGTATCACGAAATACATTCTGGTCATGTACGTACTATTATTACTGAAAGGGCAGGTTCATAAAAAGTGTCCCCAACTATAATGTGGGTTGCACTAAATTTGATGTTTGGTTGAATGAAGATTATAAAATACGAATAAAATGAAATTTGTTAATAAGTTCATACAAAATATGTGATTCCTATGAAAATATATAAGAAATCAAGAAAGAATATTTGAAAATACATTTTATTTCAAATAAATTCCATAAAATTGTAATGGAAAATAAAAAAATTGTTAAAATAGCGTAAAATATATGGGTATATAATATATTTTAAATTACAAATAGAATGAAATTTGCTATAAAGTTCACACAAATATAAGATTCATATGAAAATATATGAGAAATTAAGAAAAAAATATTTTGAAATAATTTCTGTCTAAATGAAAAATATTATTAGTCCCTGCAACAATAAATATTCTATGAGAATATACTCAAAATCAAAAAAGAATATTTTATAATGTGGGTTGCACTAAATTTGATGTTTGGTTGAATGAAGATTATAAAATACGAATAAAATGAAATTTGTTAATAAGTTCATAAAAAATTTGTGATTCCTATGAAAATATATAAGAAATCAAGAAAGAATATTTGAAAATACATTTTATTTCAAATAAATTCCATAAAATTGTAATGGAAAATAAAAAAATTGTTAAAATAGCGTAAAATATATGGGTATATAATATATTTTAAATTACAAATAGAATGAAATTTGCTATAAAGTTCACACAAATATAAGATTCATATGAAAATATATGAGAAATTAAGAAAAAAATATTTTGAAATAATTTCTGTCTAAATGAAAAATATTATTAGTCCCTGCAACAATAAATATTCTATGAGAATATACGCAAAATCAAGAAAGAATATTTGAAAATACATTTTATTTCAGATAAATTCCATAAAATTGTAATGGAAAATAAAAAAATTGTTGAAAGATATGTAAAATATATGGGTATATAAAATATTTTAAATTACAAATAGAATGAAATTTGCTATAAAGTTTACACAAATAAAAGATTCATATGAAAATAAATGAGAAGTTAAGAAAAAATATTTGGAAATAAATTCTGTCTAAATGAAAAATGTTATAAGTCCCTGCAACAATAAATATTCTATGAGAATATACGAGAAAAATAAATTTTATTAAGGCATTTGTATGAAATTTCCAAATGTACTAGAGGCTGTTTTCCAACCTATATATGGGATCTTCGTAAATCGATGATTCTTTAGGAGAGCGGTGGGTTTTGACTGCTTTCCTATAAATTGGGGTGCGAATTTAAGATTTTTATATCCATTCTAATTATTAAAAAAATGTAAAATATATGGGTATATAAAATATTTTAAATTACAAATAGAATGAAATTTGTATAAAGTTCACACAAATATAAGATTCATATGAAAATATATGAGAAGTTATGACAAAATTATTGGAAATAAATTCTGTCTAAATCAAAAATGTTACAAGTCCCTGCAACAAATAATATTTTATGAGAATATACGAGAAATTGAACTTTTATTATGGCATTTGTATGAAATTTCCAAATGCACTAGAGGCTGTTTTCCAACCTATATATGGGATCTTCGTAAATAGATGATTCTTCAGGAGAGCGGTGGGTTTTGACTGCTTTTCTATAAATTGGGGTGCGAATTTACATTCGTATCGTATATCAGATTATACGAATAAAATGAAATTTGTTAATAAGTTCATACAAAATATGTGATTCCTATGAAAATATATAAGAAATCAAGAAAGAATATTTGAAAATACATTTTATTTCAAATAAATTCCATAAAATTGTAATGGAAAATAAAAAAATTGTTGAAAAAATGTAAAATATATGGGTATATAAAATATTTTAAATTACAAATAGAATGAATGAGACAAATAAATTTTATTATGGCATTTGTATGAAATTTCCAAATGTACTAGAGGCTGTTTTCCAAGCTATATATGGGATCTTCGTAAATCGATGATTCCTTAGGAGAGCGGTGGGTTTTGACTGCTTTCCTATAAATTGGGGTGAGAATTTACATTCGTATCACGAAATACATTCTGGTCATGTACGTACTATTATTACTGAAAGGGCAGGCACATAAAAAGTGTCCCCAACTATAATGTGGGTTGCACTAAATTTGATGTTTGGTTGAATGAAGATTATAAAATACGAATAAAATGATATTTGTTAATAAGTTCATACAAAATATGTGATTCCTATCAAAATATATAAGAAATCAAAAAGAATATTTGAAAATACATTTTATTTCAAATAAATTCCATAAAATTGTAATGGAAAATAAAAAAATTGTTAAAATAGCGTAAAATATATGGGTATATAATATATTTTAAATTACAAATAGAATGAAATTTGCTATAAAGTTTACACAAATATAAGATTCATATGAAAATATATGAGAAATTAAGAAAAAAATATTTTGAAATAATTTCTGTCTAAATGAAAAATATTATTAGTCTCTGCAACAATAAATATTCTATGAGAATATACGCAAAATCAAGAAAGAATATTTGAAAATACATTTTATTTCAAATAAATTCCATAAAATTGTAATGGAAAATAAAAAAAATTGTTGAAAAAATGTAAAATATATGGGTATATAAAATATTTTAAATTACAAATAGAATGAAATTTGCTATAAAGTTCACACAAATAAAAGATTCATATGAAAATAAATGAGAAGTTAAGAAAAAATATTTGGAAATAAATTCTGTCTAAATGAAAAATGTTATAAGTCCCTGCAACAATAAATATTCTATGAGAATATACGAGAAAAATAAATTTTATTAAGGCATTTGTATGAAATTTCCAAATGTACTAGAGGCTGTTTTCCAACCTATATATGGGATCTTCGTAAATCGATGATTCCTTAGGAGAGCGGTGGGTTTTGACTGCTTTCCTATAAATTGGGGTGCGAATTTACATTCGTATCACGAAATACATTCTGGTCATGTACGTACTGTTTTTACTGAAAGGGCAGGTTCATAAAAAGTGTCCCCAACTATAATGTGGGTTGCACTAAATTTGATGTTTGGTTGAATGAAGATTATAAAATACGAATAAAATGAAATTTGTTAATAAGTTCATACAAAATATGTGATTCCTATGAAAATATATAAGAAATCAAGAAAGAATATTTGAAAATACATTTTATTTCAAATAAATTCCATAAAATTGTAATGGAAAATAAAAAAATTGTTAAAATAGCGTAAAATATATGGGTATATAATATATTTTAAATTACAAATAGAATGAAATTTGCTATAAAGTTCACACAAATATAAGATTCATATGAAAATATATGAGAAATTAAGAAAAAAATATTTTGAAATAATTTCTGTCTAAATGAAAAATATTATTAGTCCCTGCAACAATAAATATTCTATGAGAATATACTCAAAATCAAAAAAGAATATTTTATAATGTGGGTTGCACTAAATTTGATGTTTGGTTGAATGAAGATTATAAAATACGAATAAAATGAAATTTGTTAATAAGTTCATAAAAAATTTGTGATTCCTATGAAAATATATAAGAAATCAAGAAAGAATATTTGAAAATACATTTTATTTCAAATAAATTCCATAAAATTGTAATGGAAAATAAAAAAATTGTTAAAATAGCGTAAAATATATGGGTATATAATATATTTTAAATTACAAATAGAATGAAATTTGCTATAAAGTTCACACAAATATAAGATTCATATGAAAATATATGCGAAATTAAGAAAAAAATATTTTGAAATAATTTCTGTCTAAATGAAAAATATTATTAGTCCCTGCAACAATAAATATTCTATGAGAATATACGCAAAATCAAGAAAGAATATTTGAAAATACATTTTATTTCAGATAAATTCCATAAAATTGTAATGGAAAATAAAAAAATTGTTGAAAGATATGTAAAATATATGGGTATATAAAATATTTTAAATTACAAATAGAATGAAATTTGCTATAAAGTTTACACAAATAAAAGATTCATATGAAAATAAATGAGAAGTTAAGAAAAAATATTTGGAAATAAATTCTGTCTAAATGAAAAATGTTATAAGTCCCTGCAACAATAAATATTCTATGAGAATATACGAGAAAAATAAATTTTATTAAGGCATTTGTATGAAATTTCCAAATGTACTAGAGGCTGTTTTCCAACCTATATATGGGATCTTCGTAAATCGGTGATTCTTTAGGAGAGCGGTGGGTTTTGACTGCTTTCCTATAAATTGGGGTGCGAATTTAAGATTTTTATATCCATTCTAATTATTAAAAAAATGTAAAATATATGGGTATATAAAATATTTTAAATTACAAATAGAATGAAATTTGTATAAAGTTCACACAAATATAAGATTCATATGAAAATATATGAGAAGTTATGACAAAATTATTGGAAATAAATTCTGTCTAAATCAAAAATGTTACAAGTCCCTGCAACAAATAATATTTTATGAGAATATACGAGAAATTGAACTTTTATTATGGCATTTGTATGAAATTTCCAAATGCACTAGAGGCTGTTTTCCAACCTATATATGGGATCTTCGTAAATCGATGATTCTTCAGGAGAGCGGTGGGTTTTGACTGCTTTTCTATAAATTGGGGTGCGAATTTACATTCGTATCGTATATCAGATTATACGAATAAAATGAAATTTGTTAATAAGTTCATACAAAATATGTGATTCCTATGAAAATATATAAGAAATCAAGAAAGAATATTTGAAAATACATTTTATTTCAAATAAATTCCATAAAATTGTAATGGAAAATAAAAAAATTGTAGAAAAAATGTAAAATATATGGGTATATAAAATATTTTAAATTACAAATAGAATGAATGAGACAAATAAATTTTATTATGGCATTTGTATGAAATTTCCAAATGTACTAGAGGCTGTTTTCCAACCTATATATGGGATCTTCGTAAATCGATGATTCCTTAGGAGAGCGGTGGGTTTTGACTGCTTTCCTATAAATTGGGGTGCGAATTTACATTCGTATCACGAAATACATTCTGGTCATGTACGTACTATTATTACTGAAAGGGCAGGTTCATAAAAAGTGTCCCCAACTATAATGTGGGTTGCACTAAATTTGATGTTTGGTTGAATGAAGATTATAAAATACGAATAAAATGAAATTTGTTAATAAGTTCATACAAAATATGTGATTCCTATGAAAATATATAAGACATCAAGAAAGAATATTTGAAAATACATTTTATTTCAAATAAATTCCATAAAATTGTAATGGAAAATAAAAAAATTGTTAAAATAGCGTAAAATATATGGGTATATAATATATTTTAAATTACAAATAGCATGAAATTTGCTATAAAGTTCACACAAATATAAGATTCATATGAAAATATATGAGAAATTAAGAAAAAAATATTTTGAAATAATTTCTGTCTAAATGAAAAATATTATTAGTCCCTGCAACATTAAATATTCTATGAGAATATACGCAAAATCTAGAAAGAATATTTGAAAATACATTTTATTTCAAATAAATTCCATAAAATTGTAATGGAAAATAAAAAAATTGTTGAAAAAATGTAAAATATATGGGTATATAAAATATTTTAAATTACAAATAGAATGAAATTTGCTATAAAGTTCACACAAATAAAAAATTCATATGAAAATATATGAGAAGTTAAGAAAAAATATTTGGAAATAAATTCTGTCTAAATGAAAAATGTTATAAGTCCATAAAATTGTAATGGAAAATAAAAAAATTGTTGAAAAAATGTAAAATATATGGGTATATAAAATATTTTAAATTACAAATAGAATGAATGAGACAAATAAATTTTATTATGGCATTTGTATGAAATTTCCAAATGCACTAGAGGCTGTTTTCCAACCTATATATGGGATCTTCGTAAATCGATGATTCTTCAGGAGAGCGGTGGGTTTTGACTGCTTTTCTATAAATTGAGGTGCGAATTTACATTCGTATCGTATATCAGATTATAAAATACTAATAAAATGAAATTTGTTAATAAGTTCATAAAAAATATGTGATTCCTATGAAAATATATAAGAAATCAAGAAAGAATATTTGAAAATACATTTTATTTCAAATAAATTCCATAAAATTGTAATGGAAAATAAAAAAATTGTTGAAAAAATGTAAAATATATGGGTATATAAAATATTTTAAATTACAAATAGAATGAAATTTGCTATAAAGTTCACACAAATAAAAGATTCATATGAAAATATATGAGAAGTTAAGAAAAAATATTTGGAAATAAATTCTGTCTAAATGAAAAATGTTATAAGTCCATAAAATTGTAATGGAAAATAAAAAAATTGTTGAAAAAATGTAAAATATATGGGTATATAAAATATTTTATATTACAAATAGAATGAATGAGACAAATAAATTTTATTATGGCATTTGTATGAAATTTCCAAATGTACTAGAGGCTGTTTTCCAACCTATATATGGGATCTTCGTAAATCGATGATTCCTTAGGAGAGCGGTGGGTTTTGACTGCTTTCCTATAAATTGGGGTGCGAATTTACATTCGTATCACGAAATACATTCTGGTCATGTACGTACTATTATTACTGAAAGGGCAGGTTCATAAAAAGTGTCCCCAACTATAATGTGGGTTGCACTAAATTTGATGTTTGGTTGAATGAAGATTATAAAATACGAATAAAATGAAATTTGTTAATAAGTTCATACAAAATATGTGATTCCTATGAAAATATATAAGAAATCAAGAAAGAATATTTGAAAATACATTTTATTTCAAATAAATTCCATAAAATTGTAATGGAAAATAAAAAAATTGTTAAAATAGCGTAAAATATATGGGTATATAATATATTTTAAATTACAAATAGAATGAAATTTGCTATAAAGTTCACACAAATATAAGATTCATATGAAAATATATGAGAAATTAAGAAAAAAATATTTTGAAATAATTTCTGTCTAAATGAAAAATATTATTAGTCCCTGCAACAATAAATATTCTATGAGAATATACTCAAAATCAAAAAAGAATATTTTATAATGTGGGTTGCACTAAATTTGATGTTTGGTTGAATGAAGATTATAAAATACGAATAAAATGAAATTTGTTAATAAGTTCATAAAAAATTTGTGATTCCTATGAAAATATATAAGAAATCAAGAAAGAATATTTGAAAATACATTTTATTTCAAATAAATTCCATAAAATTGTAATGGAAAATAAAAAAATTGTTAAAATAGCGTAAAATATATGGGTATATAATATATTTTAAATTACAAATAGAATGAAATTTGCTATAAAGTTCACACAAATATAAGATTCATATGAAAATATATGAGAAATTAAGAAAAAAATATTTTGAAATAATTTCTGTCTAAATGAAAAATATTATTAGTCCCTGCAACAATAAATATTCTATGAGAATATACGCAAAATCAAGAAAGAATATTTGAAAATACATTTTATTTCAGATAAATTCCATAAAATTGTAATGGAAAATAAAAAAATTGTTGAAAGATATGTAAAATATATGGGTATATAAAATATTTTAAATTACAAATAGAATGAAATTTGCTATAAAGTTTACACAAATAAAAGATTCATATGAAAATAAATGAGAAGTTAAGAAAAAATATTTGGAAATAAATTCTGTCTAAATGAAAAATGTTATAAGTCCCTGCAACAATAAATATTCTATGAGAATATACGAGAAAAATAAATTTTATTAAGGCATTTGTATGAAATTTCCAAATGTACTAGAGGCTGTTTTCCAACCTATATATGGGATCTTCGTAAATCGATGATTCTTTAGGAGAGCGGTGGGTTTTGACTGCTTTCCTATAAATTGGGGTGCGAATTTAAGATTTTTATATCCATTCTAATTATTAAAAAAATGTAAAATATATGGGTATATAAAATATTTTAAATTACAAATAGAATGAAATTTGTATAAAGTTCACACAAATATAAGATTCATATGAAAATATATGAGAAGTTATGACAAAATTATTGGAAATAAATTCTGTCTAAATCAAAAATGTTACAAGTCCCTGCAACAAATAATATTTTATGAGAATATACGAGAAATTGAACTTTTATTATGGCATTTGTATGAAATTTCCAAATGCACTAGAGGCTGTTTTCCAACCTATATATGGGATCTTCGTAAATAGATGATTCTTCAGGAGAGCGGTGGGTTTTGACTGCTTTTCTATAAATTGGGGTGCGAATTTACATTCGTATCGTATATCAGATTATACGAATAAAATGAAATTTGTTAATAAGTTCATACAAAATATGTGATTCCTATGAAAATATATAAGAAATCAAGAAAGAATATTTGAAAATACATTTTATTTCAAATAAATTCCATAAAATTGTAATGGAAAATAAAAAAATTGTTGAAAAAATGTAAAATATATGGGTATATAAAATATTTTAAATTACAAATAGAATGAATGAGACAAATAAATTTTATTATGGCATTTGTATGAAATTTCCAAATGTACTAGAGGCTGTTTTCCAAGCTATATATGGGATCTTCGTAAATCGATGATTCCTTAGGAGAGCGGTGGGTTTTGACTGCTTTCCTATAAATTGGGGTGAGAATTTACATTCGTATCACGAAATACATTCTGGTCATGTACGTACTATTATTACTGAAAGGGCAGGCACATAAAAAGTGTCCCCAACTATAATGTGGGTTGCACTAAATTTGATGTTTGGTTGAATGAAGATTATAAAATACGAATAAAATGATATTTGTTAATAAGTTCATACAAAATATGTGATTCCTATCAAAATATATAAGAAATCAAAAAGAATATTTGAAAATACATTTTATTTCAAATAAATTCCATAAAATTGTAATGGAAAATAAAAAAATTGTTAAAATAGCGTAAAATATATGGGTATATAATATATTTTAAATTACAAATAGAATGAAATTTGCTATAAAGTTCACACAAATATAAGATTCATATGAAAATATATGAGAAATTAAGAAAAAAATATTTTGAAATAATTTCTGTCTAAATGAAAAATATTATTAGTCCCTGCAACAATAAATATTCTATGAGAATATACTCAAAATCAAAAAAGAATATTTTATAATGTGGGTTGCACTAAATTTGATGTTTGGTTGAATGAAGATTATAAAATACGAATAAAATGAAATTTGTTAATAAGTTCATAAAAAATTTGTGATTCCTATGAAAATATATAAGAAATCAAGAAAGAATATTTGAAAATACATTTTATTTCAAATAAATTCCATAAAATTGTAATGGAAAATAAAAAAATTGTTAAAATAGCGTAAAATATATGGGTATATAATATATTTTAAATTACAAATAGAATGAAATTTGCTATAAAGTTCACACAAATATAAGATTCATATGAAAATATATGAGAAATTAAGAAAAAAATATTTTGAAATAATTTCTGTCTAAATGAAAAATATTATTAGTCCCTGCAACAATAAATATTCTATGAGAATATACGCAAAATCAAGAAAGAATATTTGAAAATACATTTTATTTCAGATAAATTCCATAAAATTGTAATGGAAAATAAAAAAATTGTTGAAAGATATGTAAAATATATGGGTATATAAAATATTTTAAATTACAAATAGAATGAAATTTGCTATAAAGTTTACACAAATAAAAGATTCATATGAAAATAAATGAGAAGTTAAGAAAAAATATTTGGAAATAAATTCTGTCTAAATGAAAAATGTTATAAGTCCCTGCAACAATAAATATTCTATGAGAATATACGAGAAAAATAAATTTTATTAAGGCATTTGTATGAAATTTCCAAATGTACTAGAGGCTGTTTTCCAACGTATATATGGGATCTTCGTAAATCGATGATTCTTTAGGAGAGCGGTGGGTTTTGACTGCTTTCCTATAAATTGGGATGCGAATTTAAGATTTTTATATCCATTCTAATTATTAAAAAAATGTAAAATATATGGGTATATAAAATATTTTAAATTACAAATAGAATGAAATTTGTATAAAGTTCACACAAATATAAGATTCATATGAAAATATATGAGAAGTTATGACAAAATTATTGGAAATAAATTCTGTCTAAATCAAAAATGTTACAAGTCCCTGCAACAAATAATATTTTATGAGAATATACGAGAAATTGAACTTTTATTATGGCATTTGTATGAAATTTCCAAATGCACTAGAGGCTGTTTTCCAACCTATATATGGGATCTTCGTAAATCGATGATTCTTCAGGAGAGCGGTGGGTTTTGACTGCTTTTCTATAAATTGGGGTGCGAATTTACATTCGTATCGTATATCAGATTATACGAATAAAATGAAATTTGTTAATAAGTTCATACAAAATATGTGATTCCTATGAAAATATATAAGAAATCAAGAAAGAATATTTGAAAATACATTTTATTTCAAATAAATTCCATAAAATTGTAATGGAAAATAAAAAAATTGTAGAAAAAATGTAAAATATATGGGTATATAAAATATTTTAAATTACAAATAGAATGAATGAGACAAATAAATTTTATTATGGCATTTGTATGAAATTTCCAAATGTACTAGAGGCTGTTTTCCAACCTATATATGGGATCTTCGTAAATCGATGATTCCTTAGGAGAGCGGTGGGTTTTGACTGCTTTCCTATAAATTGGGGTGCGAATTTACATTCGTATCACGAAATACATTCTGGTCATGTACGTACTATTATTACTGAAAGGGCAGGTTCATAAAAAGTGTCCCCAACTATAATGTGGGTTGCACTAAATTTGATGTTTGGTTGAATGAAGATTATAAAATACGAATAAAATGAAATTTGTTAATAAGTTCATACAAAATATGTGATTCCTATGAAAATATATAAGAAATCAAGAAAGAATATTTGAAAATACATTTTATTTCAAATAAATTCCATAAAATTGTAATGGAAAATAAAAAAAATGTTAAAATAGCGTAAAATATATGGGTATATAATATATTTTAAATTACAAATAGCATGAAATTTGCTATAAAGTTCACACAAATATAAGATTCATATGAAAATATATGAGAAATTAAGAAAAAAATATTTTGAAATAATTTCTGTCTAAATGAAAAATATTATTAGTCCCTGCAACATTAAATATTCTATGAGAATATACGCAAAATCTAGAAAGAATATTTGAAAATACATTTTATTTCAAATAAATTCCATAAAATTGTAATGGAAAATAAAAAAATTGTTGAAAAAATGTAAAATATATGGGTATATAAAATATTTTAAATTACAAATAGAATGAAATTTGCTATAAAGTTCACACAAATAAAAGATTCATATGAAAATATATGAGAAGTTAAGAAAAAATATTTGGAAATAAATTCTGTCTAAATGAAAAATGTTATAAGTCCATAAAATTGTAATGGAAAATAAAAAAATTGTTGAAAAAATGTAAAATATATGGGTATATAAAATATTTTATATTACAAATAGAATGAATGAGACAAATAAATTTTATTATGGCATTTGTATGAAATTTCCAAATGTACTAGAGGCTGTTTTCCAACCTATATATGGGAACTTCGTAAATCGATGATTCCTTAGGAGAGCGGTGGGTTTTGACTGCTTTCCTATAAATTGGGGTGCGAATTTACATTCGTATCACGAAATACATTCTGGTCATGTACGTACTATTATTACTGAAAGGGCAGGTTCATAAAAAGTGTCCCCAACTATAATGTGGGTTGCACTAAATTTGATGTTTGGTTGAATGAAGATTATAAAATACGAATAAAATGAAATTTGTTAATAAGTTCATACAAAATATGTGATTCCTATGAAAATATATAAGAAATCAAGAAAGAATATTTGAAAATACATTTTATTTCAAATAAATTCCATAAAATTGTAATGGAAAATAAAACAATTGTTGAAAAAATGTAAAATATATGGGTATATAAAATATTTTAAATTACAAATAGAATGAATGAGACAAATAAATTTTATTATGGCATTTGTATGAAATTTCCAAGTGCACTAGAGGCTGTTTTCCAACCTATATATGGGATCTTCGTAAATCGATGATTCTTCAGGAGAGCGGTGGGTTTTGACTGCTTTTCTATAAATTGGGGTGCGAATTTACATTCGTATCGTATATCAGATTATAAAATACGAATAAAATGAAATTTGTTAATAAGTTCATAAAAAATATGTGATTCCTATGAAAATATATAAGAAATCAAGAAAGAATATTTGAAAATACATTTTATTTCAAATAAATTCCATAAAATTGTAATGGAAAATAAAAAAATTGTTGAAAAAATGTAAAATATATGGGTATATAAAATATTTTAAATTACAAATAGAATGAAATTTGCTATAAAGTTCACACAAATAAAAGATTCATATGAAAATATATGAGAAGTAAAGAAAAAATATTTGGAAATAAATTCTGTCTAAATGAAAAATGTTATAAGTCCATAAAATTGTAATGGAAAATAAAAAAATTGTTGAAAAATGTAAAATATATGGGTATATAAAATATTTTATATTACAAATAGAATGAATGAGACAAATAAATTTTATTATGGCATTTGTATGAAATTTCCAAATGTACTAGAGGCTGTTTTCCAACCTATATATGGGATCTTCGTAAATCGATGATTCCTTAGGAGAGCGGTGGGTTTTGACTGCTTTCCTATAAATTGGGGTGCGAATTTACATTCGTATCACGAAATACATTCTGGTCATGTACGTACTGTTATTACTGAAAGGGCAGGTTCATAAAAAGTGTCCCCAACTATAATGTGGGTTGCACTAAATTTGATGTTTGGTTGAATGAAGATTATAAAATACGAATAAAATGAAATTTGTTAATAAGTTCATACAAAATATGTGATTCCTATGAAAATATATAAGAAATCAAGAAAGAATATTTGAAAATACATTTTATTTCAAATAAATTCCATAAAATTGTAATGGAAAATAAAAAAATTGTTAAAATAGCGTAAAATATATGGGTATATAATATATTTTAAATTACAAATAGAATGAAATTTGCTATAAAGTTTACACAAATATAAGATTCATATGAAAATATATGAGAAATTAAGAAAAAAATATTTTGAAATAATTTCTGTCTAAATGAAAAATATTATTAGTCTCTGCAACAATAAATATTCTATGAGAATATACGCAAAATCAAGAAAGAATATTTGAAAATACATTTTATTTCAAATAAATTCCATAAAATTGTAATGGAAAATAAAAAAAATTGTTGAAAAAATGTAAAATATATGGGTATATAAAATATTTTAAATTACAAATAGAATGAAATTTGCTATAAAGTTCACACAAATAAAAGATTCATATGAAAATAAATGAGAAGTTAAGAAAAAATATTTGGAAATAAATTCTGTCTAAATGAAAAATGTTATAAGTCCCTGCAACAATAAATATTCTATGAGAATATACGAGAAAAATAAATTTTATTAAGGCATTTGTATGAAATTTCCAAATGTACTAGAGGCTGTTTTCCAACCTATATATGGGATCTTCGTAAATCGATGATTCCTTAGGAGAGCGGTGGGTTTTGACTGCTTTCCTATAAATTGGGGTGCGAATTTACATTCGTATCACGAAATACATTCTGGTCATGTACGTACTGTTTTTACTGAAAGGGCAGGTTCATAAAAAGTGTCCCCAACTATAATGTGGGTTGCACTAAATTTGATGTTTGGTTGAATGAAGATTATAAAATACGAATAAAATGAAATTTGTTAATAAGTTCATACAAAATATGTGATTCCTATGAAAATATATAAGAAATCAAGAAAGAATATTTGAAAATACATTTTATTTCAAATAAATTCCATAAAATTGTAATGGAAAATAAAAAAATTGTTAAAATAGCGTAAAATATATGGGTATATAATATATTTTAAATTACAAATAGAATGAAATTTGCTATAAAGTTCACACAAATATAAGATTCATATGAAAATATATGAGAAATTAAGAAAAAAATATTTTGAAATAATTTCTGTCTAAATGAAAAATATTATTAGTCCCTGCAACAATAAATATTCTATGAGAATATACTCAAAATCAAAAAAGAATATTTTATAATGTGGGTTGCACTAAATTTGATGTTTGGTTGAATGAAGATTATAAAATACGAATAAAATGAAATTTGTTAATAAGTTCATAAAAAATTTGTGATTCCTATGAAAATATATAAGAAATCAAGAAAGAATATTTGAAAATACATTTTATTTCAAATAAATTCCATAAAATTGTAATGGAAAATAAAAAAATTGTTAAAATAGCGTAAAATATATGGGTATATAATATATTTTAAATTACAAATAGAATGAAATTTGCTATAAAGTTCACACAAATATAAGATTCATATGAAAATATATGCGAAATTAAGAAAAAAATATTTTGAAATAATTTCTGTCTAAATGAAAAATATTATTAGTCCCTGCAACAATAAATATTCTATGAGAATATACGCAAAATCAAGAAAGAATATTTGAAAATACATTTTATTTCAGATAAATTCCATAAAATTGTAATGGAAAATAAAAAAATTGTTGAAAGATATGTAAAATATATGGGTATATAAAATATTTTAAATTACAAATAGAATGAAATTTGCTATAAAGTTTACACAAATAAAAGATTCATATGAAAATAAATGAGAAGTTAAGAAAAAATATTTGGAAATAAATTCTGTCTAAATGAAAAATGTTATAAGTCCCTGCAACAATAAATATTCTATGAGAATATACGAGAAAAATAAATTTTATTAAGGCATTTGTATGAAATTTCCAAATGTACTAGAGGCTGTTTTCCAACCTATATATGGGATCTTCGTAAATCGGTGATTCTTTAGGAGAGCGGTGGGTTTTGACTGCTTTCCTATAAATTGGGGTGCGAATTTAAGATTTTTATATCCATTCTAATTATTAAAAAAATGTAAAATATATGGGTATATAAAATATTTTAAATTACAAATAGAATGAAATTTGTATAAAGTTCACACAAATATAAGCTTCATATGAAAATATATGAGAAGTTATGACAAAATTATTGGAAATAAATTCTGTCTAAATCAAAAATGTTACAAGTCCCTGCAACAAATAATATTTTATGAGAATATACGAGAAATTGAACTTTTATTATGGCATTTGTATGAAATTTCCAAATGCACTAGAGGCTGTTTTCCAACCTATATATGGGATCTTCGTAAATCGATGATTCTTCAGGAGAGCGGTGGGTTTTGACTGCTTTTCTATAAATTGGGGTGCGAATTTACATTCGTATCGTATATCAGATTATACGAATAAAATGAAATTTGTTAATAAGTTCATACAAAATATGTGATTCCTATGAAAATATATAAGAAATCAAGAAAGAATATTTGAAAATACATTTTATTTCAAATAAATTCCATAAAATTGTAATGGAAAATAAAAAAATTGTAGAAAAAATGTAAAATATATGGGTATATAAAATATTTTAAATTACAAATAGAATGAATGAGACAAATAAATTTTATTATGGCATTTGTATGAAATTTCCAAATGTACTAGAGGCTGTTTTCCAACCTATATATGGGATCTTCGTAAATCGATGATTCCTTAGGAGAGCGGTGGGTTTTGACTGCTTTCCTATAAATTGGGGTGCGAATTTACATTCGTATCACGAAATACATTCTGGTCATGTACGTACTATTATTACTGAAAGGGCAGGTTCATAAAAAGTGTCCCCAACTATAATGTGGGTTGCACTAAATTTGATGTTTGGTTGAATGAAGATTATAAAATACGAATAAAATGAAATTTGTTAATAAGTTCATACAAAATATGTGATTCCTATGAAAATATATAAGACATCAAGAAAGAATATTTGAAAATACATTTTATTTCAAATAAATTCCATAAAATTGTAATGGAAAATAAAAAAATTGTTAAAATAGCGTAAAATATATGGGTATATAATATATTTTAAATTACAAATAGCATGAAATTTGCTATAAAGTTCACACAAATATAAGATTCATATGAAAATATATGAGAAATTAAGAAAAAAATATTTTGAAATAATTTCTGTCTAAATGAAAAATATTATTAGTCCCTGCAACATTAAATATTCTATGAGAATATACGCAAAATCTAGAAAGAATATTTGAAAATACATTTTATTTCAAATAAATTCCATAAAATTGTAATGGAAAATAAAAAAATTGTTGAAAAAATGTAAAATATATGGGTATATAAAATATTTTAAATTACAAATAGAATGAAATTTGCTATAAAGTTCACACAAATAAAAAATTCATATGAAAATATATGAGAAGTTAAGAAAAAATATTTGGAAATAAATTCTGTCTAAATGAAAAATGTTATAAGTCCATAAAATTGTAATGGAAAATAAAAAAATTGTTGAAAAAATGTAAAATATATGGGTATATAAAATATTTTAAATTACAAATAGAATGAATGAGACAAATAAATTTTATTATGGCATTTGTATGAAATTTCCAAATGCACTAGAGGCTGTTTTCCAACCTATATATGGGATCTTCGTAAATCGATGATTCTTCAGGAGAGCGGTGGGTTTTGACTGCTTTTCTATAAATTGAGGTGCGAATTTACATTCGTATCGTATATCAGATTATAAAATACTAATAAAATGAAATTTGTTAATAAGTTCATAAAAAATATGTGATTCCTATGAAAATATATAAGAAATCAAGAAAGAATATTTGAAAATACATTTTATTTCAAATAAATTCCATAAAATTGTAATGGAAAATAAAAAAATTGTTGAAAAAATGTAAAATATATGGGTATATAAAATATTTTAAATTACAAATAGAATGAAATTTGCTATAAAGTTCACACAAATAAAAGATTCATATGAAAATATATGAGAAGTTAAGAAAAAATATTTGGAAATAAATTCTGTCTAAATGAAAAATGTTATAAGTCCATAAAATTGTAATGGAAAATAAAAAAATTGTTGAAAAAATGTAAAATATATGGGTATATAAAATATTTTATATTACAAATAGAATGAATGAGACAAATAAATTTTATTATGGCATTTGTATGAAATTTCCAAATGTACTAGAGGCTGTTTTCCAACCTATATATGGGATCTTCGTAAATCGATGATTCCTTAGGAGAGCGGTGGGTTTTGACTGCTTTCCTATAAATTGGGGTGCGAATTTACATTCGTATCACGAAATACATTCTGGTCATGTACGTACTATTATTACTGAAAGGGCAGGTTCATAAAAAGTGTCCCCAACTATAATGTGGGTTGCACTAAATTTGATGTTTGGTTGAATGAAGATTATAAAATACGAATAAAATGAAATTTGTTAATAAGTTCATACAAAATATGTGATTCCTATGAAAATATATAAGAAATCAAGAAAGAATATTTGAAAATACATTTTATTTCAAATAAATTCCATAAAATTGTAATGGAAAATAAAAAAATTGTTAAAATAGCGTAAAATATATGGGTATATAATATATTTTAAATTACAAATAGAATGAAATTTGCTATAAAGTTCACACAAATATAAGATTCATATGAAAATATATGAGAAATTAAGAAAAAAATATTTTGAAATAATTTCTGTCTAAATGAAAAATATTATTAGTCCCTGCAACAATAAATATTCTATGAGAATATACTCAAAATCAAAAAAGAATATTTTATAATGTGGGTTGCACTAAATTTGATGTTTGGTTGAATGAAGATTATAAAATACGAATAAAATGAAATTTGTTAATAAGTTCATAAAAAATTTGTGATTCCTATGAAAATATATAAGAAATCAAGAAAGAATATTTGAAAATACATTTTATTTCAAATAAATTCCATAAAATTGTAATGGAAAATAAAAAAATTGTTAAAATAGCGTAAAATATATGGGTATATAATATATTTTAAATTACAAATAGAATGAAATTTGCTATAAAGTTCACACAAATATAAGATTCATATGAAAATATATGAGAAATTAAGAAAAAAATATTTTGAAATAATTTCTGTCTAAATGAAAAATATTATTAGTCCCTGCAACAATAAATATTCTATGAGAATATACGCAAAATCAAGAAAGAATATTTGAAAATACATTTTATTTCAGATAAATTCCATAAAATTGTAATGGAAAATAAAAAAATTGTTGAAAGATATGTAAAATATATGGGTATATAAAATATTTTAAATTACAAATAGAATGAAATTTGCTATAAAGTTTACACAAATAAAAGATTCATATGAAAATAAATGAGAAGTTAAGAAAAAATATTTGGAAATAAATTCTGTCTAAATGAAAAATGTTATAAGTCCCTGCAACAATAAATATTCTATGAGAATATACGAGAAAAATAAATTTTATTAAGGCATTTGTATGAAATTTCCAAATGTACTAGAGGCTGTTTTCCAACCTATATATGGGATCTTCGTAAATCGATGATTCTTTAGGAGAGCGGTGGGTTTTGACTGCTTTCCTATAAATTGGGGTGCGAATTTAAGATTTTTATATCCATTCTAATTATTAAAAAAATGTAAAATATATGGGTATATAAAATATTTTAAATTACAAATAGAATGAAATTTGTATAAAGTTCACACAAATATAAGATTCATATGAAAATATATGAGAAGTTATGACAAAATTATTGGAAATAAATTCTGTCTAAATCAAAAATGTTACAAGTCCCTGCAACAAATAATATTTTATGAGAATATACGAGAAATTGAACTTTTATTATGGCATTTGTATGAAATTTCCAAATGCACTAGAGGCTGTTTTCCAACCTATATATGGGATCTTCGTAAATAGATGATTCTTCAGGAGAGCGGTGGGTTTTGACTGCTTTTCTATAAATTGGGGTGCGAATTTACATTCGTATCGTATATCAGATTATACGAATAAAATGAAATTTGTTAATAAGTTCATACAAAATATGTGATTCCTATGAAAATATATAAGAAATCAAGAAAGAATATTTGAAAATACATTTTATTTCAAATAAATTCCATAAAATTGTAATGGAAAATAAAAAAATTGTTGAAAAAATGTAAAATATATGGGTATATAAAATATTTTAAATTACAAATAGAATGAATGAGACAAATAAATTTTATTATGGCATTTGTATGAAATTTCCAAATGTACTAGAGGCTGTTTTCCAAGCTATATATGGGATCTTCGTAAATCGATGATTCCTTAGGAGAGCGGTGGGTTTTGACTGCTTTCCTATAAATTGGGGTGAGAATTTACATTCGTATCACGAAATACATTCTGGTCATGTACGTACTATTATTACTGAAAGGGCAGGCACATAAAAAGTGTCCCCAACTATAATGTGGGTTGCACTAAATTTGATGTTTGGTTGAATGAAGATTATAAAATACGAATAAAATGATATTTGTTAATAAGTTCATACAAAATATGTGATTCCTATCAAAATATATAAGAAATCAAAAAGAATATTTGAAAATACATTTTATTTCAAATAAATTCCATAAAATTGTAATGGAAAATAAAAAAATTGTTAAAATAGCGTAAAATATATGGGTATATAAAATATTTTATATTACAAATAGAATGAAATTTGCTATAAAGTTCACACAAATATAAGATTCATATGAAAATATATGAGAAATTAAGAAAAAAATATTTTGAAATAATTTCTGTCTAAATGAAAAATATTATTAGTCCCTGCAACAATAAATATTCTATGAGAATATACTCAAAATCAAAAAAGAATATTTTATAATGTGGGTTGCACTAAATTTGATGTTTGGTTGAATGAAGATTATAAAATACGAATAAAATGAAATTTGTTAATAAGTTCATAAAAAATTTGTGATTCCTATGAAAATATATAAGAAATCAAGAAAGAATATTTGAAAATACATTTTATTTCAAATAAATTCCATAAAATTGTAATGGAAAATAAAAAAATTGTTAAAATAGCGTAAAATATATGGGTATATAATATATTTTAAATTACAAATAGAATGAAATTTGCTATAAAGTTCACACAAATATAAGATTCATATGAAAATATATGAGAAATTAAGAAAAAAATATTTTGAAATAATTTCTGTCTAAATGAAAAATATTATTAGTCCCTGCAACAATAAATATTCTATGAGAATATACGCAAAATCAAGAAAGAATATTTGAAAATACATTTTATTTCAGATAAATTCCATAAAATTGTAATGGAAAATAAAAAAATTGTTGAAAGATATGTAAAATATATGGGTATATAAAATATTTTAAATTACAAATAGAATGAAATTTGCTATAAAGTTTACACAAATAAAAGATTCATATGAAAATAAATGAGAAGTTAAGAAAAAATATTTGGAAATAAATTCTGTCTAAATGAAAAATGTTATAAGTCCCTGCAACAATAAATATTCTATGAGAATATACGAGAAAAATAAATTTTATTAAGGCATTTGTATGAAATTTCCAAATGTACTAGAGGCTGTTTTCCAACGTATATATGGGATCTTCGTAAATCGATGATTCTTTAGGAGAGCGGTGGGTTTTGACTGCTTTCCTATAAATTGGGATGCGAATTTAAGATTTTTATATCCATTCTAATTATTAAAAAAATGTAAAATATATGGGTATATAAAATATTTTAAATTACAAATAGAATGAAATTTGTATAAAGTTCACACAAATATAAGATTCATATGAAAATATATGAGAAGTTATGACAAAATTATTGGAAATAAATTCTGTCTAAATCAAAAATGTTACAAGTCCCTGCAACAAATAATATTTTATGAGAATATACGAGAAATTGAACTTTTATTATGGCATTTGTATGAAATTTCCAAATGCACTAGAGGCTGTTTTCCAACCTATATATGGGATCTTCGTAAATCGATGATTCTTCAGGAGAGCGGTGGGTTTTGACTGCTTTTCTATAAATTGGGGTGCGAATTTACATTCGTATCGTATATCAGATTATACGAATAAAATGAAATTTGTTAATAAGTTCATACAAAATATGTGATTCCTATGAAAATATATAAGAAATCAAGAAAGAATATTTGAAAATACATTTTATTTCAAATAAATTCCATAAAATTGTAATGGAAAATAAAAAAATTGTAGAAAAAATGTAAAATATATGGGTATATAAAATATTTTAAATTACAAATAGAATGAATGAGACAAATAAATTTTATTATGGCATTTGTATGAAATTTCCAAATGTACTAGAGGCTGTTTTCCAACCTATATATGGGATCTTCGTAAATCGATGATTCCTTAGGAGAGCGGTGGGTTTTGACTGCTTTCCTATAAATTGGGGTGCGAATTTACATTCGTATCACGAAATACATTCTGGTCATGTACGTACTATTATTACTGAAAGGGCAGGTTCATAAAAAGTGTCCCCAACTATAATGTGGGTTGCACTAAATTTGATGTTTGGTTGAATGAAGATTATAAAATACGAATAAAATGAAATTTGTTAATAAGTTCATACAAAATATGTGATTCCTATGAAAATATATAAGAAATCAAGAAAGAATATTTGAAAATACATTTTATTTCAAATAAATTCCATAAAATTGTAATGGAAAATAAAAAAAATGTTAAAATAGCGTAAAATATATGGGTATATAATATATTTTAAATTACAAATAGCATGAAATTTGCTATAAAGTTCACACAAATATAAGATTCATATGAAAATATATGAGAAATTAAGAAAAAAATATTTTGAAATAATTTCTGTCTAAATGAAAAATATTATTAGTCCCTGCAACATTAAATATTCTATGAGAATATACGCAAAATCTAGAAAGAATATTTGAAAATACATTTTATTTCAAATAAATTCCATAAAATTGTAATGGAAAATAAAAAAATTGTTGAAAAAATGTAAAATATATGGGTATATAAAATATTTTAAATTACAAATAGAATGAAATTTGCTATAAAGTTCACACAAATAAAAAATTCATATGAAAATATATGAGAAGTTAAGAAAAAATATTTGGAAATAAATTCTGTCTAAATGAAAAATGTTATAAGTCCATAAAATTGTAATGGAAAATAAAAAAATTGTTGAAAAAATGTAAAATATATGGGTATATAAAATATTTTAAATTACAAATAGAATGAATGAGACAAATAAATTTTATTATGGCATTTGTATGAAATTTCCAAATGCACTAGAGGCTGTTTTCCAACCTATATATGGGATCTTCGTAAATCGATGATTCTTCAGGAGAGCGGTGGGTTTTGACTGCTTTTCTATAAATTGGGGTGCGAATTTACATTCGTATCGTATATCAGATTATAAAATACTAATAAAATGAAATTTGTTAATAAGTTCATAAAAAATATGTGATTCCTATGAAAATATATAAGAAATCAAGAAAGAATATTTGAAAATACATTTTATTTCAAATAAATTCCATAAAATTGTAATGGAAAATAAAAAAATTGTTGAAAAAATGTAAAATATATGGGTATATAAAATATTTTAAATTACAAATAGAATGAAATTTGCTATAAAGTTCACACAAATAAAAGATTCATATGAAAATATATGAGAAGTTAAGAAAAAATATTTGGAAATAAATTCTGTCTAAATGAAAAATGTTATAAGTCCATAAAATTGTAATGGAAAATAAAAAAATTGTTGAAAAAATGTAAAATATATGGGTATATAAAATATTTTATATTACAAATAGAATGAATGAGACAAATAAATTTTATTATGGCATTTGTATGAAATTTCCAAATGTACTAGAGGCTGTTTTCCAACCTATATATGGGATCTTCGTAAATCGATGATTCCTTAGGAGAGCGGTGGGTTTTGACTGCTTTCCTATAAATTGGGGTGCGAATTTACATTCGTATCACGAAATACATTCTGGTCATGTACGTACTATTATTACTGAAAGGGCAGGTTCATAAAAAGTGTCCCCAACTATAATGTGGGTTGCACTAAATTTGATGTTTGGTTGAATGAAGATTATAAAATACGAATAAAATGAAATTTGTTAATAAGTTCATACAAAATATGTGATTCCTATGAAAATATATAAGAAATCAAGAAAGAATATTTGAAAATACATTTTATTTCAAATAAATTCCATAAAATTGTAATGGAAAATAAAAAAATTGTTGAAAAAATGTAAAATATATGGGTATATAAAATATTTTAAATTACAAATAGAATGAATGAGACAAATAAATTTTATTATGGCATTTGTATGAAATTTCCAAGTGCACTAGAGGCTGTTTTCCAACCTATATATGGGATCTTCGTAAATCGATGATTCTTCAGGAGAGCGGTGGGTTTTGACTGCTTTTCTATAAATTGGGGTGCGAATTTACATTCGTATCGTATATCAGATTATAAAATACGAATAAAATGAAATTTGTTAATAAGTTCATAAAAAATATGTGATTCCTATGAAAATATATAAGAAATCAAGAAAGAATATTTGAAAATACATTTTATTTCAAATAAATTCCATAAAATTGTAATGGAAAATAAAAAAATTGTTGAAAAAATGTAAAATATATGGGTATATAAAATATTTTAAATTACAAATAGAATGAAATTTGGTATAAAGTTCACACAAATAAAAGATTCATATGAAAATATATGAGAAGTTAAGAAAAAATATTTGGAAATAAATTCTGTCTAAATGAAAAATGTTATAAGTCCATAAAATTGTAATGGAAAATAAAAAAATTGTTGAAAAATGTAAAATATATGGGTATATAAAATATTTTATATTACAAATAGAATGAATGAGACAAATAAATTTTATTATGGCATTTGTATGAAATTTCCAAATGTACTAGAGGCTGTTTTCCAACCTATATATGGGATCTTCGTAAATCGATGATTCCTTAGGAGAGCGGTGGGTTTTGACTGCTTTCCTATAAATTGGGGTGCGAATTTACATTCGTATCACGAAATACATTCTGGTCATGTACGTACTGTTATTACTGAAAGGGCAGGTTCATAAAAAGTGTCCCCAACTATAATGTGGGTTGCACTAAATTTGATGTTTGGTTGAATGAAGATTATAAAATACGAATAAAATGAAATTTGTTAATAAGTTCATACAAAATATGTGATTCCTATGAAAATATATAAGAAATCAAGAAAGAATATTTGAAAATACATTTTATTTCAAATAAATTCCATAAAATTGTAATGGAAAATAAAAAAAATTGTTGAAAAAATGTAAAATATATGGGTATATAAAATATTTTAAATTACAAATAGAATGAAATTTGCTATAAAGTTCACACAAATAAAAGATTCATATGAAAATAAATGAGAAGTTAAGAAAAAATATTTGGAAATAAATTCTGTCTAAATGAAAAATGTTATAAGTCCCTGCAACAATAAATATTCTATGAGAATATACGAGAAAAATAAATTTTATTAAGGCATTTGTATGAAATTTCCAAATGTACTAGAGGCTGTTTTCCAACCTATATATGGGATCTTCGTAAATCGATGATTCCTTAGGAGAGCGGTGGGTTTTGACTGCTTTCCTATAAATTGGGGTGCGAATTTACATTCGTATCACGAAATACATTCTGGTCATGTACGTACTGTTTTTACTGAAAGGGCAGGTTCATAAAAAGTGTCCCCAACTATAATGTGGGTTGCACTAAATTTGATGTTTGGTTGAATGAAGATTATAAAATACGAATAAAATGAAATTTGTTAATAAGTTCATACAAAATATGTGATTCCTATGAAAATATATAAGAAATCAAGAAAGAATATTTGAAAATACATTTTATTTCAAATAAATTCCATAAAATTGTAATGGAAAATAAAAAAAATTATTAAAATAGCGTAAAATATATGGGTATATAATATATTTTAAATTACAAATAGAATGAAATTTGCTATAAAGTTCACACAAATATAAGATTCATATGAAAATATATGAGAAATTAAGAAAAAAATATTTTGAAATAATTTCTGTCTAAATGAAAAATATTATTAGTCCCTGCAACAATAAATATTCTATGAGAATATACGCAAAATCAAGAAAGAATATTTGAAAATACATTTTATTTCAAATAAATTCCATAAAATTGTAATGGAAAATAAAAAAATTGTTGAAAAAATGTAAAATATATGGGTATATAAAATATTTTAAATTACAAATAGAATGAAATTTGCTATAAAGTTCACACAAATAAAAGATTCATATGAAAATAAATGAGAAGTTAAGAAAAAATATTTGGAAATAAATTCTGTCTAAATGAAAAATGTTATAAGTCCCTGCAACAATAAATATTCTATGAGAATATACGAGAAAAATAAATTTTATTAAGGCATTTGTATGAAATTTCCAAATGTACTAGAGGCTGTTTTCCAACCTATATATGGGATCTTCGTAAATCGATGATTCCTTAGGAGAGCGGTGGGTTTTGACTGCTTTCCTATAAATTGGGGTGCGAATTTACATTCGTATCACGAAATACATTCTGGTCATGTACGTACTGTTTTTACTGAAAGGGCAGGTTCATAAAAAGTGTCCCCAACTATAATGTGGGTTGCACTAAATTTGATGTTTGGTTGAATGAAGATTATAAAATACGAATAAAATGAAATTTGTTAATAAGTTCATACAAAATATGTGATTCCTATGAAAATATATAAGAAATCAAGAAAGAATATTTGAAAATACATTTTATTTCAAATAAATTCCATAAAATTGTAATGGAAAATAAAAAAATTGTTGAAAAAATGTAAAATATATGGGTATATAATATATTTTAAATTACAAATAGAATGAAATTTGCTATAAAGTTCACACAAATATAAGATTCATATGAAAATATATGAGAAATTAAGAAAAAAATATTTTGAAATAATTTCTGTCTAAATGAAAAATATTATTAGTCCCTGCAACAATAAATATTCTATGAAAATATACGCAAAATCAAGAAAGAATATTTGAAAATACATTTTATTTCAAATAAATTCCATAAAATTGTAATGGAAAATAAAAAAATTGTTGAAAAAATGTAAAATATATGGGTATATAAAATATTTTAAATTACAAATAGAATGAAATTTGGTATAAAGTTCACACAAATATAAGATTCATATGAAAATATATGAGAAGTTATGAAAAAATATTTGGAAATAAATTCTGTCTAAATCAAAAATGTTACAAGTCCCTGCAACAAATAATATTTTATGAGAATATACGAGAAAAATAAATTTTATTAAGACATTTGTATGAAATTTCCAAATGTACTAGAGGCTGTTTTCCAACCTATATATGGGATCTTCGTAAATCGATGATTCCTTAGGAGAGCGGTGGGTTTTGACTGCTTTCCTATAAATTGGGGTGCGAATTTAAGATGTTTATATCCATTCTAATCATTAAAAAAATGTAAAATATATTTGTATATATTTTAAATTACAAATAGAATGAAATTTGGTATAAAGTTCACACAAATATAAGATTCATATGAAAATATATGAGAAGTTATGAACAAATATTTGGAAATAAATTCTGTCTAAATCAAAAATGTTACAAGTCCCTGCAACAAATAATATTTTATGAGAATATACGAGAAATTGAACTTTTATTATGGCATTTGTATGAAATTTCCAAATGCACTAGAGGCTGATTTCCAACCTATATATGGGATCTTCGTAAATCGATCATTCTTCAGGAGAGCGGTGGGTTTTGACTGCTTTTCTATAAATTGGGGTGCGAATTTACATTCGTATCGTATATCAGATTATACGAATAAAATGAAATTTGTTAATAAGTTCATACAAAATATGTGATTCCTATGAAAATATGTAAGAAATCAAGAAAGAATATTTGAAAATACATTTTATTTCAAATAAATTCCATAAAATTGTAATGGAAAATAAAAAAATTGTTGAAAAAATGTAAAATATATGGGTATATAAAATATTTTAAATTACAAATAGAATGAATGAGACAAATAAATTTTATTATGGCATTTGTATGAAATTTCCAAGTGCACTAGAGGCTGTTTTCCAACCTATATATGGGATCTTCGTAAATCGATGATTCTTCAGGAGAGCGGTGGGTTTTGACTGCTTTTCTATAAATTGGGGTGCGAATTTACATTCGTATCGTATATCAGATTATAAAATACGAATAAAATGAAATTTGTTAATAAGTTCATAAAAAATATGTGATTCCTATGAAAATATATAAGAAATCAAGAAAGAATATTTGAAAATACATTTTATTTCAAATAAATTCCATAAAATTGTAATGGAAAATAAAAAAATTGTTGAAAAAATGTAAAATATATGGGTATATAAAATATTTTAAATTACAAATAGAATGAAATTTGCTATAAAGTTCACACAAATAAAAGATTCATATGAAAATATATGAGAAGTTAAGAAAAAATATTTGGAAATAAATTCTGTCTAAATGAAAAATGTTATAAGTCCATAAAATTGTAATGGAAAATAAAAAAATTGTTGAAAAATGTAAAATATATGGGTATATAAAATATTTTATATTACAAATAGAATGAATGAGACAAATAAATTTTATTATGGCATTTGTATGAAATTTCCAAATGTACTAGAGGCTGTTTTCCAACCTATATATGGGATCTTCGTAAATCGATGATTCCTTAGGAGAGTGGTGGGTTTTGACTGCTTTCCTATAAATTGGGGTGCGAATTTACATTCGTATCACGAAATACATTCTGGTCATGTACGTACTGTTATTACTGAAAGGGCAGGTTCATAAAAAGTGTCCCCAACTATAATGTGGGTTGCACTAAATTTGATGTTTGGTTGAATGAAGATTATAAAATACGAATAAAATGAAATTTGTTAATAAGTTCATACAAAATATGTGATTCCTATGAAAATATATAAGAAATCAAGAAAGAATATTTGAAAATACATTTTATTTCAAATAAATTCCATAAAATTGTAGTGGAAAATAAAAAAAATTGTTGAAAAAATGTAAAATATATGGGTATATAAAATATTTTAAATTACAAATAGAATGAAATTTGCTATAAAGTTCACACAAATAAAAGATTCATATGAAAATAAATGAGAAGTTAAGAAAAAATATTTGGAAATAAATTCTGTCTAAATGAAAAATGTTATAAGTCCCTGCAACAATAAATATTCTATGAGAATATACGAGAAAAATAAATTTTATTAAGGCATTTGTATGAAATTTCCAAATGTACTAGAGGCTGTTTTCCAACCTATATATGGGATCTTCGTAAATCGATGATTCCTTAGGAGAGCGGTGGGTTTTGACTGCTTTCCTATAAATTGGGGTGCGAATTTACATTCGTATCACGAAATACATTCTGGTCATGTACGTACTGTTTTTACTGAAAGGGCAGGTTCATAAAAAGTGTCCCCAACTATAATGTGGGTTGCACTAAATTTGATGTTTGGTTGAATGAAGATTATAAAATACGAATAAAATGAAATTTGTTAATAAGTTCATACAAAATATGTGATTCCTATGAAAATATATAAGAAATCAAGAAAGAATATTTGAAAATACATTTTATTTCAAATAAATTCCATAAAATTGTAATGGAAAATAAAAAAAATTATTAAAATAGCGTAAAATATATGGGTATATAATATATTTTAAATTACAAATAGAATGAAATTTGCTATAAAGTTCACACAAATATAAGATTCATATGAAAATATATGAGAAATTAAGAAAAAAATATTTTGAAATAATTTCTGTCTAAATGAAAAATATTATTAGTCCCTGCAACAATAAATATTCTATGAGAATATACGCAAAATCAAGAAAGAATATTTGAAAATACATTTTATTTCAAATAAATTCCATAAAATTGTAATGGAAAATAAAAAAATTGTTGAAAAAATGTAAAATATATGGGTATATAAAATATTTTAAATTACAAATAGAATGAAATTTGCTATAAAGTTCACACAAATAAAAGATTCATATGAAAATAAATGAGAAGTTAAGAAAAAATATTTGGAAATAAATTCTGTCTAAATGAAAAATGTTATAAGTCCCTGCAACAATAAATATTCTATGAGAATATACGAGAAAAATAAATTTTATTAAGGCATTTGTATGAAATTTCCAAATGTACTAGAGGCTGTTTTCCAACCTATATATGGGATCTTCGTAAATCGATGATTCCTTAGGAGAGCGGTGGGTTTTGACTGCTTTCCTATAAATTGGGGTGCGAATTTACATTCGTATCACGAAATACATTCTGGTCATGTACGTACTGTTTTTACTGAAAGGGCAGGTTCATAAAAAGTGTCCCCAACTATAATGTGGGTTGCACTAAATTTGATGTTTGGTTGAATGAAGATTATAAAATACGAATAAAATGAAATTTGTTAATAAGTTCATACAAAATATGTGATTCCTATGAAAATATATAAGAAATCAAGAAAGAATATTTGAAAATACATTTTATTTCAAATAAATTCCATAAAATTGTAATGGAAAATAAAAAAATTGTTGAAAAAATGTAAAATATATGGGTATATAATATATTTTAAATTACAAATAGAATGAAATTTGCTATAAAGTTCACACAAATATAAGATTCATATGAAAATATATGAGAAATTAAGAAAAAAATATTTTGAAATAATTTCTGTCTAAATGAAAAATATTATTAGTCCCTGCAACAATAAATATTCTATGAAAATATACGCAAAATCAAGAAAGAATATTTGAAAATACATTTTATTTCAAATAAATTCCATAAAATTGTAATGGAAAATAAAAAAATTGTTGAAAAAATGTAAAATATATGGGTATATAAAATATTTTAAATTACAAATAGAATGAAATTTGGTATAAAGTTGACACAAATATAAGATTCATATGAAAATATATGAGAAGTTATGAAAAAATATTTGGAAATAAATTCTGTCTAAATCAAAAATGTTACAAGTCCCTGCAACAAATAATATTTTATGAGAATATACGAGAAAAATAAATTTTATTAAGACATTTGTATGAAATTTCCAAATGTACTAGAGGCTGTTTTCCAACCTATATATGGGATCTTCGTAAATCGATGATTCCTTAGGAGAGCGGTGGGTTTTGACTGCTTTCCTATAAATTGGGGTGCGAATTTAAGATGTTTATATCCATTCTAATCATTAAAAAAATGTAAAATATATTTGTATATAAAATATTTTAAATTACAAATAGAATGAAATTTGGTATAAAGTTCACACAAATATAAGATTCATATGAAAATATATGAGAAGTTATGAACAAATATTTGGAAATAAATTCTGTCTAAATCAAAAATGTTACAAGTCCCTGCAACAAATAATATTTTATGAGAATATACGAGAAATTGAACTTTTATTATGGCATTTGTATGAAATTTCCAAATGCACTAGAGGCTGATTTCCAACCTATATATGGGATCTTCGTAAATCGATCATTCTTCAGGAGAGCGGTGGGTTTTGACTGCTTTTCTATAAATTGGGGTGCGAATTTACATTCGTATCGTATATCAGATTATACGAATAAAATGAAATTTGTTAATAAGTTCATACAAAATATGTGATTCCTATGAAAATATGTAAGAAATCAAGAAAGAATATTTGAAAATACATTTTATTTCAAATAAATTCCATAAAATTGTAATGGAAAATAAAAAAATTGTTGAAAAAATGTAAAATATATGGGTATATAAAATATTTTAAATTACAAATAGAATGAATGAGACAAATAAATTTTATTATGGCATTTGTATGAAATTTCCAAGTGCACTAGAGGCTGTTTTCCAACCTATATATGGGATCTTCGTAAATCGATGATTCTTCAGGAGAGCGGTGGGTTTTGACTGCTTTTCTATAAATTGGGGTGCGAATTTACATTCGTATCGTATATCAGATTATAAAATACGAATAAAATGAAATTTGTTAATAAGTTCATAAAAAATATGTGATTCCTATGAAAATATATAAGAAATCAAGAAAGAATATTTGAAAATACATTTTATTTCAAATAAATTCCATAAAATTGTAATGGAAAATAAAAAAATTGTTGAAAAAATGTAAAATATATGGGTATATAAAATATTTTAAATTACAAATAGAATGAAATTTGCTATAAAGTTCACACAAATAAAAGATTCATATGAAAATATATGAGAAGTTAAGAAAAAATATTTGGAAATAAATTCTGTCTAAATGAAAAATGTTATAAGTCCATAAAATTGTAATGGAAAATAAAAAAATTGTTGAAAAATGTAAAATATATGGTTATATAAAATATTTTATATTACAAATAGAATGAATGAGACAAATAAATTTTATTATGGCATTTGTATGAAATTTCCAAATGTACTAGAGGCTGTTTTCCAACCTATATATGGGATCTTCGTAAATCGATGATTCCTTAGGAGAGCGGTGGGTTTTGACTGCTTTCCTATAAATTGGGGTGCGAATTTACATTCGTATCACGAAATACATTCTGGTCATGTACGTACTGTTATTACTGAAAGGGCAGGTTCATAAAAAGTGTCCCCAACTATAATGTGGGTTGCACTAAATTTGATGTTTGGTTGAATGAAGATTATAAAATACGAATAAAATGAAATTTGTTAATAAGTTCATACAAAATATGTGATTCCTATGAAAATATATAAGAAATCAAGAAAGAATATTTGAAAATACATTTTATTTCAAATAAATTCCATAAAATTGTAATGGAAAATAAAAAAAATTGTTGAAAAAATGTAAAATATATGGGTATATAAAATATTTTAAATTACAAATAGAATGAAATTTGCTATAAAGTTCACACAAATAAAAGATTCATATGAAAATAAATGAGAAGTTAAGAAAAAATATTTGGAAATAAATTCTGTCTAAATGAAAAATGTTATAAGTCCCTGCAACAATAAATATTCTATGAGAATATACGAGAAAAATAAATTTTATTAAGGCATTTGTATGAAATTTCCAAATGTACTAGAGGCTGTTTTCCAACCTATATATGGGATCTTCGTAAATCGATGATTCCTTAGGAGAGCGGTGGGTTTTGACTGCTTTCCTATAAATTGGGGTGCGAATTTACATTCGTATCACGAAATACATTCTGGTCATGTACGTACTGTTTTTACTGAAAGGGCAGGTTCATAAAAAGTGTCCCCAACTATAATGTGGGTTGCACTAAATTTGATGTTTGGTTGAATGAAGATTATAAAATACGAATAAAATGAAATTTGTTAATAAGTTCATACAAAATATGTGATTCCTATGAAAATATATAAGAAATCAAGAAAGAATATTTGAAAATACATTTTATTTCAAATAAATTCCATAAAATTGTAATGGAAAATAAAAAAAATTATTAAAATAGCGTAAAATATATGGGTATATAATATATTTTAAATTACAAATAGAATGAAATTTGCTATAAAGTTCACACAAATATAAGATTCATATGAAAATATATGAGAAATTAAGAAAAAAATATTTTGAAATAATTTCTGTCTAAATGAAAAATATTATTAGTCCCTGCAACAATAAATATTCTATGAGAATATACGCAAAATCAAGAAAGAATATTTGAAAATACATTTTATTTCAAATAAATTCCATAAAATTGTAATGGAAAATAAAAAAATTGTTGAAAAAATGTAAAATATATGGGTATATAAAATATTTTAAATTACAAATAGAATGAAATTTGCTATAAAGTTCACACAAATAAAAGATTCATATGAAAATAAATGAGAAGTTAAGAAAAAATATTTGGAAATAAATTCTGTCTAAATGAAAAATGTTATAAGTCCCTGCAACAATAAATATTCTATGAGAATATACGAGAAAAATAAATTTTATTAAGGCATTTGTATGAAATTTCCAAATGTACTAGAGGCTGTTTTCCAACCTATATATGGGATCTTCGTAAATCGATGATTCCTTAGGAGAGCGGTGGGTTTTGACTGCTTTCCTATAAATTGGGGTGCGAATTTACATTCGTATCACGAAATACATTCTGGTCATGTACGTACTGTTTTTACTGAAAGGGCAGGTTCATAAAAAGTGTCCCCAACTATAATGTGGGTTGCACTAAATTTGATGTTTGGTTGAATGAAGATTATAAAATACGAATAAAATGAAATTTGTTAATAAGTTCATACAAAATATGTGATTCCTATGAAAATATATAAGAAATCAAGAAAGAATATTTGAAAATACATTTTATTTCAAATAAATTCCATAAAATTGTAATGGAAAATAAAAAAATTGTTGAAAAAATGTAAAATATATGGGTATATAATATATTTTAAATTACAAATAGAATGAAATTTGCTATAAAGTTCACACAAATATAAGATTCATATGAAAATATATGAGAAATTAAGAAAAAAATATTTTGAAATAATTTCTGTCTAAATGAAAAATATTATTAGTCCCTGCAACAATAAATATTCTATGAAAATATACGCAAAATCAAGAAAGAATATTTGAAAATACATTTTATTTCAAATAAATTCCATAAAATTGTAATGGAAAATAAAAAAATTGTTGAAAAAATGTAAAATATATGGGTATATAAAATATTTTAAATTACAAATAGAATGAAATTTGGTATAAAGTTCACACAAATATAAGATTCATATGAAAATATATGAGAAGTTATGAAAAAATATTTGGAAATAAATTCTGTCTAAATCAAAAATGTTACAAGTCCCTGCAACAAATAATATTTTATGAGAATATACGAGAAAAATAAATTTTATTAAGACATTTGTATGAAATTTCCAAATGTACTAGAGGCTGTTTTCCAACCTATATATGGGATCTTCGTAAATCGATGATTCCTTAGGAGAGCGGTGGGTTTTGACTGCTTTCCTATAAATTGGGGTGCGAATTTAAGATGTTTATATCCATTCTAATCATTAAAAAAATGTAAAATATATTTGTATATAAAATATTTTAAATTACAAATAGAATGAAATTTGGTATAAAGTTCACACAAATATAAGATTCATATGAAAATATATGAGAAGTTATGAACAAATATTTGGAAATAAATTCTGTCTAAATCAAAAATGTTACAAGTCCCTGCAACAAATAATATTTTATGAGAATATACGAGAAATTGAACTTTTATTATGGCATTTGTATGAAATTTCCAAATGCACTAGAGGCTGATTTCCAACCTATATATGGGATCTTCGTAAATCGATCATTCTTCAGGAGAGCGGTGGGTTTTGACTGCTTTTCTATAAATTGGGGTGCGAATTTACATTCGTATCGTATATCAGATTATACGAATAAAATGAAATTTGTTAATAAGTTCATACAAAATATGTGATTCCTATGAAAATATGTAAGAAATCAAGAAAGAATATTTGAAAATACATTTTATTTCAAATAAATTCCATAAAATTGTAATGGAAAATAAAAAAATTGTTGAAAAAATGTAAAATATATGGGTATATAAAATATTTTAAATTACAAATAGAATGAATGAGACAAATAAATTTTATTATGGCATTTGTATGAAATTTCTAAATGCACTAGAGGCTGTTTTCCAACCTATATATGGATCTTCGTAAATCGATGATTCTTCAGGAGAGTGGTGGGTTTTAACTGCTTTTCTATAAATTGGGGTGCGAATTTACATTCGTATCACGAAATACATTCTGGTCATGTACGTAATATTATTACTGAAAGGGCAGGTTCATATAAAAGGCCCAACTATAATGTGGGTTGCACTAAATTTGATGTTTGGTTGAATGAAGATTATAAAATACGAATAAAATGAAATTTGTTAATAAGTTCATAAAAAATTTGTGATTCCTATGAAAATATATAAGAAATCAAGAAAGAATATTTGAAAATACATTTTATTTCAAATAAATTCCATAAAATTGTAATGGAAAATAAAAAAATTGTTAAAATAGCGTAAAATATATGGGTATATAATATATTTTAAATTACAAATAGAATGAAATTTGCTATAAAGTTCACACAAATATAAGATTCATATGAAAATATATGAGAAATTAAGAAAAAAATATTTTGAAATAATTTCTGTCTAAATGAAAAATATTATTAGTCCCTGCAACAATAAATATTCTATGAGAATATACGCAAAATCAAGAAAGAATATTTGAAAATACATTTTATTTCAAATAAATTCCATAAAATTGTAATGGAAAATAAAAAAATTGTTGAAAGATATGTAAAATATATGGGTATATAAAATATTTTAAATGACAAATAGAATGAAATTTGCTATAAAGTTTACACAAATAAAAGATTCATATGAAAATAAATGAGAAGTTAAGAAAAAATATTTGGAAATAAATTCTGTCTAAATGAAAAATGTTATAAGTCCCTGCAACAATAAATATTCTATGAGAATATACGAGAAAAATAAATTTTATTAAGGCATTTGTATGAAATTTCCAAATGTACTAGAGGCTGTTTTCCAACCTATATATGGGATCTTCGTAAATCGATGATTCCTTAGGAGAGCGGTGGGTTTTGACTGCTTTCCTATAAATTGGGGTGCGAATTTACATTCGTATCACGAAATACATTCTGGTCATGTACGTACTGTTTTTACTGAAAGGGCAGGTTCATAAAAAGTGTCCCCAACTATAATGTGGGTTGCACTAAATTTGATGTTTGGTTGAATGAAGATTATAAAATACGAATAAAATGAAATTTGTTAATAAGTTCATACAAAATATGTGATTCCTATGAAAATATATAAGAAATCAAGAAAGAATATTTGAAAATACATTTTATTTCAAATAAATTCCATAAAATTGTAATGGAAAATAAAAAAAATTGTTAAAATAGCGTAAAATATATGGGTATATAATATATTTTAAATTACAAATAGAATGAAATTTGCTATAAAGTTCACACAAATATAAGATTCATATGAAAATATATGAGAAATTAAGAAAAAAATATTTTGAAATAATTTCTGTCTAAATGAAAAACATTATTAGTCCCTGCAACAATAAATATTCTATGAAAATATACGCAAAATCAAGAAAGAATATTTGAAAATACATTTTATTTCAAATAAATTCCATAAAATTGTAATGGAAAATAAAAAAATTGTTGAAAAAATGTAAAATATATGGGTATATAAAATATTTTAAATTACAAATAGAATGAAATTTGGTATAAAGTTCACACAAATATAAGATTCATATGAAAATATATGAGAAGTTATGAAAAAATATTTGGAAATAAATTCTGTCTAAATCAAAAATGTTACAAGTCCCTGCAACAAATAATATTTTATGAGAATATACGAGAAAAATAAATTTTATTAAGACATTTGTATGAAATTTCCAAATGTACTAGAGGCTGTTTTCCAACCTATATATGGGATCTTCGTAAATCGATGATTCCTTAGGAGAGCGGTGGGTTTTGACTGCTTTCCTATAAATTGGGGTGCGAATTTAAGATGTTTATATCCATTCTAATCATTAAAAAAATGTAAAATATATTTGTATATAAAATATTTTAAATTACAAATAGAATGAAATTTGGTATAAAGTTCACACAAATATAAGATTCATATGAAAATATATGAGAAGTTATGAACAAATATTTGGAAATAAATTCTGTCTAAATCAAAAATGTTACAAGTCCCTGCAACAAATAATATTTTATGAGAATATACGAGAAATTGAACTTTTATTATGGCATTTGTATGAAATTTCCAAATGCACTAGAGGCTGATTTCCAACCTATATATGGGATCTTCGTAAATCGATCATTCTTCAGGAGAGCGGTGGGTTTTGACTGCTTTTCTATAAATTGGGGTGCGAATTTACATTCGTATCGTATATCAGATTATACGAATAAAATGAAATTTGTTAATAAGTTCATACAAAATATGTGATTCCTATGAAAATATGTAAGAAATCAAGAAAGAATATTTGAAAATACATTTTATTTCAAATAAATTCCATAAAATTGTAATGGAAAATAAAAAAATTGTTGAAAAAATGTAAAATATATGGGTATATAAAATATTTTAAATTACAAATAGAATGAATGAGACAAATAAATTTTATTATGGCAGTTGTATGAAATTTCTAAATGCACTAGAGGCTGTTTTCCAACCTATATATGGATCTTCGTAAATCGATGATTCTTCAGGAGAGTGGTGGGTTTTAACTGCTTTTCTATAAATTGGGGTGCGAATTTACATTCGTATCACGAAATACATTCTGGTCATGTACGTACTATTATTACTGAAAGGGCAGGTTCATATAAAAGGCCCAACTATAATGTGGGTTGCACTAAATTTGATGTTTGGTTGAATGAAGATTATAAAATACGAATAAAATGAAATTTGTTAATAAGTTCATAAAAAATTTGTGATTCCTATGAAAATATATAAGAAATCAAGAAAGAATATTTGAAAATACATTTTATTTCAAATAAATTCCATAAAATTGTAATGGAAAATAAAAAAATTGTTAAAATAGCGTAAAATATATGGGTATATAATATATTTTAAATTACAAATAGAATGAAATTTGCTATAAAGTTCACACAAATATAAGATTCATATGAAAATATATGAGAAATTAAGAAAAAAATATTTTGAAATAATTTCTGTCTAAATGAAAAATATTATTAGTCCCTGCAACAATAAATATTCTATGAGAATATACGCAAAATCAAGAAAGAATATTTGAAAATACATTTTATTTCAAATAAATTCCATAAAATTGTAATGGAAAATAAAAAAATTGTTGAAAGATATGTAAAATATATGGGTATATAAAATATTTTAAATGACAAATAGAATGAAATTTGCTATAAAGTTTACACAAATAAAAGATTCATATGAAAATAAATGAGAAGTTAAGAAAAAATATTTGGAAATAAATTCTGTCTAAATGAAAAATGTTATAAGTCCCTGCAACAATAAATATTCTATGAGAATATACGAGAAAAATAAATTTTATTAAGGCATTTGTATGAAATTTCCAAATGTACTAGAGGCTGTTTTCCAACCTATATATGGGATCTTCGTAAATCGATGATTCTTTAGGAGAGCGGTGGGTTTTGACTGCTTTCCTATAAATTGGGGTGCGAATTTAAGATTTTTATATCCATTCTAATTATTAAAAAAATGTAAAATATATGGGTATATAAAATATTTTAAATTACAAATAGAATGAAATTTGTATAAAGTTCACACAAATATAAGATTCATATGAAAATATATGAGAAGTTATGACAAAATTATTGGAAATTAATTCTGTCTAAATCAAAAATGTTACAAGTCCCTGCAACAAATAATATTTTATGAGAATATACGAGAAATTGAACTTTTATTATGGCATTTGTATGAAATTTCCAAATGCACTAGAGGCTGTTTTCCAACCTATATATGGGATCTTCGTAAATCGATGATTCTTCAGGAGAGCGGTGGGTTTTGACTGCTTTTCTATAAATTGGGGTGCGAATTTACATTCGTATCGTATATCAGATTATACGAATAAAATGAAATTTGTTAATAAGTTCATACAAAATATGTGATTCCTATGAAAATATATAAGAAATCAAGAAAGAATATTTGAAAATACATTTTATTTCAAATAAATTCCATAAAATTGTAATGGAAAATAAAAAAATTGTTGAAAAAATGTAAAATATATGGGTATATAAAATATTTTAAATTACAAATAGAATGAATGAGACAAATAAATTTTATTATGGCATTTGTATGAAATTTCCAAATGCACTAGAGGCTGTTTTCCAACCTATATATTGGATCTTCGTAAATCGATGATTCTTCAGGAGAGCGGTGGGTTTTGACTGCTTTTCTATAAATTGGGGTGCGAATTTACATTCGTATCGTATATCAGATTATACGAATAAAATGAAATTTGTTAATAAGTTCATACAAAATATGTGATTCCTATGAAAATATATAAGAAATCAAGAAAGAATATTTGAAAATACATTTTATTTCAAATAAATTCCATAAAATTGTAATGGAAAATAAAAAAATTGTTGAAAAAATGTAAAATATATGGGTATATAAAATATTTTAAATTACAAATAGAATGAATGAGACAAATAAATTTTATTATGGCAGTTGTATGAAATTTCTAAATGCACTAGAGGCTGTTTTCCAACCTATATATGGATCTTCGTAAATCGATGATTCTTCAGGAGAGTGGTGGGTTTTAACTGCTTTTCTATAAATTGGGGTGCGAATTTACATTCGTATCACGAAATACATTCTGGTCATGTACGTACTATTATTACTGAAAGGGCAGGTTCATATAAAAGGCCCAACTATAATGTGGGTTGCACTAAATTTGATGTTTGGTTGAATGAAGATTTTAAAATACGAATAAAATGAAATTTGTTAATAAGTTCATAAAAAATTTGTGATTCCTATGAAAATATATAAGAAATCAAGAAAGAATATTTGAAAATACATTTTATTTCAAATAAATTCCATAAAATTGTAATGGAAAATAAAAAAATTGTTAAAATAGCGTAAAATATATGGGTATATAATATATTTTAAATTACAAATAGAATGAAATTTGCTATAAAGTTCACACAAATATAAGATTCATATGAAAATATATGAGAAATTAAGAAAAAAATATTTTGAAATAATTTCTGTCTAAATGAAAAATATTATTAGTCCCTGCAACAATAAATATTCTATGAGAATATACGCAAAATCAAGAAAGAATATTTGAAAATACATTTTATTTCAAATAAATTCCATAAAATTGTAATGGAAAATAAAAAAATTGTTGAAAGATATGTAAAATATATGGGTATATAAAATATTTTAAATGACAAATAGAATGAAATTTGCTATAAAGTTTACACAAATAAAAGATTCATATGAAAATAAATGAGAAGTTAAGAAAAAATATTTGGAAATAAATTCTGTCTAAATGAAAAATGTTATAAGTCCCTGCAACAATAAATATTCTATGAGAATATACGAGAAAAATAAATTTTATTAAGGCATTTGTATGAAATTTCCAAATGTACTAGAGGCTGTTTTCCAACCTATATATGGGATCTTCGTAAATCGATGATTCTTTAGGAGAGCGGTGGGTTTTGACTGCTTTCCTATAAATTGGGGTGCGAATTTAAGATTTTTATATCCATTCTAATTATTAAAAAAATGTAAAATATATGGGTATATAAAATATTTTAAATTACAAATAGAATGAAATTTGTATAAAGTTCACACAAATATAAGATTCATATGAAAATATATGAGAAGTTATGACAAAATTATTGGAAATTAATTCTGTCTAAATCAAAAATGTTACAAGTCCCTGCAACAAATAATATTTTATGAGAATATACGAGAAATTGAACTTTTATTATGGCATTTGTATGAAATTTCCAAATGTACTAGAGGCTGTTTTCCAACCTATATATGGGATCTTCGTAAATCGATGATTCTTCAGGAGAGCGGTGGGTTTTGACTGCTTTTCTATAAATTGGGGTGCGAATTTACATTCGTATCGTATATCAGATTATACGAATAAAATGAAATTTGTTAATAAGTTCATACAAAATATGTGATTCCTATGAAAATATATAAGAAATCAAGAAAGAATATTTGAAAATACATTTTATTTCAAATAAATTCCATAAAATTGTAATGGAAAATAAAAAAATTGTTGAAAAAATGTAAAATATATGGGTATATAAAATATTTTAAATTACAAATAGAATGAATGAGACAAATAAATTTTATTATGGCATTTGTATGAAATTTCCAAATGCACTAGAGGCTGTTTTCCAACCTATATATGGGATCTTCGTAAATCGATGATTCTTCAGAAGAGCGGTGGGTTTTGACTGCTTTTCTATAAATTGGGGTGCGAATTTACATTCGTATCGTATATCAGATTATACGAATAAAATGAAATTTGTTAATAAGTTCATACAAAATATGTGATTCCTATGAAAATATATAAGAAATCAAGAAAGAATATTTGAAAATACATTTTATTTCAAATAAATTCCATAAAATTGTAATGGAAAATAAAAAAATTGTTGAAAAAATGTAAAATATATGGGTATATAAAATATTTTAAATTACAAATAGAATGAAATTTGCTATAAAGTTCACACAATAAAAGATTCATATGAAAATATATGAGGAGTTAAGAAAAAATATTTGGAAATAAATTCTGTCTAAATGAAAAATGTTATAAGTCCCTGCAACAATAAATATTCTATGAGAATATACGAGAAAAATAAATTTTATTAAGGCATTTGTATGAAATTTCCAAATGTACTAGAGGCTGTTTTCCAACCTATATATGGGATCTTCGTAAATCGATGATTCCTTAGGAGAGCGGTGGGTTTTGACTGCTTTCCTATAAATTGGGGTGCGAATTTACATTCGTATCACGAAATACATTCTGGTCATGTACGTACTGTTTTTACTGAAAGGGCAGGTTCATAAAAAGTGTCCCCAACTATAATGTGGGTTGCACTAAATTTGATGTTTGGTTGAATGAAGATTATAAAATACGAATAAAATGAAATTTGTTAATAAGTTCATACAAAATATGTGATTCCTATGAAAATATATAAGAAATCAAGAAAGAATATTTGAAAATACATTTTATTTCAAATAAATTCCATAAAAGTGTAATGGAAAATAAAAAAAATTGTTAAAATAGCGTAAAATATATGGGTATATAATATATTTTAAATTACAAATAGAATGAAATTTGCTATAAAGTTCACACAAATATAAGATTCATATGAAAATATATGAGAAATTAAGAAAAAAATATTTTGAAATAATTTCTGTCTAAATGAAAAATATTATTAGTCCCTGCAACAATAAATATTCTATGAGAATATACGCAAAATCAAGAAAGAATATTTGAAAATACATTTTATTTCAAATAAATTCCATAAAATTGTAATGGAAAATAAAAAAATTGTTGAAAAAATGTAAAATATATGGGTATATAAAATATTTTAAATTACAAATAGAATGAAATTTGGTATAAAGTTCACACAAATATAAGATTCATATGAAAATATATGAGAAGTTATGAAAAAATATTTGGAAATAAATTCTGTCTAAATCAAAAATGTTACAAGTCCCTGCAACAAATAATATTTTATGAGAATATACGAGAAAAATAAATTTTATTAAGACATTTGTATGAAATTTCCAAATGTACTAGAGGCTGTTTTCCAACCTATATATGGGATCTTCGTAAATCGATGATTCCTTAGGAGAGCGGTGGGTTTTGACTGCTTTCCTATAAATTGGGGTGCGAATTTAAGATGTTTATATCCATTCTAATCATTAAAAAAATGTAAAATATATTTGTATATAAAATATTTTAAATTACAAATAGAATGAAATTTGGTATAAAGTTCACACAAATATAAGATTCATATGAAAATATATGAGAAGTTATGAAAAAATATTTGGAAATAAATTCTGTCTAAATCAAAAATGTTACAAGTCCCTGCAACAAATAATATTTTATGAGAATATACGAGAAATTGAACTTTTATTATGGCATTTGTATTAAATTTCCAAATGCACTAGAGGCTGATTTCCAACCTATATATGGGATCTTCGTAAATCGATGATTCTTCAGGAGAGCGGTGGGTTTTGACTGCTTTTCTATAAATTGGGGTGCGAATTTACATTCGTATCGTATATCAGATTATACGAATAAAATGAAATTTGTTAATAAGTTCATACAAAATATGTGATTCCTATGAAAATATGTAAGAAATCAAGAAAGAATATTTGAAAATACATTTTATTTCAAATAAATTCCATAAAATTGTAATGGAAAATAAAAAAATTGTTGAAAAAATGTAAAATATATGGGTATATAAAATATTTTAAATTACAAATAGAATGAATGAGACAAATAAATTTTATTATGGCAGTTGTATGAAATTTCTAAATGCACTAGAGGCTGTTTTCCAACCTATATATGGATCTTCGTAAATCGATGATTCTTCAGGAGAGTGGTGGGTTTTAACTGCTTTTCTATAAATTGGGGTGCGAATTTACATTCGTATCACGAAATACATTCTGGTCATGTACGTACTATTATTACTGAAAGGGCAGGTTCATATAAAAGGCCCAACTATAATGTGGGTTGCACTAAATTTGATGTTTGGTTGAATGAAGATTATAAAATACGAATAAAATGAAATTTGTTAATAAGTTCATAAAAAAATTGTGATTCCTATGAAAATATATAAGAAATCAAGAAAGAATATTTGAAAATACATTTTATTTCAAATAAATTCCATAAAATTGTAATGGAAAATAAAAAAATTGTTAAAATAGCGTAAAATATATGGGTATATAATATATTTTAAATTACAAATAGAATGAAATTTGCTATAAAGTTCACACAAATATAAGATTCATATGAAAATATATGAGAAATTAAGAAAAAAATATTTTGAAATAATTTCTGTCTAAATGAAAAATATTATTAGTCCCTGCAACAATAAATATTCTATGAGAATATACGCAAAATCAAGAAAGAATATTTGAAAATACATTTTATTTCAAATAAATTCCATAAAATTGTAATGGAAAATAAAAAAATTGTTGAAAGATATGTAAAATATATGGGTATATAAAATATTTTAAATGACAAATAGAATGAAATTTGCTATAAAGTTTACACAAATAAAAGATTCATATGAAAATAAATGAGAAGTTAAGAAAAAATATTTGGAAATAAATTCTGTCTAAATGAAAAATGTTATAAGTCCCTGCAACAATAAATATTCTATGAGAATATACGAGAAAAATAAATTTTATTAAGGCATTTGTATGAAATTTCCAAATGTACTAGAGGCTGTTTTCCAACCTATATATGGGATCTTCGTAAATCGATGATTCTTTAGGAGAGCGGTGGGTTTTGACTGCTTTCCTATAAATTGGGGTGCGAATTTAAGATTTTTATATCCATTCTAATTATTAAAAAAATGTAAAATATATGGGTATATAAAATATTTTAAATTACAAATAGAATGAAATTTGTATAAAGTTCACACAAATATAAGATTCATATGAAAATATATGAGAAGTTATGACAAAATTATTGGAAATTAATTCTGTCTAAATCAAAAATGTTACAAGTCCCTGCAACAAATAATATTTTATGAGAATATACGAGAAATTGAACTTTTATTATGGCATTTGTATGAAATTTCCAAATGCACTAGAGGCTGTTTTCCAACCTATATATGGGATCTTCGTAAATCGATGATTCTTCAGGAGAGCGGTGGGTTTTGACTGCTTTTCTATAAATTGGGGTGCGAATTTACATTCGTATCGTATATCAGATTATACGAATAAAATGAAATTTGTTAATAAGTTCATACAAAATATGTGATTCCTATGAAAATATATAAGAAATCAAGAAAGAATATTTGAAAATACATTTTATTTCAAATAAATTCCATAAAATTGTAATGGAAAATAAAAAAATTGTTGAAAAAATGTAAAATATATGGGTATATAAAATATTTTAAATTACAAATAGAATGAATGAGACAAATAAATTTTATTATGGCATTTGTATGAAATTTCCAAATGCACTAGAGGCTGTTTTCCAACCTATATATGGGATCTTCGTAAATCGATGATTCTTCAGGAGAGCGGTGGGTTTTGACTGCTTTTCTATAAATTGGGGTGCGAATTTACATTCGTATCGTATATCAGATTATACGAATAAAATGAAATTTGTTAATAAGTTCATACAAAATATGTGATTCCTATGAAAATATATAAGAAATCAAGAAAGAATATTTGAAAATACATTTTATTTCAAATAAATTCCATAAAATTGTAATGGAAAATAAAAAAATTGTTGAAAAAATGTAAAATATATGGGTATATAAAATATTTTAAATTACAAATAGAATGAATGAGACAAATAAATTTTATTATGGCATTTGTATGAAATTTCCAAATGCACTAGAGGCTGTTTTCCAACCTATATATGGATCTTCGTAAATCGATGATTCTTCAGGAGAGCGGTGGGTTTTGACTGCTTTTCTATAAATTGGGGTGCGAATTTACATTCGTATCGTATATCAGATTATACGAATAAAATGAAATTTGTTAATAAGTTCATACAAAATATGTGATTCCTATGAAAATATAAAAGAATCAAGAAAGAATATTTGAAAATACATTTTATTTCAAATAAATTCCATAAAATTGTAATGGAAAATAAAAAAATTGTTGAAAAAATGTAAAATATATAGGTATATAAAATATTTTAAATTACAAATAGAATGAAATTTGGTATAAAGTTCACACAATAAAAGATTCATATGAAAATATATGAGGAGTTAAGAAAAAATATTTGGAAATAAATTCTGTCTAAATGAAAAATGTTATAAGTCCCTGCAACAATAAATATTCTATGAGAATATACGAGAAAAATAAATTTTATTAAGGCATTTGTATGAAATTTCCAAATGTACTAGAGGCTGTTTTCCAACCTATATATGGGATCTTCGTAAATCGATGATTCCTTAGGAGAGCGGTGGGTTTTGACTGCTTTCCTATAAATTGGGGTGCGAATTTACATTCGTATCACGAAATACATTCTGGTCATGTACGTACTGTTTTTACTGAAAGGGCAGGTTCATAAAAAGTGTCCCCAACTATAATGTGGGTTGCACTAAATTTGATGTTTGGTTGAATGAAGATTATAAAATACGAATAAAATGAAATTTGTTAATAAGTTCATACAAAATATGTGATTCCTATGAAAATATATAAGAAATCAAGAAAGAATATTTGAAAATACATTTTATTTCAAATAAATTCCATAAAAGTGTAATGGAAAATAAAAAAAATTGTTAAAATAGCGTAAAATATATGGGTATATAATATATTTTAAATTACAAATAGAATGAAATTTGCTATAAAGTTCACACAAATATAAGATTCATATGAAAATATATGAGAAATTAAGAAAAAAATATTTTGAAATAATTTCTGTCTAAATGAAAAATATTATTAGTCCCTGCAACAATAAATATTCTATGAGAATATACGCAAAATCAAGAAAGAATATTTGAAAATACATTTTATTTCAAATAAATTCCATAAAATTGTAATGGAAAATAAAAAAATTGTTGAAAAAATGTAAAATATATGGGTATATAAAATATTTTAAATTACAAATAGAATGAAATTTGGTATAAAGTTCACACAAATATAAGATTCATATGAAAATATATGAGAAGTTATGAAAAAATATTTGGAAATAAATTCTGTCTAAATCAAAAATGTTACAAGTCCCTGCAACAAATAATATTTTATGAGAATATACGAGAAAAATAAATTTTATTAAGACATTTGTATGAAATTTCCAAATGTACTAGAGGCTGTTTTCCAACCTATATATGGGATCTTCGTAAATCGATGATTCCTTAGGAGAGCGGTGGGTTTTGACTGCTTTCCTATAAATTGGGGTGCGAATTTAAGATGTTTATATCCATTCTAATCATTAAAAAAATGTAAAATATATTTGTATATAAAATATTTTAAATTACAAATAGAATGAAATTTGGTATAAAGTTCACACAAATATAAGATTCATATGAAAATATATGAGAAGTTATGAAAAAATATTTGGAAATAAATTCTGTCTAAATCAAAAATGTTACAAGTCCCTGCAACAAATAATATTTTATGAGAATATACGAGAAATTGAACTTTTATTATGGCATTTGTATGAAATTTCCAAATGCACTAGAGGCTGATTTCCAACCTATATATGGGATCTTCGTAAATCGATCATTCTTCAGGAGAGCGGTGGGTTTTGACTGCTTTTCTATAAATTGGGGTGCGAATTTACATTCGTATCGTATATCAGATTATACGAATAAAATGAAATTTGTTAATAAGTTCATACAAAATATGTGATTCCTATGAAAATATGTAAGAAATCAAGAAAGAATATTTGAAAATACATTTTATTTCAAATAAATTCCATAAAATTGTAATGGAAAATAAAAAAATTGTTGAAAAAATGTAAAATATATGGGTATATAAAATATTTTAAATTACAAATAGAATGAATGAGACAAATAAATTTTATTATGGCATTTGTATGAAATTTCTAAATGCACTAGAGGCTGTTTTCAAACCTATATATGGATCTTCGTAAATCGATGATTCTTCAGGAGAGCGGTAGGTTTTGACTGCTTTTCTATAAATTGGGGTGCGAATTTACATTCGTATCACGAAATACATTCTGGTCATGTACGTACTATTATTCTGGTCATGTACGTACTATTATTACTGAAAGGGCAGGTTCATATAAAGTGCCCAAGTGGGTTGCACTAAATTTGATGTTTGGTTGAATGAAGATTATAAAATACGAATAATATGAAATTTGTTAATAAGTTCATACAAAATATGTGATTCCTATGAAAATATATAAGAAATCAAGAAAGAATATTTGAAAATACATTTTATTTCAAATAAATTCCATAAAATTGTAATGGAAAATAAAAAAATTGTTGACAAAATGTAAAATATATGGGTATATAAAATATTTTAAATTACAAATAGAATGAATGAGACAAATAAATTGTATTATGGCATTTGTATGAAATTTCCAAATGTACTAGAGGCTGTTTTCCAACCTATATATGGGATCTTCGTAAATCGATGATTCCTTAGGAGAGCGGTGGGTTTTGACTGCTTTCCTATAAATTGGGGTGCAAATTTAAGATGTTTATATCCATTCTAATCATTAAAAAAATGTAAAATATATGGGTATATAAAATATTTTAAATTACAAATAGAATGAAATTTGTATAAAGTTCACACAAATATAAGATTCATATGAAAATATATGAGAAGTTATGAAAAAATTATTGGAAATAAATTCTGTCTAAATCAAAAATGTTACAAGTCCCTGCAACAAATAATATTTTATGAGAATATACGAGAAATTGATTTTTTATAATGGCATTTGTATGAAATTTCCAAATGCACTAGAGGCTGTTTTCCAACCTATATATGGGATCTTCGTAAATCGATGATTCTTCAGGAGAGCGGTGGGTTTTGACTGCTTTTCTATAAATTGTTGTGCGAATTTACATTCGTATCGTATATCAGATTATACGAATAAAATGAAATTTGTTAATAAGTTCATACAAAATATGTGATTCCTATGAAAATATATAAGAAATCAAGAAAGAATATTTGAAAATACATTTTATTTCAAATAAATTCCATAAAATTGTAATGGAAAATAAAAAAATTGTTGAAAAAATGTAAAATATATGGGTATATAAAATATTTTAAATTACAAATAGAATGAATGAGACAAATAAATTTTATTATGGCATTTGTATGAAATTTCCAAATGCACTAGAGGCTGTTTTCCAACCTATATATGGGATCTTCGTAAATCGATGATTCTTCAGGAGAGCGGTGGGTTTTGACTGCTTTTCTATAAATTGGGGTGCGAATTTACATTCGTATCGTATATCAGATTATACGAATAAAATGAAATTTGTTAATAAGTTCATACAAAATATGTGATTCCTATGAAAATATATAAGAAATCAAGAAAGAATATTTGAAAATACATTTTATTTCAAATAAATTCCATAAAATTGTAATGGAAAATAAAAAAATTGTTGAAAAAATGTAAAATATATGGGTATATAAAATATTTTAAATTACAAATAGAATGAATGAGACAAATAAATTTTATTATGGCATTTGTATGAAATTTCTAAATGCACTAGAGGCTGTTTTCAAACCTATATATGGATCTTCGTAAATCGATGATTCTTCAGGAGAGCGGTAGGTTTTGACTGCTTTTCTATAAATTGGGGTGCGAATTTACATTCGTATCACGAAATACATTCTGGTCATGTACGTACTATTATTCTGGTCATGTACGTACTATTATTACTGAAAGGGCAGGTTCATATAAAGTGCCCAAGTGGGTTGGACTAAATTTGATGTTTGGTTGAATGAAGATTATAAAATACGAATAATATGAAATTTGTTAATAAGTTCATACAAAATATGTGATTCCTATGAAAATATATAAGAAATCAAGAAAGAATATTTGAAAATACATTTTATTTCAAATAAATTCCATAAAATTGTAATGGAAAATAAAAAAATTGTTGACAAAATGTAAAATATATGGGTATATAAAATATTTTAAATTACAAATAGAATGAATGAGACAAATAAATTGTATTATGGCATTTGTATGAAATTTCCAAATGTACTAGAGGCTGTTTTCCAACCTATATATGGGATCTTCGTAAATCGATGATTCCTTAGGAGAGCGGTGGGTTTTGACTGCTTTCCTATAAATTGGGGTGCAAATTTAAGATGTTTATATCCATTCTAATCATTAAAAAAATGTAAAATATATGGGTATATAAAATATTTTAAATTACAAATAGAATGAAATTTGTATAAAGTTCACACAAATATAAGATTCATATGAAAATATATGAGAAGTTATGAAAAAATTATTGGAAATAAATTCTGTCTAAATCAAAAATGTTACAAGTCCCTGCAACAAATAATATTTTATGAGAATATACGAGAAATTGATTTTTTATAATGGCATTTGTATGAAATTTCCAAATGCACTAGAGGCTGTTTTCCAACCTATATATGGGATCTTCGTAAATCGATGATTCTTCAGGAGAGCGGTGGGTTTTGACTGCTTTTCTATAAATTGTTGTGCGAATTTACATTCGTATCGTATATCAGATTATACGAATAAAATGAAATTTGTTAATAAGTTCATACAAAATATGTGATTCCTATGAAAATATATAAGAAATCAAGAAAGAATATTTGAAAATACATTTTATTTCAAATAAATTCCATAAAATTGTAATGGAAAATAAAAAAATTGTTGAAAAAATGTAAAATATATGGGTATATAAAATATTTTAAATTACAAATAGAATGAATGAGACAAATAAATTTTATTATGGCATTTGTATGAAATTTCCAAATGCACTAGAGGCTGTTTTCCAACCTATATATGGGATCTTCGTAAATCGATGATTCTTCAGGAGAGCGGTGGGTTTTGACTGCTTTTCTATAAATTGGGGTGCGAATTTACATTCGTATCGTATATCAGATTATACGAATAAAATGAAATTTGTTAATAAGTTCATACAAAATATGTGATTCCTATGAAAATATATAAGAAATCAAGAAAGAATATTTGAAAATACATTTTATTTCAAATAAATTCCATAAAATTGTAATGGAAAATAAAAAAATTGTTGAAAAAATGTAAAATATATGGGTATATAAAATATTTTAAATTACAAATAGAATGAATGAGACAAATAAATTTTATTATGGCATTTGTATGAAATTTCCAAATGCACTAGAGGCTGTTTTCCAACCTATATATGGATCTTCGTAAATCGATGATTCTTCAGGAGAGCGGTGGGTTTTGACTGCTTTTCTATAAATTGGGGTGCGAATTTACATTCGTATCGTATATCAGATTATACGAATAAAATGAAATTTGTTAATAAGTTCATACAAAATATGTGATTCCTATGAAAATATAAAAGAATCAAGAAAGAATATTTGAAAATACATTTTATTTCAAATAAATTCCATAAAATTGTAATGGAAAATAAAAAAATTGTTGAAAAAATGTAAAATATATGGGTATATAAAATATTTTAAATTACAAATAGAATGAATGAGACAAATAAATTTTATTATGGCATTTGTATGAAATTTCTAAATGCACTAGAGGCTGTTTTCAAACCTATATATGGATCTTCGTAAATCGATGATTCTTCAGGAGAGCGGTAGGTTTTGACTGCTTTTCTATAAATTGGGGTGCGAATTTACATTCGTATCACGAAATACATTCTGGTCATGTACGTACTATTATTCTGGTCATGTACGTACTATTATTACTGAAAGGGCAGGTTCATATAAAGTGCCCAAGTGGGTTGCACTAAATTTGATGTTTGGTTGAATGAAGATTATAAAATACGAATAATATGAAATTTGTTAATAAGTTCATACAAAATATGTGATTCCTATGAAAATATATAAGAAATCAAGAAAGAATATTTGAAAATACATTTTATTTCAAATAAATTCCATAAAATTGTAATGGAAAATAAAAAAATTGTTGACAAAATGTAAAATATATGGGTATATAAAATATTTTAAATTACAAATAGAATGAATGAGACAAATAAATTGTATTATGGCATTTGTATGAAATTTCCAAATGTACTAGAGGCTGTTTTCCAACCTATATATGGGATCTTCGTAAATCGATGATTCCTTAGGAGAACGGTGGGTTTTGACTGCTTTCCTATAAATTGGGGTGCAAATTTAAGATGTTTATATCCATTCTAATCATTAAAAAAATGTAAAATATATGGGTATATAAAATATTTTAAATTACAAATAGAATGAAATTTGTATAAAGTTCACACAAATATAAGATTCATATGAAAATATATGAGAAGTTATGAAAAAATTATTGGAAATAAATTCTGTCTAAATCAAAAATGTTACAAGTCCCTGCAACAAATAATATTTTATGAGAATATACGAGAAATTGATTTTTTATAATGGCATTTGTATGAAATTTCCAAATGCACTAGAGGCTGTTTTCCAACCTATATATGGGATCTTCGTAAATCGATGATTCTTCAGGAGAGCGGTGGGTTTTGACTGCTTTTCTATAAATTGTTGTGCGAATTTACATTCGTATCGTATATCAGATTATACGAATAAAATGAAATTTGTTAATAAGTTCATACAAAATATGTGATTCCTATGAAAATATATAAGAAATCAAGAAAGAATATTTGAAAATACATTTTATTTCAAATAAATTCCATAAAATTGTAATGGAAAATAAAAAAATTGTTGAAAAAATGTAAAATATATGGGTATATAAAATATTTTAAATTACAAATAGAATGAATGAGACAAATAAATTTTATTATGGCATTTGTATGAAATTTCCAAATGCACTAGAGGCTGTTTTCCAACCTATATATGGGATCTTCGTAAATCGATGATTCTTCAGGAGAGCGGTGGGTTTTGACTGCTTTTCTATAAATTGGGGTGCGAATTTACATTCGTATCGTATATCAGATTATACGAATAAAATGAAATTTGTTAATAAGTTCATACAAAATATGTGATTCCTATGAAAATATATAAGAAATCAAGAAAGAATATTTGAAAATACATTTTATTTCAAATAAATTCCATAAAATTGTAATGGAAAATAAAAAAATTGTTGAAAAAATGTAAAATATATGGGTATATAAAATATTTTAAATTACAAATAGAATGAATGAGACAAATAAATTTTATTATGGCATTTGTATGAAATTTCTAAATGCACTAGAGGCTGTTTTCAAACCTATATATGGATCTTCGTAAATCGATGATTCTTCAGGAGAGCGGTAGGTTTTGACTGCTTTTCTATAAATTGGGGTGCGAATTTACATTCGTATCACGAAATACATTCTGGTCATGTACGTACTATTATTCTGGTCATGTACGTACTATTATTACTGAAAGGGCAGGTTCATATAAAGTGCCCAAGTGGGTTGGACTAAATTTGATGTTTGGTTGAATGAAGATTATAAAATACGAATAATATGAAATTTGTTAATAAGTTCATACAAAATATGTGATTCCTATGAAAATATATAAGAAATCAAGAAAGAATATTTGAAAATACATTTTATTTCAAATAAATTCCATAAAATTGTAATGGAAAATAAAAAAATTGTTGACAAAATGTAAAATATATGGGTATATAAAATATTTTAAATTACAAATAGAATGAATGAGACAAATAAATTGTATTATGGCATTTGTATGAAATTTCCAAATGTACTAGAGGCTGTTTTCCAACCTATATATGGGATCTTCGTAAATCGATGATTCCTTAGGAGAGCGGTGGGTTTTGACTGCTTTCCTATAAATTGGGGTGCAAATTTAAGATGTTTATATCCATTCTAATCATTAAAAAAATGTAAAATATATGGGTATATAAAATATTTTAAATTACAAATAGAATGAAATTTGTATAAAGTTCACACAAATATAAGATTCATATGAAAATATATGAGAAGTTATGAAAAAATTATTGGAAATAAATTCTGTCTAAATCAAAAATGTTACAAGTCCCTGCAACAAATAATATTTTATGAGAATATACGAGAAATTGATTTTTTATAATGGCATTTGTATGAAATTTCCAAATGCACTAGAGGCTGTTTTCCAACCTATATATGGGATCTTCGTAAATCGATGATTCTTCAGGAGAGCGGTGGGTTTTGACTGCTTTTCTATAAATTGTTGTGCGAATTTACATTCGTATCGTATATCAGATTATACGAATAAAATGAAATTTGTTAATAAGTTCATACAAAATATGTGATTCCTATGAAAATATATAAGAAATCAAGAAAGAATATTTGAAAATACATTTTATTTCAAATAAATTCCATAAAATTGTAATGGAAAATAAAAAAATTGTTGAAAAAATGTAAAATATATGGGTATATAAAATATTTTAAATTACAAATAGAATGAATGAGACAAATAAATTTTATTATGGCATTTGTATGAAATTTCCAAATGCACTAGAGGCTGTTTTCCAACCTATATATGGGATCTTCGTAAATCGATGATTCTTCAGGAGAGCGGTGGGTTTTGACTGCTTTTCTATAAATTGGGGTGCGAATTTACATTCGTATCGTATATCAGATTATACGAATAAAATGAAATTTGTTAATAAGTTCATACAAAATATGTGATTCCTATGAAAATATATAAGAAATCAAGAAAGAATATTTGAAAATACATTTTATTTCAAATAAATTCCATAAAATTGTAATGGAAAATAAAAAAATTGTTGAAAAAATGTAAAATATATGGGTATATAAAATATTTTAAATTACAAATAGAATGAATGAGACAAATAAATTTTATTATGGCATTTGTATGAAATTTCCAAATGCACTAGAGGCTGTTTTCCAACCTATATATGGATCTTCGTAAATCGATGATTCTTCAGGAGAGCGGTGGGTTTTGACTGCTTTTCTATAAATTGGGGTGCGAATTTACATTCGTATCGTATATCAGATTATACGAATAAAATGAAATTTGTTAATAAGTTCATACAAAATATGTGATTCCTATGAAAATATAAAAGAATCAAGAAAGAATATTTGAAAATACATTTTATTTCAAATAAATTCCATAAAATTGTAATGGAAAATAAAAAAATTGTTGAAAAAATGTAAAATATATAGGTATATAAAATATTTTAAATTACAAATAGAATGAAATTTGGTATAAAGTTCACACAATAAAAGATTCATATGAAAATATATGAGGAGTTAAGAAAAAATATTTGGAAATAAATTCTGTCTAAATGAAAAATGTTATAAGTCCCTGCAACAATAAATATTCTATGAGAATATACGAGAAAAATAAATTTTATTAAGGCATTTGTATGAAATTTCCAAATGTACTAGAGGCTGTTTTCCAACCTATATATGGGATCTTCGTAAATCGATGATTCTTTAGGAGAGCGGTGGGTTTTGACTGCTTTCCTATAAATTGGGGTGCGAATTTACATTCGTATCACGAAATACATTCTGGTCATGTACGTACTATTATTACTGAAAGGGCAGGTTCATATAAAGTGCCCATCTATAATGTGGGTTGCACTAAATTTGAAGTTTGGTTGAATGAAGATTATAAAATACGAATAAAATGAAATTTGTTAATAAGTTCATAAAAAATATATGATTTCTATGAAAATATATAAGAAATCAAGAAAGAATATTTGAAAATACATTTTATTTCAAATAAATTCCATAAAATTGTAATGGAAAATAAAAAAATTGTTGAAAAAATGTAAAATATATGGGTATATAAAAAATTTTAAATTACAAATAGAATGAATGAGACAAATAAATTGTATTATGGCATTTGTATGAAATTTCCAAATGTACTAGAGGCTGTTTTCCAACATATATATGGGATCTTCGTAAATCGATGATTCCTTAGGAGAGCGGTGGGTTTTGACTGCTTTCCTATAAATTGGGGTGCGAATTTACATTCGTATCACGAAATACATTCTGGTCATGTACGTACTATTATTACTGAAAGGGCAGGCACATAAAAAGTGTCCCCAACTATAATGTGGGTTGCACTAAATTTGATGTTTGGTTGAATAAAGATTATAAAATACGAATAAAATGAAATTTGTTAATAAGTACATACAAAATATGTGATTCCTATGAAAATATATAAGAAATCAAGAAAGAATATTTGAAAATACATTTTATTTCAAATAAATTCTATAAAATTGTAATGGAAAATAAAAAATTGTTAAAAAAGCGTAAAATATATGGGTATATAAAATATTTTAAATTACAAATAGAATGAAATTTGCTATAAAGTTCACAGAAATATAAGATTCATATGAAAATATATGATAAATTAAGAAAAAAATATGTTTAAATAATTTCTGTCTAAATGAAAAATATTATTAGTCCCTGCAACAATAAATATTCTATGAGAATATACGAGAAAAATAAATTTTATTAAGGCATTTGTATGAAATTTCCAAATGTACTAGAGGCTGTTTTCCAACCTATATATGGGATCTTTCTAAATCGATGAATCCTTAGGAGAGCTGTGGGTTTTGACTGCTTTCCTATAAATTGGGGTGCGAATTTACATTCGTATCACGAAATACATTCTGGTCATGTACGTACTATTATTACTGAAAGGGCAGGTTCATAAAAAGTGTCCCCAACTATAATGTGGGTTGCACTAAATTTGATGTTTGGTTGAATGAAGATTATAAAATACGAATAAAATGAAATTTGTTAATAAGTTCATACAAAATATGTGATTCCTATGAAAATATATAAGAAATCAAGAAAGAATATTTGAAAATACATTTTATTTCAAATAAATTCCATAAAATTGTAATGGAAAATAAAAAAATTGTTGAAAAAATGTAAAATATATGGGTATATAAAATATTTTAAATTACAAATAGAATGAATGAGACAAATAAATTTTATTATGGCATTTGTATGAAATTTCCAAATGTACTAGAGGCTGTTTTCCAACCTATATATGGGATCTTCGTAAATCGATGATTCCTTAGAAGAGCGGTGGGTTTTGACTGCTTTCCTATAAATTGGGGTGCGAATTTAAGATGTTTATATCCATTCTAATCATTAAAAAAAATGTAAAATATATGGGTATATAAAACATTTTAAATTACAAATAGAATGAAATTTGTATAAAGTTCACACAAATATAAGATTCATATGAAAATATATGAGAAGTTATGAAAAAATTATTGGAAATAAATTCTGTCTAAATCAAAAATGTTACAAGTCCCTGCAACAAATAATATTTTATGAGAATATACGAGTTTTATTATGGCATTTGTATGAAATTTCCAAATGCACTAGAGGCTATTTTCCAACCTATATATGGGATCTGCGTAAATCGATGATTCTTCAGGAGAGCGGTGGGTTTTGACTGCTTTTCTATAAATTGTTGTGCGAATTTACATTCGTATCGTATATCAGATTATACGAATAAAATGAAATTAATATAAGTTCATACAAAATATGTGATTCCTATGAAAATATATAAGAAATCAAGAAAGAATATTTGAAAATACATTTTATTTCAAATAAATTCCATAAAAGTGTAATGGAAAATAAAAAAATTGTTGAAAAAATGTAAAATATATGGGTATATAAAATATTTTAAATTACAAATAGAATGAATGAGACAAATAAATTTTATTATGGCATTTGTATGAAATTTCTAAATGCACTAGAGGCTGTTTTCAAACCTATATATGGATCTTCGTAAATCGATGATTCTTCAGGAGAGCGGTAGGTTTTGACTGCTTTTCTATAAATTGGGGTGCGAATTTACATTCGTATCACGAAATACATTCTGGTCATGTACGTACTATTATTCTGGTCATGCACGTACTATTATTACTGAAAGGGCAGGTTCATATAAAGTGCCCAAGTGGGTTGCACTAAATTTGATGTTTGGTTGAATGAAGATTATAAAATACGAATAAAATGAAATTTGTTAATAAGTTCATAAAAAATATGTGATTCCTATGAAAATATATAAGAAATCAAGAAAGAATATTTGAAAATACATTTTATTTCAAATAAATTCCATAAAATTGTAATGGAAAATAAAAAAATTGTTGACAAAATGTAAAATATATGGGTATATAAAATATTTTAAATTACAAATAGAATGAATGAGACAAATAAATTGTATTATGGCATTTGTATGAAATTTCCAAATGTACTAGAGGCTGTTTTCCAACCTATATATGGGATCTTCGTAAATCGATGATTCCTTAGGAGAGCGGTGGGTTTTGACTGCTTTCCTATAAATTAGGGTGCGAATTTAAGATGTTTATATCCATCCTAATCATTAAAAAAAATGTAAAATATATGGGTATATAAAATATTTTAAATTACAAATAGAATGAAATTTGTATAAAGTTCACACAAATATAAGATTCATATGAAAATATATGAGAAGTTATGAAAAAATTATTGGAAATAAATTCTGTCTAAATCAAAAATGTTACAAGTCCCTGCAACAAATAATATTTTATGAGAATATACGAGAAATTGATTTTTTATCATGGCATTTGTATGAAATTTCCAAATGCACTAGAGGCTGTTTTCCAACCTATATATGAGATCTTCGTAAATCGATGATTCTTCAGGAGAGCGGTGGGTTTTGACTGCTTTTCTATAAATTGTTGTGCGAATTTACATTCGTATCGTATATCAGATTATACGAATAAAATGAAATTTGTTAATAAGTTCATACAAAATATGTGATTCCTATGAAAATATATAAGAAATCAAGAAAGAATATTTGAAAATACATTTTATTTCAAATAAATTCTATAAAAGTGTAATGGAAAATAAAAAAATTGTTGACAAAATGTAAAATATATGGGTATATAAAATATTTTAAATTACAAATAGAATGAATGAGACAAATAAATTTTATTATGGCATTTGTATGAAATTTCTAAATGCACTAGAGGCTGTTTTCCAACCTATATATGGATCTTCGTAAATCGATGATTCTTCAGGAGAGCGGTAGGTTTTGACTGCTTTTCTATAAATTGGGGTGCGAATTTACATTCGTATCACGAAATACATTCTGGTCATGTACGTACTATTATTACTGAAAGGGCAGGTTCATATAAAGTGCCCAAGTGGGTTGCACTAAATTTCATGTTTGGTTGAATGAAGATTATAAAATACGAATAATATGAAATTTGTTAATAAGTTCATACAAAATATGTGATTCCTATGAAAATATATAAGAAATCAAGAAAGAATATTTGAAAATACATTTTATTTCAAATAAATTCCATAAAATTGTAATGGAAAATAAAAAAATTGTTGACAAAATGTAAAATATATGGGTATATAAAATATTTTAAATTACAAATAGAATGAATGAGACAAATAAATTGTATTATGGCATTTGTATGAAATTTCCAAATGTACTAGAGGCTGTTTTCCAACCTATATATGGGATCTTCGTAAATCGATGATTCCTTAGGAGTGCGGTGGGTTTTGACTGCTTTCCTATAAATTGGGGTGCGAATTTACATTCGTATCACGAAATACATTCTGGTCATGTACGTACTATTATTACTGAAAGGGCAGGTTCATAAAAAGTGTCCCCAACTATAATGTGGGTTGCACTAAATTTGATGTTTGGTTGAATGAAGATTATAAAATACGAATAAAATGAAATTTGTTAATAAGTTCATACAAAATATGTGATTCCTATGAAAATATATAAGAAATCAAGAAAGAATATTTGAAAATACATTTTATTTCAAATAAATTCCATAAAATTGTAATGGAAAATAAAAAAATAGTTAAAATAGCGTAAAATATATGGGTATATAAAATATTTTAAATTACAAATAGAATGAAATTTGCTATAAAGTTCACACAAATATAAGATTCATATGAAAATATATGATAAATTAAGAAAAAAATATTTTTAAATAATTTCTGTCTAAATGAAAAATATTATTAGTCCCTGCAACAATAAATATTCTATGAGAATATACGAGAAAAATAAATTTTATTAAGGCATTTGTATGAAATTTCCAAATGTACTAGAGGCTGTTTTCCAACCTATATATGGGATCTTCCTAAATCGATGATTCCTTAGGAGAGCGGTGGGTTTTGACTGCTTTCCTATAAATTGGGGTGCGAATTTACATTCGTATCACGAAATACATTCTGGTCATGTACGTACTATTATTACTGAAAGGGCAGGTTCATAAAAAGTGTCCCCAACTATAATGTGGGTTGCACTAAATTTGATGTTTGGTTGAATGAAGATTATAAAATACGAATAAAATGAAATTTGTTAATAAGTTCATAAAAAATATGTGATTCCTATGAAAATATATAAGAAATCAAGAAAGAATATTTGAAAATACATTTTATTTCAAATAAATTCCATAAAAGTGTAATGGAAAATAAAAAAATTGTTGAAAAAATGTAAAATATATGGGTATATAAAATATTTTAAATTACAAATAGAATGAATGAGACAAATAAATTTTATTATGGCATTTGTATGAAATTTCTAAATGCACTAGAGGCGGTTTTCCAACCTATATATGGATCTTCGTAAATCGATGATTCTTCAGGAGAGCGGTAGGTTTTGACTGCTTTTCTATAAATTGGGGTGCGAATTTACATTCGTATCACGAAATACATTCTGGTCATGTACGTACTATTATTACTGAAAGGGCAGGTTCATATAAAGTGCCCAAGTGGGTTGCACTAAATTTGATGTTTGGTTGAATGAAGATTATAAAATACGAATAATATGAAATTTGTTAATAAGTTCATACAAAATATGTGATTCCTATGAAAATATATAAGAAATCAAGAAAGAATATTTGAAAATACATTTTATTTCAAATAAATTCTATAAAATTGTAATGGAAAATAAAAAATTGTTAAAAAAGCGTAAAATATATGGGTATATAAAATATTTTAAATTACAAATAGAATGAAATTTGCTATAAAGTTCACACAAATATAAGATTCATATGAAAATATATGATAAATTAAGAAAAAAATATTTTTAAATAATTTCTGTCTAAATGAAAAATATTATTAGTCCCTGCAATAATAAATATTCTATGAGAATATACGAGAAAAATAAATTTTATTAAGGCATTTGTATGAAATTTTCAAATGTACTAGAGGCTGTTTTCCAACCTATATATGGGATCTTCGTAAATCGATGATTCCTTAGGAGAGCGGTGGGTTTTGACTGCTTTCCTATAAATTGGGGTGCGAATTTACATTCGTATCACGAAATACATTCTGGTCATGTACGTACTATTATTACTGAAAGGGCAGGTTCATAAAAAGTGTCCCCAACTATAATGTGGGTTGCACTAAATTTGATGTTTGGTTGAATGAAGATTATAAAATACGAATAAAATGAAATTTGTAATTAAGTCATACAAAATATGTGATTCCTATGAAAATATATAAGAAATCAAGAAAGAATATTTGAAAATACATTTTATTTCAAATAAATTCCATAAAATTGTAATGGAAAATAAAAAAATAGTTAAAATAGCGTAAAATATATGGGTATATAAAATATTTTAAATTACAAATAGAATGAAATTTGCTATAAAGTTCACACAAATATAAGATTCATATGAAAATATATGATAAATTAAGAAAAAAATATTTTTAAATAATTTCTGTCTAAATGAAAAATATTATTAGTCCCTGCAACAATAAATATTCTATGAGAATATACGAGAAAAATAAATTTTATTAAGGCATTTGTATGAAATTTCCAAATGTACTAGAGGCTGTTTTCCAACCTATATATGGGATCTTCCTAAATCGATGATTCCTTAGGAGAGCGGTGGGTTTTGACTGCTTTCCTATAAATTGGGGTGCGAATTTACATTCGTATCACGAAATACATTCTGGTCATGTACGTACTATTATTACTGAAAGGGCAGGTTCATAAAAAGTGTCCCCAACTATAATGTGGGTTGCACTAAATTTGATGTTTGGTTGAATGAAGATTATAAAATACGAATAAAATGAAATTTGTTAATAAGTTCATAAAAAATATGTGATTCCTATGAAAATATATAAGAAATCAAGAAAGAATATTTGAAAATACATTTTATTTCAAATAAATTCCATAAAAGTGTAATGGAAAATAAAAAAATTGTTGAAAAAATGTAAAATATATGGGTATATAAAATATTTTAAATTACAAATAGAATGAATGAGACAAATAAATTTTATTATGGCATTTGTATGAAATTTCTAAATGCACTAGAGGCGGTTTTCCAACCTATATATGGATCTTCGTAAATCGATGATTCTTCAGGAGAGCGGTAGGTTTTGACTGCTTTTCTATAAATTGGGGTGCGAATTTACATTCGTATCACGAAATACATTCTGGTCATGTACGTACTATTATTACTGAAAGGGCAGGTTCATATAAAGTGCCCAAGTGGGTTGCACTAAATTTGATGTTTGGTTGAATGAAGATTATAAAATACGAATAATATGAAATTTGTTAATAAGTTCATACAAAATATGTGATTCCTATGAAAATATATAAGAAATCAAGAAAGAATATTTGAAAATACATTTTATTTCAAATAAATTCTATAAAATTGTAATGGAAAATAAAAAATTGTTAAAAAAGCGTAAAATATATGGGTATATAAAATATTTTAAATTACAAATAGAATGAAATTTGCTATAAAGTTCACACAAATATAAGTTTCATATGAAAATATATGATAAATTAAGAAAAAAATATTTTTAAATAATTTCTGTCTAAATGAAAAATATTATTAGTCCCTGCAACAATAAATATTCTATGAGAATATACGAGAAAAATAAATTTTATTAAGGCATTTGTATGAAATTTTCAAATGTACTAGAGGCTGTTTTCCAACCTATATATGGGATCTTCGTAAATCGATGATTCCTTAGGAGAGCGGTGGGTTTTGACTGCTTTCCTATAAATTGGGGTGCGAATTTACATTCGTATCACGAAATACATTCTGGTCATGTACGTACTATTATTACTGAAAGGGCAGGTTCATAAAAAGTGTCCCCAACTATAATGTGGGTTGCACTAAATTTGATGTTTGGTTGAATGAAGATTATAAAATACGAATAAAATGAAATTTGTTAATAAGTTCATAAAAAATATGTGATTCCTATGAAAATATATAAGAAATCAAGAAAGAATATTTGAAAATACATTTTATTTCAAATAAATTCCATAAAAGTGTAATGGAAAATAAAAAAATTGTTGAAAAAATGTAAAATATATGGGTATATAAAATATTTTAAATTACAAATAGAATGAATGAGACAAATAAATTTTATTATGGCATTTGTATGAAATTTCTAAATGCACTAGAGGCGGTTTTCCAACCTATATATGGATCTTCGTAAATCGATGATTCTTCAGGAGAGCGGTAGGTTTTGACTGCTTTTCTATAAATTGGGGTGCGAATTTACATTCGTATCACGAAATACATTCTGGTCATGTACGTACTATTATTACTGAAAGGGCAGGTTCATATAAAGTGCCCAAGTGGGTTGCACTAAATTTGATGTTTGGTTGAATGAAGATTATAAAATACGAATAATATGAAATTTGTTAATAAGTTCATACAAAATATGTGATTCCTATGAAAATATATAAGAAATCAAGAAAGAATATTTGAAAATACATTTTATTTCAAATAAATTCTATAAAATTGTAATGGAAAATAAAAAATTGTTAAAAAAGCGTAAAATATATGGGTATATAAAATATTTTAAATTACAAATAGAATGAAATTTGCTATAAAGTTCACACAAATATAAGATTCATATGAAAATATATGATAAATTAAGAAAAAAATATTTTTAAATAATTTCTGTCTAAATGAAAAATATTATTAGTCCCTGCAATAATAAATATTCTATGAGAATATACGAGAAAAATAAATTTTATTAAGGCATTTGTATGAAATTTTCAAATGTACTAGAGGCTGTTTTCCAACCTATATATGGGATCTTCGTAAATCGATGATTCCTTAGGAGAGCGGTGGGTTTTGACTGCTTTCCTATAAATTGGGGTGCGAATTTACATTCGTATCACGAAATACATTCTGGTCATGTACGTACTATTATTACTGAAAGGGCAGGTTCATAAAAAGTGTCCCCAACTATAATGTGGGTTGCACTAAATTTGATGTTTGGTTGAATGAAGATTATAAAATACGAATAAAATGAAATTTGTAATTAAGTCATACAAAATATGTGATTCCTATGAAAATATATAAGAAATCAAGAAAGAATATTTGAAAATACATTTTATTTCAAATAAATTCCATAAAATTGTAATGGAAAATAAAAAAATAGTTAAAATAGCGTAAAATATATGGGTATATAAAATATTTTAAATTACAAATAGAATGAAATTTGCTATAAAGTTCACACAAATATAAGATTCATATGAAAATATATGATAAATTAAGAAAAAAATATTTTTAAATAATTTCTGTCTAAATGAAAAATATTATTAGTCCCTGCAACAATAAATATTCTATGAGAATATACGAGAAAAATAAATTTTATTAAGGCATTTGTATGAAATTTCCAAATGTACTAGAGGCTGTTTTCCAACCTATATATGGGATCTTCCTAAATCGATGATTCCTTAGGAGAGCGGTGGGTTTTGACTGCTTTCCTATAAATTGGGGTGCGAATTTACATTCGTATCACGAAATACATTCTGGTCATGTACGTACTATTATTACTGAAAGGGCAGGTTCATAAAAAGTGTCCCCAACTATAATGTGGGTTGCACTAAATTTGATGTTTGGTTGAATGAAGATTATAAAATACGAATAAAATGAAATTTGTTAATAAGTTCATAAAAAATATGTGATTCCTATGAAAATATATAAGAAATCAAGAAAGAATATTTGAAAATACATTTTATTTCAAATAAATTCCATAAAAGTGTAATGGAAAATAAAAAAATTGTTGAAAAAATGTAAAATATATGGGTATATAAAATATTTTAAATTACAAATAGAATGAATGAGACAAATAAATTTTATTATGGCATTTGTATGAAATTTCTAAATGCACTAGAGGCGGTTTTCCAACCTATATATGGATCTTCGTAAATCGATGATTCTTCAGGAGAGCGGTAGGTTTTGACTGCTTTTCTATAAATTGGGGTGCGAATTTACATTCGTATCACGAAATACATTCTGGTCATGTACGTACTATTATTACTGAAAGGGCAGGTTCATATAAAGTGCCCAAGTGGGTTGCACTAAATTTGATGTTTGGTTGAATGAAGATTATAAAATACGAATAAAATGAAATTTGTTAATAAGTTCATACAAAATATGTGATTCCTATGAAAATATATAAGAAATCAAGAAAGAATATTTGAAAATACATTTTATTTCAAATAAATTCTATAAAATTGTAATGGAAAATAAAAAATTGTTAAAAAAGCGTAAAATATATGGGTATATAAAATATTTTAAATTACAAATAGAATGAAATTTGCTATAAAGTTCACACAAATATAAGTTTCATATGAAAATATATGATAAATTAAGAAAAAAATATTTTTAAATAATTTCTGTCTAAATGAAAAATATTATTAGTCCCTGCAACAATAAATATTCTATGAGAATATACGAGAAAAATAAATTTTATTAAGGCATTTGTATGAAATTTTCAAATGTACTAGAGGCTGTTTTCCAACCTATATATGGGATCTTCGTAAATCGATGATTCCTTAGGAGAGCGGTGGGTTTTGACTGCTTTCCTATAAATTGGGGTGCGAATTTACATTCGTATCACGAAATACATTCTGGTCATGTACGTACTATTATTACTGAAAGGGCAGGTTCATAAAAAGTGTCCCCAACTATAATGTGGGTTGCACTAAATTTGATGTTTGGTTGAATGAAGATTATAAAATACGAATAAAATGAAATTTGTAAATAAGTCATACAAAATATGTGATTCCTATGAAAATATATAAGAAATCAAGAAAGAATATTTGAAAATACATTTTATTTCAAATAAATTCCATAAAATTGTAATGGAAAATAAAAAAATAGTTAAAATAGCGTAAAATATATGGGTATATAAAATATTTTAAATTACAAATAGAATGAAATTTGCTATAAAGTTCACACAAATATAAGATTCATATGAAAATATATGATAAATTAAGAAAAAAATATTTTTAAATAATTTCTGTCTAAATGAAAAATATTATTAGTCCCTGCAACAATAAATATTCTATGAGAATATACGAGAAAAATAAATTTTATTAAGGCATTTGTATGAAATTTCCAAATGTACTAGAGGCTGTTTTCCAACCTATATATGGGATCTTCCTAAATCGATGATTCCTTAGGAGAGCGGTGGGTTTTGACTGCTTTCCTATAAATTGGGGTGCGAATTTACATTCGTATCACGAAATACATTCTGGTCATGTACGTACTATTATTACTGAAAGGGCAGGTTCATAAAAAGTGTCCCCAACTATAATGTGGGTTGCACTAATTTTGATGTTTGGTTGAATGAAGATTATAAAATACGAATAAAATGAAATTTGTTAATAAGTTCATAAAAAATATGTGATTCCTATGAAAATATATAAGAAATCAAGAAAGAATATTTGAAAATACATTTTATTTCAAATAAATTCCATAAAATTGTAATGGAAAATAAAAAAATTGTTGACAAAATGTAAAATATATGGGTATATAAAATATTTTAAATTACAAATAGAATGAATGAGACAAATAAATTGTATTATGGCATTTGTATGAAATTTCCAAATGTACTAGAGGCTGTTTTCCAACCTATATATGGGATCTTCGTAAATCGATGATTCCTTAGGAGAGCGGTGGGTTTTGACTGCTTTCCTATAAATTGGGGTGCGAATTTAAGATGTTTATATCCATTCTAATCATTAAAAAAATTTAAAATATATGGGTATATAAAATATTTTAAATTACAAATAGAATGAAATTTGTATAAAGTTCACACAAATATAAGATTCATATGAAAATATATGAGAAGTTATGAAAAAATTATTGGAAATAAATTCTGTCTAAATCAAAAATGTTACAAGTCCCTGCAACAAATAATATTTTATGAGAATATACGAGAAATTGATTTTTTATCATGGCATTTGTATGAAATTTCCAAATGCACTAGAGGCTGTTTTCCAACCTATATATGGGATCTTCGTAAATCGATGATTCTTCAGGAGAGCGGTGGGTTTTGACTGCTTTTCTATAAATTGTTGTGTGAATTTACATTCGTATCGTATATCAGATTATACGAATAAAATGAAATTTGTTAATAAGTTCATACACAAAATGTGATTCCTATGAAAATATATAAGAAATCAAGAAAGAATATTTGAAAATACATTTTATTTCAAATAAATTCCATAAAAGTGTAATGGAAAATAAAAAAATTGTTGAAAAAATGTAAAATATATGGGTATATAAAATATTTTAAATTACAAATAGAATGAATGAGACAAATAAATTTTATTATGGCATTTGTATGAAATTTCTAAATGCACTAGAGGTGGTTTTCCAACCTATATATGGATCTTCGTAAATCGATGATTCTTCAGGAGAGCGGTAGGTTTTGACTGCTTTTCTATAAATTGGGGTGCGAATTTACATTCGTATCACGAAATACATTCTGGTCATGTACGTACTATTATTACTGAAAGGGCAGGTTCATATAAAGTGCCCAAGTGGGTTGCACTAAATTTGATGTTTGGTTGAATGAAGATTATAAAATACGAATAATATGAAATTTGTTAATAAGTTCATACAAAATATGTGATTCCTATGAAAATATATAAGAAATCAAGAAAGAATATTTGAAAATACATTTTATTTCAAATAAATTCCATAAAATTGTAATGGAAAATAAAAAAATTGTTGACAAAATGTAAAATATATGGGTATATAAAATATTTTAAATTACAAATAGAATGAATGAGACAAATAAATTGTATTATGGCATTTGTATGAAATTTCCAAATGCACTAGAGGCTGTTTTCCAACCTATATATGGGATCTTCGTAAATCGATGATTCCTTAGGAGAGCGGTGGGTTTTGACTGCTTTCCTATAAATTGGGGTGCAAATTTAAGATGTTTATATCCATTCTAATCATTAAAAAAATGTAAAATATATGGGTATATAAAATATTTTAAATTACAAATAGAATGAAATTTGTATAAAGTTCACACAAATATAAGATTCATATGAAAATATATGAGAAGTTATGAAAAAATTATTGGAAATAAATTCTGTCTAAATCAAAAATGTTACAAGTCCCTGCAACAAATAATATTTTATGAGAATATACGAGAAATTGATTTTTTATAATGGCATTTGTATGAAATTTCCAAATGCACTAGAGGCTGTTTTCCAACCTATATATGGGATCTTCGTAAATCGATGATTCTTCAGGAGAGCGGTGGGTTTTGACTGCTTTTCTATAAATTGTTGTGCGAATTTACATTCGTATCGTATATCAGATTATACGAATAAAATGAAATTTGTTAATAAGTTCATACAAAATATGTGATTCCTATGAAAATATATAAGAAATCAAGAAAGAATATTTGAAAATACATTTTATTTCAAATAAATTCCATAAAATTGTAATGGAAAATAAAAAAATTGTTGAAAAAATGTAAAATATATGGGTAAATAAAATATTTTAAATTACAAATAGAATGAAATTTGCTATAAAGTTCACACAAATATAAGATTCATATGAAAATATATGATAAATTAAGAAAAAAATATTTTTAAATAATTTCTGTCTAAATGAAAAATATTATTAGTCCCTGCAACAATAAATATTCTATGAGAATATACGAGAAAAATAAATTTTATTAAGGCATTTGTATGAAATTTCCAAATGTACTAGAGGCTGTTTTCCAACCTATATATGGGATCTTCCTAAATCGATGATTCCTTAGGAGAGCGGTGGGTTTTGACTGCTTTCCTATAAATTGGGGTGCGAATTTACATTCGTATCACGAAATACATTCTGGTCATGTACGTACTATTATTACTGAAAGGGCAGGTTCATAAAAAGTGTCCCCAACTATAATGTGGGTTGCACTAATTTTGATGTTTGGTTGAATGAAGATTATAAAATACGAATAAAATGAAATTTGTTAATAAGTTCATAAAAAATATGTGATTCCTATGAAAATATATAAGAAATCAAGAAAGAATATTTGAAAATACATTTTATTTCAAATAAATTCCATAAAATTGTAATGGAAAATAAAAAAATTGTTGACAAAATGTAAAATATATGGGTATATAAAATATTTTAAATTACAAATAGAATGAATGAGACAAATAAATTGTATTATGGCATTTGTATGAAATTTCCAAATGTACTAGAGGCTGTTTTCCAACCTATATATGGGATCTTCGTAAATCGATGATTCCTTAGGAGAGCGGTGGGTTTTGACTGCTTTCCTATAAATTGGGGTGCGAATTTAAGATGTTTATATCCATTCTAATCATTAAAAAAATTTAAAATATATGGGTATATAAAATATTTTAAATTACAAATAGAATGAAATTTGTATAAAGTTCACACAAATATAAGATTCATATGAAAATATATGAGAAGTTATGAAAAAATTATTGGAAATAAATTCTGTCTAAATCAAAAATGTTACAAGTCCCTGCAACAAATAATATTTTATGAGAATATACGAGAAATTGATTTTTTATCATGGCATTTGTATGAAATTTCCAAATGCACTAGAGGCTGTTTTCCAACCTATATATGGGATCTTCGTAAATCGATGATTCTTCAGGAGAGCGGTGGGTTTTGACTGCTTTTCTATAAATTGTTGTGTGAATTTACATTCGTATCGTATATCAGATTATACGAATAAAATGAAATTTGTTAATAAGTTCATACACAAAATGTGATTCCTATGAAAATATATAAGAAATCAAGAAAGAATATTTGAAAATACATTTTATTTCAAATAAATTCCATAAAAGTGTAATGGAAAATAAAAAAATTGTTGAAAAAATGTAAAATATATGGGTATATAAAATATTTTAAATTACAAATAGAATGAATGAGACAAATAAATTTTATTATGGCATTTGTATGAAATTTCTAAATGCACTAGAGGTGGTTTTCCAACCTATATATGGATCTTCGTAAATCGATGATTCTTCAGGAGAGCGGTAGGTTTTGACTGCTTTTCTATAAATTGGGGTGCGAATTTACATTCGTATCACGAAATACATTCTGGTCATGTACGTACTATTATTACTGAAAGGGCAGGTTCATATAAAGTGCCCAAGTGGGTTGCACTAAATTTGATGTTTGGTTGAATGAAGATTATAAAATACGAATAATATGAAATTTGTTAATAAGTTCATACAAAATATGTGATTCCTATGAAAATATATAAGAAATCAAGAAAGAATATTTGAAAATACATTTTATTTCAAATAAATTCCATAAAATTGTAATGGAAAATAAAAAAATTGTTGACAAAATGTAAAATATATGGGTATATAAAATATTTTAAATTACAAATAGAATGAATGAGACAAATAAATTGTATTATGGCATTTGTATGAAATTTCCAAATGTACTAGAGGCTGTTTTCCAACCTATATATGGGATCTTCGTAAATCGATGATTCCTTAGGAGAGCGGTGGGTTTTGACTGCTTTCCTATAAATTGGGGTGCAAATTTAAGATGTTTATATCCATTCTAATCATTAAAAAAATGTAAAATATATGGGTATATAAAATATTTTAAATTACAAATAGAATGAAATTTGTATAAAGTTCACACAAATATAAGATTCATATGAAAATATATGAGAAGTTATGAAAAAATTATTGGAAATAAATTCTGTCTAAATCAAAAATGTTACAAGTCCCTGCAACAAATAATATTTTATGAGAATATACGAGAAATTGATTTTTTATCATGGCATTTGTATGAAATTTCCAAATGCACTAGAGGCTGTTTTCCAACCTATATATGGGATCTTCGTAAATCGATGATTCTTCAGGAGAGCGGTGGGTTTTGACTGCTTTTCTATAAATTGTTGTGCGAATTTACATTCGTATCGTATATCAGATTATACGAATAAAATGAAATTTGTTAATAAGTTCATACAAAATATGTGATTCCTATGAAAATATATAAGAAATCAAGAAAGAATATTTGAAAATACATTTTATTTCAAATAAATTCCATAAAATTGTAATGGAAAATAAAAAAATTGTTGAAAAAATGTAAAATATATGGGTAAATAAAATATTTTAAATTACAAATAGAATGAATGAGAAATAAATTTTATTATGGCATTTGTATGAAATTTCCAAATGTACTAGAGGCTGTTTTCCAACCTATATATGGGATCTTCGTAAATCGATGATTCTTCAGGAGAGCGGTAGGTTTTGACTGCTTTTCTATAAATTGGGGTGCGAATTTATTTACATTCGTATCACGAAATACATTCTGGTCATGTACGTACTATTATTACTGAAAGGGCAGGTTCATATAAAGTGCCCAAGTGGGTTGCACTAAATTTGATGTTTGGTTGAATGAAGATTATAAAATACGAATAAAATGAAATTTGTTAATAAGTTCATAAAAAATATGTGATTCCTATGAAAATATATAAGAAATCAAGAAAGAATATTTGAAAATACATTTTATTTCAAATAAATTCCATAAAATTGTAATGGAAAATAAAAAAATTGTTGACAAAATGTAAAATATATGGGTATATAAAATATTTTAAATTACAAATAGAATGAATGAGACAAATAAATTGTATTATGGCATTTGTATGAAATTTCCAAATGTACTAGAGGCTGGTTTCCAACCTATATATGGGATCTTCGTAAATCGATGATTCCTTAGGAGAGCGGTGGGTTTTGACTGCTTTCCTATAAATTGGGGTGCAAATTTAAGATGTTTATATCCATTCTAATCATTAAAAAAATGTAAAATATATGGGTATATAAAATATTTTAAATTGCAAATAGAATGAAATTTGTATAAAGTTCACACAAATATAAGATTCATATGAAAATATATGAGAAGTTATGAAAAAATTATTGGAAATAAATTCTGTCTAAATCAAAAATGTTACAAGTCCCTGCAACAAATAATATTTTATGAGAATATACGAGAAATTGATTTTTTATCATGGCATTTGTATGAAATTTCCAAATGCACTAGAGGCTGTTTTCCAACCTATATATGGGATCTTCGTAAATCGATGATTCTTCAGGAGAGCGGTGGGTTTTGACTGCTTTTCTATAAATTGTTGTGCGAATTTACATTCGTATCGTATATCAGATTATACGAATAAAATGAAATTTGTTAATAAGTTCATACAAATATGTGATTCATATGAAAATATATAAGAAATCAAGAAAGAATATTTGAAAATACATTTTATTTCAAATAAATTCCATAAAAGTGTAATGGAAAATAAAAAAATTGTTGAAAAAATGTAAAATATATGGGTATATAAAATATTTTAAATTACAAATAGAATGAATGAGAAATAAATTTTATTATGGCATTTGTATGAAATTTCTAAATGCACTAGAGGCTGTTTTCCAACCTATATATGGATCTTCGTAAATCGATGATTCTTCAGGAGAGCGGTAGGTTTTGACTGCTTTTCTATAAATTGGGGTGCGAATTTACATTCGTATCACGAAATACATTCTGGTCATGTACGTACTATTATTACTGAAAGGGCAGGTTCATATAAAGTGCCCAAGTGGGTTGCACTAAATTTGATGTTTGGTTGAATGAAGATTATAAAATACGAATAAAATGAAATTTGTTAATAAGTTCATACAAAATATGTGATTCCTATGAAAATATATAAGAAATCAAGAAAGAATATTTGAAAATACATTTTATTTCAAATAAATTCCATAAAATTGTAATGGAAAATAAAAAAATTGTTGACAAAATGTAAAATATATGGGTATATAAAATATTTTAAATTACAAATAGAATGAATGAGACAAATAAATTGTATTATGGCATTTGTATGAAATTTCCAAATGTACTAGAGGCTGTTTTCCAACCTATATATGGGATCTTCGTAAATCGATGATTCCTTAGGAGAGCGGTGGGTTTTGACTGCTTTCCTATAAATTGGGGTGCAAATTTAAGATGTTTATATCCATTCTAATCATTAAAAAAATGTAAAATATATGGGTATATAAAATATTTTAAATTACAAATAGAATGAAATTTGTATAAAGTTCACACAAATATAAGATTCATATGAAAATATATGAGAAGTTATGAAAAAATTATTGGAAATAAATTCTGTCTAAATCAAAAATGTTACAAGTCCCTGCAACAAATAATATTTTATGAGAATATACGAGAAATTGATTTTTTATCATGGCATTTGTATGAAATTTCCAAATGCACTAGAGGCTGTTTTCCAACCTATATATGGGATCTTCGTAAATCGATGATTCTTCAGGAGAGCGGTGGGTTTTGACTGCTTTTCTATAAATTGTTGTGCGAATTTACATTCGTATCGTATATCAGATTATACGAATAAAATGAAATTTGTTAATAAGTTCATACAAAATATGTGATTCCTATGAAAATATATAAGAAATCAAGAAAGAATATTTGAAAATACATTTTATTTCAAATAAATTCCATAAAATTGTAATGGAAAATAAAAAAATTGTTGAAAAAATGTAAAATATATGGGTAAATAAAATATTTTAAATTACAAATAGAATGAATGAGAAATAAATTTTATTATGGCATTTGTATGAAATTTCCAAATGTACTAGAGGCTGTTTTCCAACCTATATATGGGATCTTCGTAAATCGATGATTCTTCAGGAGAGCGGTAGGTTTTGACTGCTTTTCTATAAATTGGGGTGCGAATTTATTTACATTCGTATCACGAAATACATTCTGGTCATGTACGTACTATTATTACTGAAAGGGCAGGTTCATATAAAGTGCCCAAGTGGGTTGCACTAAATTTGATGTTTGGTTGAATGAAGATTATAAAATACGAATAAAATGAAATTTGTTAATAAGTTCATAAAAAATATGTGATTCCTATGAAAATATATAAGAAATCAAGAAAGAATATTTGAAAATACATTTTATTTCAAATAAATTCCATAAAATTGTAATGGAAAATAAAAAAATTGTTGACAAAATGTAAAATATATGGGTATATAAAATATTTTAAATTACAAATAGAATGAATGAGACAAATAAATTGTATTATGGCATTTGTATGAAATTTCCAAATGTACTAGAGGCTGGTTTCCAACCTATATATGGGATCTTCGTAAATCGATGATTCCTTAGGAGAGCGGTGGGTTTTGACTGCTTTCCTATAAATTGGGGTGCAAATTTAAGATGTTTATATCCATTCTAATCATTAAAAAAATGTAAAATATATGGGTATATAAAATATTTTAAATTGCAAATAGAATGAAATTTGTATAAAGTTCACACAAATATAAGATTCATATGAAAATATATGAGAAGTTATGAAAAAATTATTGGAAATAAATTCTGTCTAAATCAAAAATGTTACAAGTCCCTGCAACAAATAATATTTTATGAGAATATACGAGAAATTGATTTTTTATCATGGCATTTGTATGAAATTTCCAAATGCACTAGAGGCTGTTTTCCAACCTATATATGGGATCTTCGTAAATCGATGATTCTTCAGGAGAGCGGTGGGTTTTGACTGCTTTTCTATAAATTGTTGTGCGAATTTACATTCGTATCGTATATCAGATTATACGAATAAAATGAAATTTGTTAATAAGTTCATACAAATATGTGATTCATATGAAAATATATAAGAAATCAAGAAAGAATATTTGAAAATACATTTTATTTCAAATAAATTCCATAAAAGTGTAATGGAAAATAAAAAAATTGTTGAAAAAATGTAAATTATATGGGTATATAAAATATTTTAAATTACAAATAGAATGAATGAGAAATAAATTTTATTATGGCATTTGTATGAAATTTCTAAATGCACTAGAGGCTGTTTTCCAACCTATATATGGATCTTCGTAAATCGATGATTCTTCAGGAGAGCGGTAGGTTTTGACTGCTTTTCTATAAATTGGGGTGCGAATTTACATTCGTATCACGAAATACATTCTGGTCATGTACGTACTATTATTACTGAAAGGGCAGGTTCATATAAAGTGCCCAAGTGGGTTGCACTAAATTTGATGTTTGGTTGAATGAAGATTATAAAATACGAATAAAATGAAATTTGTTAATAAGTTCATACAAAATATGTGATTCCTATGAAAATATATAAGAAATCAAGAAAGAATATTTGAAAATACATTTTATTTCAAATAAATTCCATAAAATTGTAATGGAAAATAAAAAAATTGTTGACAAAATGTAAAATATATGGGTATATAAAATATTTTAAATTACAAATAGAATGAATGAGACAAATAAATTGTATTATGGCATTTGTATGAAATTTCCAAATGTACTAGAGGCTGTTTTCCAACCTATATATGGGATCTTCGTAAATCGATGATTCCTTAGGAGAGCGGTGGGTTTTGACTGCTTTCCTATAAATTGGGGTGCAAATTTAAGATGTTTATATCCATTCTAATCATTAAAAAAATGTAAAATATATGGGTATATAAAATATTTTAAATTACAAATAGAATGAAATTTGTATAAAGTTCACACAAATATAAGATTCATATGAAAATATATGAGAAGTTATGAAAAAATTATTGGAAATAAATTCTGTCTAAATCAAAAATGTTACAAGTCCCTGCAACAAATAATATTTTATGAGAATATACGAGAAATTGATTTTTTATCATGGCATTTGTATGAAATTTCCAAATGCACTAGAGGCTGTTTTCCAACCTATATATGGGATCTTCGTAAATCGATGATTCTTCAGGAGAGTGGTGGGTTTTAACTGCTTTTCTATAAATTGGGGTGCGAATTTACATTCGTATCACGAAATACATTCTGGTCATGTACGTAATATTATTACTGAAAGGGCAGGTTCATATAAAAGGCCCAACTATAATGTGGGTTGCACTAAATTTGATGTTTGGTTGAATGAAGATTATAAAATACGAATAAAATGAAATTTGTTAATAAGTTCATAAAAAATTTGTGATTCCTATGAAAATATATAAGAAATCAAGAAAGAATATTTGAAAATACATTTTATTTCAAATAAATTCCATAAAATTGTAATGGAAAATAAAAAAATTGTTAAAATAGCGTAAAATATATGGGTATATAATATATTTTAAATTACAAATAGAATGAAATTTGCTATAAAGTTCACACAAATATAAGATTCATATGAAAATATATGAGAAATTAAGAAAAAAATATTTTGAAATAATTTCTGTCTAAATGAAAAATATTATTAGTCCCTGCAACAATAAATATTCTATGAGAATATACGCAAAATCAAGAAAGAATATTTGAAAATACATTTTATTTCAAATAAATTCCATAAAATTGTAATGGAAAATAAAAAAATTGTTGAAAGATATGTAAAATATATGGGTATATAAAATATTTTAAATGACAAATAGAATGAAATTTGCTATAAAGTTTACACAAATAAAAGATTCATATGAAAATAAATGAGAAGTTAAGAAAAAATATTTGGAAATAAATTCTGTCTAAATGAAAAATGTTATAAGTCCCTGCAACAATAAATATTCTATGAGAATATACGAGAAAAATAAATTTTATTAAGGCATTTGTATGAAATTTCCAAATGTACTAGAGGCTGTTTTCCAACCTATATATGGGATCTTCGTAAATCGATGATTCCTTAGGAGAGCGGTGGGTTTTGACTGCTTTCCTATAAATTGGGGTGCGAATTTACATTCGTATCACGAAATACATTCTGGTCATGTACGTACTGTTTTTACTGAAAGGGCAGGTTCATAAAAAGTGTCCCCAACTATAATGTGGGTTGCACTAAATTTGATGTTTGGTTGAATGAAGATTATAAAATACGAATGAAATGAAATTTGTTAATAAGTTCATACAAAATATGTGATTCCTATGAAAATATATAAGAAATCAAGAAAGAATATTTGAAAATACATTTTATTTCAAATAAATTCCATAAAATTGTAATGGACAATAAAAAAAATTGTTAAAATAGCGTAAAATATATGGGTATATAATATATTTTAAATTACAAATAGAATGAAATTTGCTATAAAGTTCACACAAATATAAGATTCATATGAAAATATATGAGAAATTAAGAAAAAAATATTTTGAAATAATTTCTGTCTAAATGAAAAATATTATTAGTCCCTGCAACAATAAATATTCTATGAAAATATACGCAAAATCAAGAAAGAATATTTGAAAATACATTTTATTTCAAATAAATTCCATAAAATTGTAATGGAAAATAAAAAAATTGTTGAAAAAATGTAAAATATATGGGTATATAAAATATTTTAAATTACAAATAGAATGAAATTTGGTATAAAGTTCACACAAATATAAGATTCATATGAAAATATATGAGAAGTTATGAAAAAATATTTGGAAATAAATTCTGTCTAAATCAAAAATGTTACAAGTCCCTGCAACAAATAATATTTTATGAGAATATACGAGAAAAATAAATTTTATTAAGACATTTGTATGAAATTTCCAAATGTACTAGAGGCTGTTTTCCAACCTATATATGGGATCTTCGTAAATCGATGATTCCTTAGGAGAGCGGTGGGTTTTGACTGCTTTCCTATAAATTGGGGTGCGAATTTAAGATGTTTATATCCATTCTAATCATTAAAAAAATGTAAAATATATTTGTATATAAAATATTTTAAATTACAAATAGAATGAAATTTGGTATAAAGTTCACACAAATATAAGATTCATATGAAAATATATGAGAAATTAAGAAAAAAATATTTTGAAATAATTTCTGTCTAAATGAAAAATATTATTAGTCCCTGCAACAATAAATATTCTATGAAAATATACGCAAAATCAAGAAAGAATATTTGAAAATACATTTTATTTCAAATAAATTCCATAAAATTGTAATGGAAAATAAAAAAATTGTTGAAAAAATGTAAAATATATGGGTATATAAAATATTTTAAATTACAAATAGAATGAAATTTGGTATAAAGTTCACACAAATATAAGATTCATATGAAAATATATGAGAAGTTATGAAAAAATATTTGGAAATAAATTCTGTCTAAATCAAAAATGTTACAAGTCCCTGCAACAAATAATATTTTATGAGAATATACGAGAAAAATAAATTTTATTAAGACATTTGTATGAAATTTCCAAATGTACTAGAGGCTGTTTTCCAACCTATATATGGGATCTTCGTAAATCGATGATTCCTTAGGAGAGCGGTGGGTTTTGACTGCTTTCCTATAAATTGGGGTGCGAATTTAAGATGTTTATATCCATTCTAATCATTAAAAAAATGTAAAATATATTTGTATATAAAATATTTTAAATTACAAATAGAATGAAATTTGGTATAAAGTTCACACAAATATAAGATTCATATGAAAATATATGAGAAGTTATGAAAAAATATTTGGAAATAAATTCTGTCTAAATCAAAAATGTTACAAGTCCCTGCAACAAATAATATTTTATGAGAATATACGAGAAATTGAACTTTTATTATGGCATTTGTATGAAATTTCCAAATGCACTAGAGGCTGATTTCCAACCTATATATGGGATCTTCGTAAATCGATCATTCTTCAGGAGAGCGGTGGGTTTTGACTGCTTTTCTATAAATTGGGGTGCGAATTTACATTCGTATCGTATATCAGATTATACGAATAAAATGAAATTTGTTAATAAGTTCATACAAAATATGTGATTCCTATGAAAATATGTAAGAAATCAAGAAAGAATATTTGAAAATACATTTTATTTCAAATAAATTCCATAAAATTGTAATGGAAAATAAAAAAATTGTTGAAAAAATGTAAAATATATGGGTATATAAAATATTTTAAATTACAAATAGAATGAATGAGACAAATAAATTTTATTATGGCAGTTGTATGAAATTTCTAAATGCACTAGAGGCTGTTTTCCAACCTATATATGGATCTTCGTAAATCGATGATTCTTCAGGAGAGTGGTGGGTTTTAACTGCTTTTCTATAAATTGGGGTGCGAATTTACATTCGTATCACGAAATACATTCTGGTCATGTACGTACTATTATTACTGAAAGGGCAGGTTCATATAAAAGGCCCAACTATAATGTGGGTTGCACTAAATTTGATGTTTGGTTGAATGAAGATTATAAAATACGAATGAAATGAAATTTGTTAATAAGTTCATACAAAATATGTGATTCCTATGAAAATATATAAGAAATCAAGAAAGAATATTTGAAAATACATTTTATTTCAAATAAATTCCATAAAATTGTAATGGAAAATAAAAAAAATTGTTAAAATAGCGTAAAATATATGGGTATATAATATATTTTAAATTACAAATAGAATGAAATTTGCTATAAAGTTCACACAAATATAAGATTCATATGAAAATATATGAGAAATTAAGAAAAAAATATTTTGAAATAATTTCTGTCTAAATGAAAAATATTATTAGTCCCTGCAACAATAAATATTCTATGAAAATATACGCAAAATCAAGAAAGAATATTTGAAAATACATTTTATTTCAAATAAATTCCATAAAATTGTAATGGAAAATAAAAAAATTGTTGAAAAAATGTAAAATATATGGGTATATAAAATATTTTAAATTACAAATAGAATGAAATTTGGTATAAAGTTCACACAAATATAAGATTCATATGAAAATATATGAGAAGTTATGAAAAAATATTTGGAAATAAATTCTGTCTAAATCAAAAATGTTACAAGTCCCTGCAACAAATAATATTTTATGAGAATATACGAGAAAAATAAATTTTATTAAGACATTTGTATGAAATTTCCAAATGTACTAGAGGCTGTTTTCCAACCTATATATGGGATCTTCGTAAATCGATGATTCCTTAGGAGAGCGGTGGGTTTTGACTGCTTTCCTATAAATTGGGGTGCGAATTTAAGATGTTTATATCCATTCTAATCATTAAAAAAATGTAAAATATATTTGTATATAAAATATTTTAAATTACAAATAGAATGAAATTTGGTATAAAGTTCACACAAATATAAGATTCATATGAAAATATATGAGAAATTAAGAAAAAAATATTTTGAAATAATTTCTGTCTAAATGAAAAATATTATTAGTCCCTGCAACAATAAATATTCTATGAAAATATACGCAAAATCAAGAAAGAATATTTGAAAATACATTTTATTTCAAATAAATTCCATAAAATTGTAATGGAAAATAAAAAAATTGTTGAAAAAATGTAAAATATATGGGTATATAAAATATTTTAAATTACAAATAGAATGAAATTTGGTATAAAGTTCACACAAATATAAGATTCATATGAAAATATATGAGAAGTTATGAAAAAATATTTGGAAATAAATTCTGTCTAAATCAAAAATGTTACAAGTCCCTGCAACAAATAATATTTTATGAGAATATACGAGAAAAATAAATTTTATTAAGACATTTGTATGAAATTTCCAAATGTACTAGAGGCTGTTTTCCAACCTATATATGGGATCTTCGTAAATCGATGATTCCTTAGGAGAGCGGTGGGTTTTGACTGCTTTCCTATAAATTGGGGTGCGAATTTAAGATGTTTATATCCATTCTAATCATTAAAAAAATGTAAAATATATTTGTATATAAAATATTTTAAATTACAAATAGAATGAAATTTGGTATAAAGTTCACACAAATATAAGATTCATATGAAAATATATGAGAAGTTATGAAAAAATATTTGGAAATAAATTCTGTCTAAATCAAAAATGTTACAAGTCCCTGCAACAAATAATATTTTATGAGAATATACGAGAAATTGAACTTTTATTATGGCATTTGTATGAAATTTCCAAATGCACTAGAGGCTGATTTCCAACCTATATATGGGATCTTCGTAAATCGATCATTCTTCAGGAGAGCGGTGGGTTTTGACTGCTTTTCTATAAATTGGGGTGCGAATTTACATTCGTATCGTATATCAGATTATACGAATAAAATGAAATTTGTTAATAAGTTCATACAAAATATGTGATTCCTATGAAAATATGTAAGAAATCAAGAAAGAATATTTGAAAATACATTTTATTTCAAATAAATTCCATAAAATTGTAATGGAAAATAAAAAAATTGTTGAAAAAATGTAAAATATATGGGTATATAAAATATTTTAAATTACAAATAGAATGAATGAGACAAATAAATTTTATTATGGCAGTTGTATGAAATTTCTAAATGCACTAGAGGCTGTTTTCCAACCTATATATGGATCTTCGTAAATCGATGATTCTTCAGGAGAGTGGTGGGTTTTAACTGCTTTTCTATAAATTGGGGTGCGAATTTACATTCGTATCACGAAATACATTCTGGTCATGTACGTACTATTATTACTGAAAGGGCAGGTTCATATAAAAGGCCCAACTATAATGTGGGTTGCACTAAATTTGATGTTTGGTTGAATGAAGATTATAAAATACGAATAAAATGAAATTTGTTAATAAGTTCATAAAAAATATGTGATTCCTATGAAAATATATAAGAAATCAAGAAAGAATATTTGAAAATACATTTTATTTCAAATAAATTCCATAAAATTGTAATGGAAAATAAAAAAATTGTTAAAATAGCGTAAAATATATGGGTATATAATATATTTTAAATTACAAATAGAATGAAATTTGCTATAAAGTTCACACAAATATAAGATTCATATGAAAATATATGAGAAATTAAGAAAAAAATATTTTGAAATAATTTCTGTCTAAATGAAAAATATTATTAGTCCCTGCAACAATAAATATTCAATGAGAATATACGAGAAAAATAAATTTTATTAAGGCATTTGTATGAAATTTCCAAATGTACTAGAGGCTGTTTTCCAACCTATATATGGGATCTTCGTAAATCGATGATTCTTTAGGAGAGCGGTGGGTTTTGACTGCTTTCCTATAAATTGGGGTGCGAATTTAAGATTTTTATATCCATTCTAATTATTAAAAAAATGTAAAATATATGGGTATATAAAATATTTTAAATTACAAATAGAATGAAATTTGTATAAAGTTCACACAAATATAAGATTCATATGAAAATATATGAGAAGTTATGACAAAATTATTGGAAATTAATTCTGTCTAAATCAAAAATGTTACAAGTCCCTGCAACAAATAATATTTTATGAGAATATACGAGAAATTGAACTTTTATTATGGCATTTGTATGAAATTTCCAAATGCACTAGAGGCTGTTTTCCAACCTATATATGGGATCTTCGTAAATCGATGATTCTTCAGGAGAGCGGTGGGTTTTGACTGCTTTTCTATAAATTGGGGTGCGAATTTACATTCGTATCGTATATCAGATTATACGAATAAAATGAAATTTGTTAATAAGTTCATACAAAATATGTGATTCCTATGAAAATATATAAGAAATCAAGAAAGAATATTTGAAAATACATTTTATTTCAAATAAATTCCATAAAATTGTAATGGAAAATAAAAAAATTGTTGAAAAAATGTAAAATATATGGGTATATAAAATATTTTAAATTACAAATAGAATGAATGAGACAAATAAATTTTATTATGGCATTTGTATGAAATTTCCAAATGCACTAGAGGCTGTTTTCCAACCTATATATGGGATCTTCGTAAATCGATGATTCTTCAGGAGAGCGGTGGGTTTTGACTGCTTTTCTATAAATTGGGGTGCGAATTTACATTCGTATCGTATATCAGATTATACGAATAAAATGAAATTTGTTAATAAGTTCATACAAAATATGTGATTCCTATGAAAATATATAAGAAATCAAGAAAGAATATTTGAAAATACATTTTATTTCAAATAAATTCCATAAAATTGTAATGGAAAATAAAAAAATTGTTGAAAAAATGTAAAATATATGGGTATATAAAATATTTTAAATTACAAATAGAATGACATTTGCTATAAAGTTCACACAATAAAAGATTCATATGAAAATATATGAGGAGTTAAGAAAAAATATTTGGAAATAAATTCTGTCTAAATGAAAAATGTTATAAGTCCCTGCAACAATAAATATTCTATGAGAATATACGAGAAAAATAAATTTTATTAAGGCATTTGTATGAAATTTCCAAATGTACTAGAGGCTGTTTTCCAACCTATATATGGGATCTTCGTAAATCGATGATTCCTTAGGAGAGCGGTGGGTTTTGACTGCTTTCCTATAAATTGGGGTGCGAATTTACATTCGTATCACGAAATACATTCTGGTCATGTACGTACTGTTTTTACTGAAAGGGCAGGTTCATAAAAAGTGTCCCCAACTATAATGTGGGTTGCACTAAATTTGATGTTTGGTTGAATGAAGATTATAAAATACGAATAAAATGAAATTTGTTAATAAGTTCATACAAAATATGTGATTCCTATGAAAATATATAAGAAATCAAGAAAGAATATTTGAAAATACATTTTATTTCAAATAAATTCCATAAAAGTGTAATGGAAAATAAAAAAAATTGTTAAAATAGCGTAAAATATATGGGTATATAATATATTTTAAATTACAAATAGAATGAAATTTGCTATAAAGTTCACACAAATATAAGATTCATATGAAAATATATGAGAAATTAAGAAAAAAATATTTTGAAATAATTTCTGTCTAAATGAAAAATATTATTAGTCCCTGCAACAATAAATATTCTATGAGAATATACGCAAAATCAAGAAAGAATATTTGAAAATACATTTTATTTCAAATAAATTCCATAAAATTGTAATGGAAAATAAAAAAATTGTTGAAAAAATGTAAAATATATGGGTATATAAAATATTTTAAATTACAAATAGAATGAAATTTGGTATAAAGTTCACACAAATATAAGATTCATATGAAAATATATGAGAAGTTATGAAAAAATATTTGGAAATAAATTCTGTCTAAATCAAAAATGTTACAAGTCCCTGCAACAAATAATATTTTATGAGAATATACGAGAAAAATAAATTTTATTAAGACATTTGTATGAAATTTCCAAATGTACTAGAGGCTGTTTTCCAACCTATATATGGGATCTTCGTAAATCGATGATTCCTTAGGAGAGCGGTGGGTTTTGACTGCTTTCCTATAAATTGGGGTGCGAATTTAAGATGTTTATATCCATTCTAATCATTAAAAAAATGTAAAATATATTTGTATATAAAATATTTTAAATTACAAATAGAATGAAATTTGGTATAAAGTTCACACAAATATAAGATTCATATGAAAATATATGAGAAGTTATGAAAAAATATTTGGAAATAAATTCTGTCTAAATCAAAAATGTTACAAGTCCCTGCAACAAATAATATTTTATGAGAATATACGAGAAATTGAACTTTTATTATGGCATTTGTATGAAATTTCCAAATGCACTAGAGGCTGATTTCCAACCTATATATGGGATCTTCGTAAATCGATCATTCTTCAGGAGAGCGGTGGGTTTTGACTGCTTTTCTATAAATTGGGGTGCGAATTTACATTCGTATCGTATATCAGATTATACGAATAAAATGAAATTTGTTAATAAGTTCATACAAAATATGTGATTCCTATGAAAATATGTAAGAAATCAAGAAAGAATATTTGAAAATACATTTTATTTCAAATAAATTCCATAAAATTGTAATGGAAAATAAAAAAATTGTTGAAAAAATGTAAAATATATGGGTATATAAAATATTTTAAATTACAAATAGAATGAATGAGACAAATAAATTTTATTATGGCAGTTGTATGAAATTTCTAAATGCACTAGAGGCTGTTTTCCAACCTATATATGGATCTTCGTAAATCGATGATTCTTCAGGAGAGTGGTGGGTTTTAACTGCTTTTCTATAAATTGGGGTGCGAATTTACATTCGTATCACGAAATACATTCTGGTCATGTACGTACTATTATTACTGAAAGGGCAGGTTCATATAAAAGGCCCAACTATAATGTGGGTTGCACTAAATTTGATGTTTGGTTGAATGAAGATTATAAAATACGAATAAAATGAAATTTGTTAATAAGTTCATAAAAAATTTGTGATTCCTATGAAAATATATAAGAAATCAAGAAAGAATATTTGAAAATACATTTTATTTCAAATAAATTCCATAAAATTGTAATGGAAAATAAAAAAATTATTAAAATAGCGTAAAATATATGGGTATATAATATATTTTAAATTACAAATAGAATGAAATTTGCTATAAAGTTCACACAAATATAAGATTCATATGAAAATATATGAGAAATTAAGAAAAAAATATTTTGAAATAATTTCTGTCTAAATGAAAAATATTATTAGTCCCTGCAACAATAAATATTCTATGAGAATATACGCAAAATCAAGAAAGAATATTTGAAAATACATTTTATTTCAAATAAATTCCATAAAATTGTAATGGAAAATAAAAAAATTGTTGAAAGATATGTAAAATATATGGGTATATAAAATATTTTAAATGACAAATAGAATGAAATTTGCTATAAAGTTTACACAAATAAAAGATTCATATGAAAATAAATGAGAAGTTAAGAAAAAATATTTGGAAATAAATTCTGTCTAAATGAAAAAATGTTATAAGTCCCTGCAACAATAAATATTCTATGAGAATATACGAGAAAAATAAATTTTATTAAGGCATTTGTATGAAATTTCCAAATGTACTAGAGGCTGTTTTCCAACCTATATATGGGATCTTCGTAAATCGATGATTCTTTAGGAGAGCGGTGGGTTTTGACTGCTTTCCTATAAATTGGGGTGCGAATTTAAGATTTTTATATCCATTCTAATTATTAAAAAAATGTAAAATATATGGGTATATAAAATATTTTAAATTACAAATAGAATGAAATTTGTATAAAGTTCACACAAATATAAGATTCATATGAAAATATATGAGAAGTTATGACAAAATTATTGGAAATTAATTCTGTCTAAATCAAAAATGTTATAAGTCCCTGCAACAAATAATATTTTATGAGAATATACGAGAAATTGAACTTTTATTATGGCATTTGTATGAAATTTCCAAATGCACTAGAGGCTGTTTTCCAACCTATATATGGGATCTTCGTAAATCGATGATTCTTCAGGAGAGCGGTGGGTTTTGACTGCTTTTCTATAAATTGGGGTGCGAATTTACATTCGTATCGTATATCAGATTATACGAATAAAATGAAATTTGTTAATAAGTTCATACAAAATATGTGATTCCTATGAAAATATATAAGAAATCAAGAAAGAATATTTGAAAATACATTTTATTTCAAATAAATTCCATAAAATTGTAATGGAAAATAAAAAAATTGTTGAAAAAATGTAAAATATATGGATATATAAAATATTTTAAATTACAAATAGAATGAATGAGACAAATAAATTTTATTATGGCATTTGTATGAAATTTCCAAATGCACTAGAGGCTGTTTTCCAACCTATATATTGGATCTTCGTAAATCGATGATTCTTCAGGAGAGCGGTGGGTTTTGACTGCTTTTCTATAAATTGGGGTGCGAATTTACATTCGTATCGTATATCAGATTATACGAATAAAATGAAATTTGTTAATAAGTTCATACAAAATATGTGATTCCTATGAAAATATATAAGAAATCAAGAAAGAATATTTGAAAATACATTTTATTTCAAATAAATTCCATAAAAGTGTAATGGAAAATAAAAAAATTGTTGAAAAAATGTAAAATATATGGGTATATAATATATTTTAAATTACAAATAGAATGAAATTTGCTATAAAGTTCACACAAATATAAGATTCATATGAAAATATATGAGAAATTAAGAAAAAAATATTTTGAAATAATTTCTGTCTAAATGAAAAATATTATTAGTCCCTGCAACAATAAATATTCTATGAGAATATACGCAAAATCAAGAAAGAATATTTGAAAATACATTTTATTTCAAATAAATTCCATAAAATTGTAATGGAAAATAAAAAAATTGTTGAAAGATATGTAAAATATATGGGTATATAAAATATTTTAAATGACAAATAGAATGAAATTTGCTATAAAGTTTACACAAATAAAAGATTCATATGAAAATAAATGAGAAGTTAAGAAAAAATATTTGGAAATAAATTCTGTCTAAATGAAAAATGTTATAAGTCCCTGCAACAATAAATATTCTATGAGAATATACGAGAAAAATAAATTTTATTAAGGCATTTGTATGAAATTTCCAAATGTACTAGAGGCTGTTTTCCAACCTATATATGGGATCTTCGTAAATCGATGATTCTTTAGGAGAGCGGTGGGTTTTGACTGCTTTCCTATAAATTGGGGTGCGAATTTAAGATTTTTATATCCATTCTAATTATTAAAAAAATGTAAAATATATGGGTATATAAAATATTTTAAATTACAAATAGAATGAAATTTGTATAAAGTTCACACAAATATAAGATTCATATGAAAATATATGAGAAGTTATGACAAAATTATTGGAAATTAATTCTGTCTAAATCAAAAATGTTACAAGTCCCTGCAACAAATAATATTTTATGAGAATATACGAGAAATTGAACTTTTATTATGGCATTTGTATGAAATTTCCAAATGCACTAGAGGCTGTTTTCCAACCTATATATGGGATCTTCGTAAATCGATGATTCTTCAGGAGAGCGGTGGGTTTTGACTGCTTTTCTATAAATTGGGGTGCGAATTTACATTCGTATCGTATATCAGATTATACGAATAAAATGAAATTTGTTAATAAGTTCATACAAAATATGTGATTCCTATGAAAATATATAAGAAATCAAGAAAGAATATTTGAAAATACATTTTATTTCAAATAAATTCCATAAAATTGTAATGGAAAATAAAAAAATTGTTGAAAAAATGTAAAATATATGGGTATATAAAATATTTTAAATTACAAATAGAATGAATGAGACAAATAAATTTTATTATGGCATTTGTATGAAATTTCCAAATGCACTAGAGGCTGTTTTCCAACCTATATATGGGATCTTCGTAAATCGATGATTCTTCAGGAGAGCGGTGGGTTTTGACTGCTTTTCTATAAATTGGGGTGCGAATATACATTCGTATCGTATATCAGATTATACGAATAAAATGAAATTTGTTAATAAGTTCATACAAAATATGTGATTCCTATGAAAATATATAAGAAATCAAGAAAGAATATTTGAAAATACATTTTATTTCAAATAAATTCCATAAAATTGTAATGGAAAATAAAAAAATTGTTGAAAAAATGTAAAATATATGGGTATATAAAATATTTTAAATTACAAATAGAATGAAATTTGCTATAAAGTTCACACAATAAAAGATTCATATGAAAATATATGAGGAGTTAAGAAAAAATATTTGGAAATAAATTCTGTCTAAATGAAAAATAGTATAAGTCCCTGCAACAATAAATATTCTATGAGAATATACGAGAAAAATAAATTTTATTAAGGCATTTGTATGAAATTTCCAAATGTACTAGAGGCTGTTTTCCAACCTATATATGGGATCTTCGTAAATCGATGATTCCTTAGGAGAGCGGTGGGTTTTGACTGCTTTCCTATAAATTGGGGTGCGAATTTACATTCGTATCACGAAATACATTCTGGTCATGTACGTACTGTTTTTACTGAAAGGGCAGGTTCATAAAAAGTGTCCCCAACTATAATGTGGGTTGCACTAAATTTGATGTTTGGTTGAATGAAGATTATAAAATACGAATAAAATGAAATTTGTTAATAAGTTCATACAAAATATGTGATTCCTATGAAAATATATAAGAAATCAAGAAAGAATATTTGAAAATACATTTTATTTCAAATAAATTCCATAAAAGTGTAATGGAAAATAAAAAAAATTGTTAAAATAGCGTAAAATATATGGGTATATAATATATTTTAAATTACAAATAGAATGAAATTTGCTATAAAGTTCACACAAATATAAGATTCATATGAAAATATATGAGAAATTAAGAAAAAAATATTTTGAAATAATTTCTGTCTAAATGAAAAATATTATTAGTCCCTGCAACAATAAATATTCTATGAGAATATACGCAAAATCAAGAAAGAATATTTGAAAAAACATTTTATTTCAAATAAATTCCATAAAATTGTAATGGAAAATAAAAAAATTGTTGAAAAAATGTAAAATATATGGGTATATAAAATATTTTAAATTACAAATAGAATGAAATTTGGTATAAAGTTCACACAAATATAAGATTCATATGAAAATATATGAGAAGTTATGAAAAAATATTTGGAAATAAATTCTGTCTAAATCAAAAATGTTACAAGTCCCTGCAACAAATAATATTTTATGAGAATATACGAGAAAAATAAATTTTATTAAGACATTTGTATGAAATTTCCAAATGTACTAGAGGCTGTTTTCCAACCTATATATGGGATCTTCGTAAATCGATGATTCCTTAGGAGAGCGGTGGGTTTTGACTGCTTTCCTATAAATTGGGGTGCGAATTTAAGATGTTTATATCCATTATAATCATTAAAAAAATGTAAAATATATTTGTATATAAAATATTTTAAATTACAAATAGAATGAAATTTGGTATAAAGTTCACACAAATATAAGATTCATATGAAAATATATGAGAAGTTATGAAAAAATATTTGGAAATAAATTCTGTCTAAATCAAAAATGTTACAAGTCCCTGCAACAAATAATATTTTATGAGAATATACGAGAAATTGAACTTTTATTATGGCATTTGTATGAAATTTCCAAATGCACTAGAGGCTGATTTCCAACCTATATATGGGATCTTCGTAAATCGATGATTCTTCAGGAGAGCGGTGGGTTTTGACTGCTTTTCTATAAATTGGGGTGCGAATTTACATTCGTATCGTATATCAGATTATACGAATAAAATGAAATTTGTTAATAAGTTCATACAAAATATGTGATTCCTATGAAAATATGTAAGAAATCAAGAAAGAATATTTGAAAATACATTTTATTTCAAATAAATTCCATAAAATTGTAATGGAAAATAAAAAAATTGTTGAAAAAATGTAAAATATATGGGTATATAAAATATTTTAAATTACAAATAGAATGAATGAGACAAATAAATTTTATTATGGCAGTTGTATGAAATTTCTAAATGCACTAGAGGCTGTTTTCCAACCTATATATGGATCTTCGTAAATCGATGATTCTTCAGGAGAGTGGTGGGTTTTAACTGCTTTTCTATAAATTGGGGTGCGAATTTACATTCGTATCACGAAATACATTCTGGTCATGTACGTACTATTATTACTGAAAGGGCAGGTTCATATAAAAGGCCCAACTATAATGTGGGTTGCACTAAATTTGATGTTTGGTTGAATGAAGATTATAAAATACGAATAAAATGAAATTTGTTAATAAGTTCATAAAAAAATTGTGATTCCTATGAAAATATATAAGAAATCAAGAAAGAATATTTGAAAATACATTTTATTTCAAATAAATTCCATAAAATTGTAATGGAAAATAAAAAAATTGTTAAAATAGCGTAAAATATATGGGTATATAATATATTTTAAATTACAAATAGAATGAAATTTGCTATAAAGTTCACACAAATATAAGATTCATATGAAAATATATGAGAAATTAAGAAAAAAATATTTTGAAATAATTTCTGTCTAAATGAAAAATATTATTAGTCCCTGCAACAATAAATATTCTATGAGAATATACGCAAAATCAAGAAAGAATATTTGAAAATACATTTTATTTCAAATAAATTCCATAAAATTGTAATGGAAAATAAAAAAATTGTTGAAAGATATGTAAAATATATGGGTATATAAAATATTTTAAATGACAAATAGAATGAAATTTGCTATAAAGTTTACACAAATAAAAGATTCATATGAAAATAAATGAGAAGTTAAGAAAAAATATTTGGAAATAAATTCTGTCTAAATGAAAAATGTTATAAGTCCCTGCAACAATAAATATTCTATGAGAATATACGAGAAAAATAAATTTTATTAAGGCATTTGTATGAAATTTCCAAATGTACTAGAGGCTGTTTTCCAACCTATATATGGGATCTTCGTAAATCGATGATTCTTTAGGAGAGCGGTGGGTTTTGACTGCTTTCCTATAAATTGGGGTGCGAATTTAAGATTTTTATATCCATTCTAATTATTAAAAAAATGTAAAATATATGGGTATATAAAATATTTTAAATTACAAATAGAATGAAATTTGTATAAAGTTCACACAAATATAAGATTCATATGAAAATATATGAGAAGTTATGACAAAATTATTGGAAATTAATTCTGTCTAAATCAAAAATGTTACAAGTCCCTGCAACAAATAATATTTTATGAGAATATACGAGAAATTGAACTTTTATTATGGCATTTGTATGAAATTTCCAAATGCACTAGAGGCTGTTTTCCAACCTATATATGGGATCTTCGTAAATCGATGATTCTTCAGGAGAGCGGTGGGTTTTGACTGCTTTTCTATAAATTGGGGTGCGAATTTACATTCGTATCGTATATCAGATTATACGAATAAAATGAAATTTGTTAATAAGTTCATACAAAATATGTGATTCCTATGAAAATATATAAGAAATCAAGAAAGAATATTTGAAAATACATTTTATTTCAAATAAATTCCATAAAATTGTAATGGAAAATAAAAAAATTGTTGAAAAAATGTAAAATATATGGGTATATAAAATATTTTAAATTACAAATAGAATGAATGAGACAAATAAATTTTATTATGGCATTTGTATGAAATTTCCAAATGCACTAGAGGCTGTTTTCCAACCTATATATGGGATCTTCGTAAATCGATGATTCTTCAGGAGAGCGGTGGGTTTTGACTGCTTTTCTATAAATTGGGGTGCGAATTTACATTCGTATCGTATATCAGATTATACGAATAAAATGAAATTTGTTAATAAGTTCATACAAAATATGTGATTCCTATGAAAATATATAAGAAATCAAGAAAGAATATTTGAAAATACATTTTATTTCAAATAAATTCCATAAAATTGTAATGGAAAATAAAAAAATTGTTGAAAAAATGTAAAATATATGGGTATATAAAATATTTTAAATTACAAATAGAATGAATGAGACAAATAAATTTTATTATGGCATTTGTATGAAATTTCCAAATGCACTAGAGGCTGTTTTCCAACCTATATATGGATCTTCGTAAATCGATGATTCTTCAGGAGAGCGGTGGGTTTTGACTGCTTTTCTATAAATTGGGGTGCGAATTTACATTCGTATCGTATATCAGATTATACGAATAAAATGAAATTTGTTAATAAGTTCATACAAAATATGTGATTCCTATGAAAATATAAAAGAATCAAGAAAGAATATTTGAAAATACATTTTATTTCAAATAAATTCCATAAAATTGTAATGGAAAATAAAAAAATTGTTGAAAAAATGTAAAATATATAGGTATATAAAATATTTTAAATTACAAATAGAATGAAATTTGGTATAAAGTTCACACAATAAAAGATTCATATGAAAATATATGAGGAGTTAAGAAAAAATATTTGGAAATAAATTCTGTCTAAATGAAAAATGTTATAAGTCCCTGCAACAATAAATATTCTATGAGAATATACGAGAAAAATAAATTTTATTAAGGCATTTGTATGAAATTTCCAAATGTACTAGAGGCTGTTTTCCAACCTATATATGGGATCTTCGTAAATCGATGATTCCTTAGGAGAGCGGTGGGTTTTGACTGCTTTCCTATAAATTGGGGTGCGAATTTACATTCGTATCACGAAATACATTCTGGTCATGTACGTACTGTTTTTACTGAAAGGGCAGGTTCATAAAAAGTGTCCCCAACTATAATGTGGGTTGCACTAAATTTGATGTTTGGTTGAATGAAGATTATAAAATACGAATAAAATGAAATTTGTTAATAAGTTCATACAAAATATGTGATTCCTATGAAAATATATAAGAAATCAAGAAAGAATATTTGAAAATACATTTTATTTCAAATAAATTCCATAAAAGTGTAATGGAAAATAAAAAAAATTGTTAAAATAGCGTAAAATATATGGGTATATAATATATTTTAAATTACAAATAGAATGAAATTTGCTATAAAGTTCACACAAATATAAGATTCATATGAAAATATATGAGAAATTAAGAAAAAAATATTTTGAAATAATTTCTGTCTAAATGAAAAATATTATTAGTCCCTGCAACAATAAATATTCTATGAGAATATACGCAAAATCAAGAAAGAATATTTGAAAATACATTTTATTTCAAATAAATTCCATAAAATTGTAATGGAAAATAAAAAAATTGTTGAAAAAATGTAAAATATATGGGTATATAAAATATTTTAAATTACAAATAGAATGAAATTTGGTATAAAGTTCACACAAATATAAGATTCATATGAAAATATATGAGAAGTTATGAAAAAATATTTGGAAATAAATTCTGTCTAAATCAAAAATGTTACAAGTCCCTGCAACAAATAATATTTTATGAGAATATACGAGAAAAATAAATTTTATTAAGACATTTGTATGAAATTTCCAAATGTACTAGAGGCTGTTTTCCAACCTATATATGGGATCTTCGTAAATCGATGATTCCTTAGGAGAGCGGTGGGTTTTGACTGCTTTCCTATAAATTGGGGTGCGAATTTAAGATGTTTATATCCATTCTAATCATTAAAAAAATGTAAAATATATTTGTATATAAAATATTTTAAATTACAAATAGAATGAAATTTGGTATAAAGTTCACACAAATATAAGATTCATATGAAAATATATGAGAAGTTATGAAAAAATATTTGGAAATAAATTCTGTCTAAATCAAAAATGTTACAAGTCCCTGCAACAAATAATATTTTATGAGAATATACGAGAAATTGAACTTTTATTATGGCATTTGTATGAAATTTCCAAATGCACTAGAGGCTGATTTCCAACCTATATATGGGATCTTCGTAAATCGATCATTCTTCAGGAGAGCGGTGGGTTTTGACTGCTTTTCTATAAATTGGGGTGCGAATTTACATTCGTATCGTATATCAGATTATACGAATAAAATGAAATTTGTTAATAAGTTCATACAAAATATGTGATTCCTATGAAAATATGTAAGAAATCAAGAAAGAATATTTGAAAATACATTTTATTTCAAATAAATTCCATAAAATTGTAATGGAAAATAAAAAAATTGTTGAAAAAATGTAAAATATATGGGTATATAAAATATTTTAAATTACAAATAGAATGAATGAGACAAATAAATTTTATTATGGCATTTGTATGAAATTTCTAAATGCACTAGAGGCTGTTTTCAAACCTATATATGGATCTTCGTAAATCGATGATTCTTCAGGAGAGCGGTAGGTTTTGACTGCTTTTCTATAAATTGGGGTGCGAATTTACATTCGTATCACGAAATACATTCTGGTCATGTACGTACTATTATTCTGGTCATGTACGTACTATTATTACTGAAAGGGCAGGTTCATATAAAGTGCCCAAGTGGGTTGCACTAAATTTGATGTTTGGTTGAATGAAGATTATAAAATACGAATAATATGAAATTTGTTAATAAGTTCATACAAAATATGTGATTCCTATGAAAATATATAAGAAATCAAGAAAGAATATTTGAAAATACATTTTATTTCAAATAAATTCCATAAAATTGTAATGGAAAATAAAAAAATTGTTGACAAAATGTAAAATATATGGGTATATAAAATATTTTAAATTACAAATAGAATGAATGAGAAAAATAAATTGTATTATGGCATTTGTATGAAATTTCCAAATGTACTAGAGGCTGTTTTCCAACCTATATATGGGATCTTCGTAAATCGATGATTCCTTAGGAGAGCGGTGGGTTTTGACTGCTTTCCTATAAATTGGGGTGCAAATTTAAGATGTTTATATCCATTCTAATCATTAAAAAAATGTAAAATATATGGGTATATAAAATATTTTAAATTACAAATAGAATGAAATTTGTATAAAGTTCACACAAATATAAGATTCATATGAAAATATATGAGAAGTTATGAAAAAATTATTGGAAATAAATTCTGTCTAAATCAAAAATGTTACAAGTCCCTGCAACAAATAATATTTTATGAGAATATACGAGAAATTGATTTTTTATAATGGCATTTGTATGAAATTTCCAAATGCACTAGAGGCTGTTTTCCAACCTATATATGGGATCTTCGTAAATCGATGATTCTTCAGGAGAGCGGTGGGTTTTGACTGCTTTTCTATAAATTGTTGTGCGAATTTACATTCGTATCGTATATCAGATTATACGAATAAAATGAAATTTGTTAATAAGTTCATACAAAATATGTGATTCCTATGAAAATATATAAGAAATCAAGAAAGAATATTTGAAAATACATTTTATTTCAAATAAATTCCATAAAATTGTAATGGAAAATAAAAAAATTGTTGAAAAAATGTAAAATATATGGGTATATAAAATATTTTAAATTACAAATAGAATGAATGAGACAAATAAATTTTATTATGGCATTTGTATGAAATTTCCAAATGCACTAGAGGCTGTTTTCCAACCTATATATGGGATCTTCGTAAATCGATGATTCTTCAGGAGAGCGGTGGGTTTTGACTGCTTTTCTATAAATTGGGGTGCGAATTTACATTCGTATCGTATATCAGATTATACGAATAAAATGAAATTTGTTAATAAGTTCATACAAAATATGTGATTCCTATGAAAATATATAAGAAATCAAGAAAGAATATTTGAAAATACATTTTATTTCAAATAAATTCCATAAAATTGTAATGGAAAATAAAAAAATTGTTGAAAAAATGTAAAATATATGGGTATATAAAATATTTTAAATTACAAATAGAATGAATGAGACAAATAAATTTTATTATGGCATTTGTATGAAATTTCTAAATGCACTAGAGGCTGTTTTCAAACCTATATATGGATCTTCGTAAATCGATGATTCTTCAGGAGAGCGGTAGGTTTTGACTGCTTTTCTATAAATTGGGGTGCGAATTTACATTCGTATCACGAAATACATTCTGGTCATGTACGTACTATTATTCTGGTCATGTACGTACTATTATTACTGAAAGGGCAGGTTCATATAAAGTGCCCAAGTGGGTTGCACTAAATTTGATGTTTGGTTGAATGAAGATTATAAAATACGAATAATATGAAATTTGTTAATAAGTTCATACAAAATATGTGATTCCTATGAAAATATATAAGAAATCAAGAAAGAATATTTGAAAATACATTTTATTTCAAATAAATTCCATAAAATTGTAATGGAAAATAAAAAAATTGTTGACAAAATGTAAAATATATGGGTATATAAAATATTTTAAATTACAAATAGAATGAATGAGACAAATAAATTGTATTATGGCATTTGTATGAAATTTCCAAATGTACTAGAGGCTGTTTTCCAACCTATATATGGGATCTTCGTAAATCGATGATTCCTTAGGAGAGCGGTGGGTTTTGACTGCTTTCCTATAAATTGGGGTGCAAATTTAAGATGTTTATATCCATTCTAATCATTAAAAAAATGTAAAATATATGGGTATATAAAATATTTTAAATTACAAATAGAATGAAATTTGTATAAAGTTCACACAAATATAAGATTCATATGAAAATATATGAGAAGTTATGAAAAAATTATTGGAAATAAATTCTGTCTAAATCAAAAATGTTACAAGTCCCTGCAACAAATAATATTTTATGAGAATATACGAGAAATTGATTTTTTATAATGGCATTTGTATGAAATTTCCAAATGCACTAGAGGCTGTTTTCCAACCTATATATGGGATCTTCGTAAATCGATGATTCTTCAGGAGAGCGGTGGGTTTTGACTGCTTTTCTATAAATTGTTGTGCGAATTTACATTCGTATCGTATATCAGATTATACGAATAAAATGAAATTTGTTAATAAGTTCATACAAAATATGTGATTCCTATGAAAATATATAAGAAATCAAGAAAGAATATTTGAAAATACATTTTATTTCAAATAAATTCCATAAAATTGTAATGGAAAATAAAAAAATTGTTGAAAAAATGTAAAATATATGGGTATATAAAATATTTTAAATTACAAATAGAATGAATGAGACAAATAAATTTTATTATGGCATTTGTATGAAATTTCCAAATGCACTAGAGGCTGTTTTCCAACCTATATATGGGATCTTCGTAAATCGATGATTCTTCAGGAGAGCGGTGGGTTTTGACTGCTTTTCTATAAATTGGGGTGCGAATTTACATTCGTATCGTATATCAGATTATACGAATAAAATGAAATTTGTTAATAAGTTCATACAAAATATGTGATTCCTATGAAAATATATAAGAAATCAAGAAAGAATATTTGAAAATACATTTTATTTCAAATAAATTCCATAAAATTGTAATGGAAAATAAAAAAATTGTTGAAAAAATGTAAAATATATGGGTATATAAAATATTTTAAATTACAAATAGAATGAATGAGACAAATAAATTTTATTATGGCATTTGTATGAAATTTCCAAATGCACTAGAGGCTGTTTTCCAACCTATATATGGATCTTCGTAAATCGATGATTCTTCAGGAGAGCGGTGGGTTTTGACTGCTTTTCTATAAATTGGGGTGCGAATTTACATTCGTATCGTATATCAGATTATACGAATAAAATGAAATTTGTTAATAAGTTCATACAAAATATGTGATTCCTATGAAAATATAAAAGAATCAAGAAAGAATATTTGAAAATACATTTTATTTCAAATAAATTCCATAAAATTGTAATGGAAAATAAAAAAATTGTTGAAAAAATGTAAAATATATAGGTATATAAAATATTTTAAATTACAAATAGAATGAAATTTGGTATAAAGTTCACACAATAAAAGATTCATATGAAAATATATGAGGAGTTAAGAAAAAATATTTGGAAATAAATTCTGTCTAAATGAAAAATGTTATAAGTCCCTGCAACAATAAATATTCTATGAGAATATACGAGAAAAATAAATTTTATTAAGGCATTTGTATGAAATTTCCAAATGTACTAGAGGCTGTTTTCCAACCTATATATGGGATCTTCGTAAATCGATGATTCTTTAGGAGAGCGGTGGGTTTTGACTGCTTTCCTATAAATTGGGGTGCGAATTTGCATTCGTATCACGAAATACATTCTGGTCATGTACGTACTATTATTACTGAAAGGGCAGGTTCATATAAAGTGCCCATCTATAATGTGGGTTGCACTAAATTTGAAGTTTGGTTGAATGAAGATTATAAAATACGAATAAAATGAAATTTGTTAATAAGTTCATAAAAAATATATGATTTCTATGAAAATATATAAGAAATCAAGAAAGAATATTTGAAAATACATTTTATTTCAAATAAATTCCATAAAATTGTAATGGAAAATAAAAAAATTGTTGAAAAAATGTAAAATATATGGGTATATAAAAAATTTTAAATTACAAATAGAATGAATGAGACAAATAAATTGTATTATGGCATTTGTATGAAATTTCCAAATGTACTAGAGGCTGTTTTCCAACATATATATGGGATCTTCGTAAATCGATGATTCCTTAGGAGAGCGGTGGGTTTTGACTGCTTTCCTATAAATTGGGGTGCGAATTTACATTCGTATCACGAAATACATTCTGGTCATGTACGTACTATTATTACTGAAAGGGCAGGCACATAAAAAGTGTCCCCAACTATAATGTGGGTTGCACTAAATTTGATTTTTGGTTGAATAAAGATTATAAAATACGAATAAAATGAAATTTGTTAATAAGTACATACAAAATATGTGATTCCTATGAAAATATATAAGAAATCAAGAAAGAATATTTGAAAATACATTTTATTTCAAATAAATTCTATAAAATTGTAATGGAAAATAAAAAATTGTTAAAAAAGCGTAAAATATATGGGTATATAAAATATTTTAAATTACAAATAGAATGAAATTTGCTATAAAGTTCACACAAATATAAGATTCATATGAAAATATATGATAAATTAAGAAAAAAATATGTTTAAATAATTTCTGTCTAAATGAAAAATATTATTAGTCCCTGCAACAATAAATATTCTATGAGAATATACGAGAAAAATAAATTTTATTAAGGCATTTGTATGAAATTTCCAAATGTACTAGAGGCTGTTTTCCAACCTATATATGGGATCTTTCTAAATCGATGAATCCTTAGGAGAGCTGTGGGTTTTGACTGCTTTCCTATAAATTGGGGTGCGAATTTACATTCGTATCACGAAATACATTCTGGTCATGTACGTACTATTATTACTGAAAGGGCAGGTTCATAAAAAGTGTCCCCAACTATAATGTGGGTTGCACTAAATTTGATGTTTGGTTGAATGAAGATTATAAAATACGAATAAAATGAAATTTGTTAATAAGTTCATACAAAATATGTGATTCCTATGAAAATATATAAGAAATCAAGAAAGAATATTTGAAAATACATTTTATTTCAAATAAATTCCATAAAATTGTAATGGAAAATAAAAAAATTGTTGAAAAAATGTAAAATATATGGGTATATAAAATATTTTAAATTACAAATAGAATGAATGAGACAAATAAATTTTATTATGGCATTTGTATGAAATTTCCAAATGTACTAGAGGCTGTTTTCCAACCTATATATGGGATCTTCGTAAATCGATGATTCCTTAGAAGAGCGGTGGGTTTTGACTGCTTTCCTATAAATTGGGGTGCGAATTTAAGATGTTTATATCCATTCTAATCATTAAAAAAAATGTAAAATATATGGGTATATAAAACATTTTAAATTACAAATAGAATGAAATTTGTATAAAGTTCACACAAATATAAGATTCATATGAAAATATATGAGAAGTTATGAAAAAATTATTGGAAATAAATTCTGTCTAAATCAAAAATGTTACAAGTCCCTGCAACAAATAATATTTTATGAGAATATACGAGTTTTATTATGGCATTTGTATGAAATTTCCAAATGCACTAGAGGCTATTTTCCAACCTATATATGGGATCTGCGTAAATCGATGATTCTTCAGGAGAGCGGTGGGTTTTGACTGCTTTTCTATAAATTGTTGTGCGAATTTACATTCGTATCGTATATCAGATTATACGAATAAAATGAAATTAATATAAGTTCATACAAAATATGTGATTCCTATGAAAATATATAAGAAATCAAGAAAGAATATTTGAAAATACATTTTATTTCAAATAAATTCCATAAAAGTGTAATGGAAAATAAAAAAATTGTTGAAAAAATGTAAAATATATGGGTATATAAAATATTTTAAATTACAAATAGAATGAATGAGACAAATAAATTTTATTATGGCATTTGTATGAAATTTCCAAATGCACTAGAGGCTGTTTTCCAACCTATATATGGGATCTTCGTAAATCGATGATTCTTCAGGAGAGCGGTGGGTTTTGACTGCTTTTCTATAAATTGGGGTGCGAATTTACATTCGTATCGTATATCAGATTATACGAATAAAATGAAATTTGTTAATAAGTTCATACAAAATATGTGATTCCTATGAAAATATATAAGAAATCAAGAAAGAATATTTGAAAATACATTTTATTTCAAATAAATTCCATAAAATTGTAATGGAAAATAAAAAAATTGTTGAAAAAATGTAAAATATATGGGTATATAAAATATTTTAAATTACAAATAGAATGAATGAGACAAATAAATTTTATTATGGCATTTGTATGAAATTTCCAAATGCACTAGAGGCTGTTTTCCAACCTATATATGGATCTTCGTAAATCGATGATTCTTCAGGAGAGCGGTGGGTTTTGACTGCTTTTCTATAAATTGGGGTGCGAATTTACATTCGTATCGTATATCAGATTATACGAATAAAATGAAATTTGTTAATAAGTTCATACAAAATATGTGATTCCTATGAAAATATAAAAGAATCAAGAAAGAATATTTGAAAATACATTTTATTTCAAATAAATTCCATAAAATTGTAATGGAAAATAAAAAAATTGTTGAAAAAATGTAAAATATATAGGTATATAAAATATTTTAAATTACAAATAGAATGAAATTTGGTATAAAGTTCACACAATAAAAGATTCATATGAAAATATATGAGGAGTTAAGAAAAAATATTTGGAAATAAATTCTGTCTAAATGAAAAATGTTATAAGTCCCTGCAACAATAAATATTCTATGAGAATATACGAGAAAAATAAATTTTATTAAGGCATTTGTATGAAATTTCCAAATGTACTAGAGGCTGTTTTCCAACCTATATATGGGATCTTCGTAAATCGATGATTCTTTAGGAGAGCGGTGGGTTTTGACTGCTTTCCTATAAATTGGGGTGCGAATTTACATTCGTATCACGAAATACATTCTGGTCATGTACGTACTATTATTACTGAAAGGGCAGGTTCATATAAAGTGCCCATCTATAATGTGGGTTGCACTAAATTTGAAGTTTGGTTGAATGAAGATTATAAAATACGAATAAAATGAAATTTGTTAATAAGTTCATAAAAAATATATGATTTCTATGAAAATATATAAGAAATCAAGAAAGAATATTTGAAAATACATTTTATTTCAAATAAATTCCATAAAATTGTAATGGAAAATAAAAAAATTGTTGAAAAAATGTAAAATATATGGGTATATAAAAAATTTTAAATTACAAATAGAATGAATGAGACAAATAAATTGTATTATGGCATTTGTATGAAATTTCCAAATGTACTAGAGGCTGTTTTCCAACATATATATGGGATCTTCGTAAATCGATGATTCCTTAGGAGAGCGGTGGGTTTTGACTGCTTTCCTATAAATTGGGGTGCGAATTTACATTCGTATCACGAAATACATTCTGGTCATGTACGTACTATTATTACTGAAAGGGCAGGCACATAAAAAGTGTCCCCAACTATAATGTGGGTTGCACTAAATTTGATGTTTGGTTGAATAAAGATTATAAAATACGAATAAAATGAAATTTGTTAATAAGTACATACAAAATATGTGATTCCTATGAAAATATATAAGAAATCAAGAAAGAATATTTGAAAATACATTTTATTTCAAATAAATTCTATAAAATTGTAATGGAAAATAAAAAATTGTTAAAAAAGCGTAAAATATATGGGTATATAAAATATTTTAAATTACAAATAGAATGAAATTTGCTATAAAGTTCACACAAATATAAGATTCATATGAAAATATATGATAAATTAAGAAAAAAATATGTTTAAATAATTTCTGTCTAAATGAAAAATATTATTAGTCCCTGCAACAATAAATATTCTATGAGAATATACGAGAAAAATAAATTTTATTAAGGCATTTGTATGAAATTTCCAAATGTACTAGAGGCTGTTTTCCAACCTATATATGGGATCTTTCTAAATCGATGAATCCTTAGGAGAGCTGTGGGTTTTGACTGCTTTCCTATAAATTGGGGTGCGAATTTACATTCGTATCACGAAATACATTCTGGTCATGTACGTACTATTATTACTGAAAGGGCAGGTTCATAAAAAGTGTCCCCAACTATAATGTGGGTTGCACTAAATTTGATGTTTGGTTGAATGAAGATTATAAAATACGAATAAAATGAAATTTGTTAATAAGTTCATACAAAATATGTGATTCCTATGAAAATATATAAGAAATCAAGAAAGAATATTTGAAAATACATTTTATTTCAAATAAATTCCATAAAATTGTAATGGAAAATAAAAAAATTGTTGAAAAAATGTAAAATATATGGGTATATAAAATATTTTAAATTACAAATAGAATGAATGAGACAAATAAATTTTATTATGGCATTTGTATGAAATTTCCAAATGTACTAGAGGCTGTTTTCCAACCTATATATGGGATCTTCGTAAATCGATGATTCCTTAGAAGAGCGGTGGGTTTTGACTGCTTTCCTATAAATTGGGGTGCGAATTTAAGATGTTTATATCCATTCTAATCATTAAAAAAAATGTAAAATATATGGGTATATAAAACATTTTAAATTACAAATAGAATGAAATTTGTATAAAGTTCACACAAATATAAGATTCATATGAAAATATATGAGAAGTTATGAAAAAATTATTGGAAATAAATTCTGTCTAAATCAAAAATGTTACAAGTCCCTGCAACAAATAATATTTTATGAGAATATACGAGTTTTATTATGGCATTTGTATGAAATTTCCAAATGCACTAGAGGCTATTTTCCAACCTATATATGGGATCTGCGTAAATCGATGATTCTTCAGGAAAGCGGTGGGTTTTGACTGCTTTTCTATAAATTGTTGTGCGAATTTACATTCGTATCGTATATCAGATTATACGAATAAAATGAAATTAATATAAGTTCATACAAAATATGTGATTCCTATGAAAATATATAAGAAATCAAGAAAGAATATTTGAAAATACATTTTATTTCAAATAAATTCCATAAAAGTGTAATGGAAAATAAAAAAATTGTTGAAAAAATGTAAAATATATGGGTATATAAAATATTTTAAATTACAAATAGAATGAATGAGACAAATAAATTTTATTATGGCATTTGTATGAAATTTCTAAATGCACTAGAGGCTGTTTTCAAACCTATATATGGATCTTCGTAAATCGATGATTCTTCAGGAGAGCGGTAGGTTTTGACTGCTTTTCTATAAATTGGGGTGCGAATTTACATTCGTATCACGAAATACATTCTGGTCATGTACGTACTATTATTCTGGTCATGTACGTACTATTATTACTGAAAGGGCAGGTTCATATAAAGTGCCCAAGTGGGTTGCACTAAATTTGATGTTTGGTTGAATGAAGATTATAAAATACGAATAAAATGAAATTTGTTAATAAGTTCATAAAAAATATGTGATTCCTATGAAAATATATAAGAAATCAAGAAAGAATATTTGAAAATACATTTTATTTCAAATAAATTCCATAAAATTGTAATGGAAAATAAAAAAATTGTTGACAAAATGTAAAATATATGGGTATATAAAATATTTTAAATTACAAATAGAATGAATGAGACAAATAAATTGTATTATGGCATTTGTATGAAATTTCCAAATGTACTAGAGGCTGTTTTCCAACCTATATATGGGATCTTCGTAAATCGATGATTCCTTAGGAGAGCGGTGGGTTTTGACTGCTTTCCTATAAATTGGGGTGCGAATTTAAGATGTTTATATCCATCCTAATCATTAAAAAAAATGTAAAATATATGGGTATATAAAATATTTTAAATTACAAATAGAATGAAATTTGTATAAAGTTCACACAAATATAAGATTCATATGAAAATATATGAGAAGTTATGAAAAAATTATTGGAAATAAATTCTGTCTAAATCAAAAATGTTACAAGTCCCTGCAACAAATAATATTTTATGAGAATATACGAGAAATTGATTTTTTATCATGGCATTTGTATGAAATTTCCAAATGCACTAGAGGCTGTTTTCCAACCTATATATGAGATCTTCGTAAATCGATGATTCTTCAGGAGAGCGGTGGGTTTTGACTGCTTTTCTATAAATTGTTGTGCGAATTTACATTCGTATCGTATATCAGATTATACGAATAAAATGAAATTTGTTAATAAGTTCATACAAAATATGTGATTCCTATGAAAATATATAAGAAATCAAGAAAGAATATTTGAAAATACATTTTATTTCAAATAAATTCCATAAAAGTGTAATGGAAAATAAAAAAATTGTTGACAAAATGTAAAATATATGGGTATATAAAATATTTTAAATTACAAATAGAATGAATGAGACAAATAAATTTTATTATGGCATTTGTATGAAATTTCTAAATGCACTAGAGGCTGTTTTCCAACCTATATATGGATCTTCGTAAATCGATGATTCTTCAGGAGAGCGGTAGGTTTTGACTGCTTTTCTATAAATTGGGGTGCGAATTTACATTCGTATCACGAAATACATTCTGGTCATGTACGTACTATTATTACTGAAAGGGCAGGTTCATATAAAGTGCCCAAGTGGGTTGCACTAAATTTCATGTTTGGTTGAATGAAGATTATAAAATACGAATAATATGAAATTTGTTAATAAGTTCATACAAAATATGTGATTCCTATGAAAATATATAAGAAATCAAGAAAGAATATTTGAAAATACATTTTATTTCAAATAAATTCCATAAAATTGTAATGGAAAATAAAAAAATTGTTGACAAAATGTAAAATATATGGGTATATAAAATATTTTAAATTACAAATAGAATGAATGAGACAAATAAATTGTATTATGGCATTTGTATGAAATTTCCAAATGTACTAGAGGCTGTTTTCCAACCTATATATGGGATCTTCGTAAATCGATGATTCCTTAGGAGTGCGGTGGGTTTTGACTGCTTTCCTATAAATTGGGGTGCGAATTTACATTCGTATCACGAAATACATTCTGGTCATGTACGTACTATTATTACTGAAAGGGCAGGTTCATAAAAAGTGTCCCCAACTATAATGTGGGTTGCACTAAATTTGATGTTTGGTTGAATGAAGATTATAAAATACGAATAAAATGAAATTTGTTAATAAGTTCATACAAAATATGTGATTCCTATGAAAATATATAAGAAATCAAGAAAGAATATTTGAAAATACATTTTATTTCAAATAAATTCCATAAAATTGTAATGGAAAATAAAAAAATAGTTAAAATAGCGTAAAATATATGGGTATATAAAATATTTTAAATTACAAATAGAATGAAATTTGCTATAAAGTTCACACAAATATAAGATTCATATGAAAATATATGATAAATTAAGAAAAAAATATTTTTAAATAATTTCTGTCTAAATGAAAAATATTATTAGTCCCTGCAACAATAAATATTCTATGAGAATATACGAGAAAAATAAATTTTATTAAGGCATTTGTATGAAATTTCCAAATGTACTAGAGGCTGTTTTCCAACCTATATATGGGATCTTCCTAAATCGATGATTCCTTAGGAGAGCGGTGGGTTTTGACTGCTTTCCTATAAATTGGGGTGCGAATTTACATTCGTATCACGAAATACATTCTGGTCATGTACGTACTATTATTACTGAAAGGGCAGGTTCATAAAAAGTGTCCCCAACTATAATGTGGGTTGCACTAAATTTGATGTTTGGTTGAATGAAGATTATAAAATACGAATAAAATGAAATTTGTTAATAAGTTCATAAAAAATATGTGATTCCTATGAAAATATATAAGAAATCAAGAAAGAATATTTGAAAATACATTTTATTTCAAATAAATTCCATAAAAGTGTAATGGAAAATAAAAAAATTGTTGAAAAAATGTAAAATATATGGGTATATAAAATATTTTAAATTACAAATAGAATGAATGAGACAAATAAATTTTATTATGGCATTTGTATGAAATTTCTAAATGCACTAGAGGCGGTTTTCCAACCTATATATGGATCTTCGTAAATCGATGATTCTTCAGGAGAGCGGTAGGTTTTGACTGCTTTTCTATAAATTGGGGTGCGAATTTACATTCGTATCACGAAATACATTCTGGTCATGTACGTACTATTATTACTGAAAGGGCAGGTTCATATAAAGTGCCCAAGTGGGTTGCACTAAATTTGATGTTTGGTTGAATGAAGATTATAAAATACGAATAATATGAAATTTGTTAATAAGTTCATACAAAATATGTGATTCCTATGAAAATATATAAGAAATCAAGAAAGAATATTTGAAAATACATTTTATTTCAAATAAATTCTATAAAATTGTAATGGAAAATAAAAAATTGTTAAAAAAGCGTAAAATATATGGGTATATAAAATATTTTAAATTACAAATAGAATGAAATTTGCTATAAAGTTCACACAAATATAAGATTCATATGAAAATATATGATAAATTAAGAAAAAAATATTTTTAAATAATTTCTGTCTAAATGAAAAATATTATTAGTCCCTGCAACAATAAATATTCTATGAGAATATACGAGAAAAATAAATTTTATTAAGGCATTTGTATGAAATTTTCAAATGTACTAGAGGCTGTTTTCCAACCTATATATGGGATCTTCGTAAATCGATGATTCCTTAGGAGAGCGGTGGGTTTTGACTGCTTTCCTATAAATTGGGGTGCGAATTTACATTCGTATCACGAAATACATTCTGGTCATGTACGTACTATTATTACTGAAAGGGCAGGTTCATAAAAAGTGTCCCCAACTATAATGTGGGTTGCACTAAATTTGATGTTTGGTTGAATGAAGATTATAAAATACGAATAAAATGAAATTTGTAATTAAGTCATACAAAATATGTGATTCCTATGAAAATATATAAGAAATCAAGAAAGAATATTTGAAAATACATTTTATTTCAAATAAATTCCATAAAATTGTAATGGAAAATAAAAAAATAGTTAAAATAGCGTAAAATATATGGGTATATAAAATATTTTAAATTACAAATAGAATGAAATTTGCTATAAAGTTCACACAAATATAAGATTCATATGAAAATATATGATAAATTAAGAAAAAAATATTTTTAAATAATTTCTGTCTAAATGAAAAATATTATTAGTCCCTGCAACAATAAATATTCTATGAGAATATACGAGAAAAATAAATTTTATTAAGGCATTTGTATGAAATTTCCAAATGTACTAGAGGCTGTTTTCCAACCTATATATGGGATCTTCCTAAATCGATGATTCCTTAGGAGAGCGGTGGGTTTTGACTGCTTTCCTATAAATTGGGGTGCGAATTTACATTCGTATCACGAAATACATTCTGGTCATGTACGTACTATTATTACTGAAAGGGCAGGTTCATAAAAAGTGTCCCCAACTATAATGTGGGTTGCACTAAATTTGATGTTTGGTTGAATGAAGATTATAAAATACGAATAAAATGAAATTTGTTAATAAGTTCATAAAAAATATGTGATTCCTATGAAAATATATAAGAAATCAAGAAAGAATATTTGAAAATACATTTTATTTCAAATAAATTCCATAAAAGTGTAATGGAAAATAAAAAAATTGTTGAAAAAATGTAAAATATATGGGTATATAAAATATTTTAAATTACAAATAGAATGAATGAGACAAATAAATTTTATTATGGCATTTGTATGAAATTTCTAAATGCACTAGAGGCGGTTTTCCAACCTATATATGGATCTTCGTAAATCGATGATTCTTCAGGAGAGCGGTAGGTTTTGACTGCTTTTCTATAAATTGGGGTGCGAATTTACATTCGTATCACGAAATACATTCTGGTCATGTACGTACTATTATTACTGAAAGGGCAGGTTCATATAAAGTGCCCAAGTGGGTTGCACTAAATTTGATGTTTGGTTGAATGAAGATTATAAAATACGAATAAAATGAAATTTGTTAATAAGTTCATACAAAATATGTGATTCCTATGAAAATATATAAGAAATCAAGAAAGAATATTTGAAAATACATTTTATTTCAAATAAATTCTATAAAATTGTAATGGAAAATAAAAAATTGTTAAAAAAGCGTAAAATATATGGGTATATAAAATATTTTAAATTACAAATAGAATGAAATTTGCTATAAAGTTCACACAAATATAAGTTTCATATGAAAATATATGATAAATTAAGAAAAAAATATTTTTAAATAATTTCTGTCTAAATGAAAAATATTATTAGTCCCTGCAACAATAAATATTCTATGAGAATATACGAGAAAAATAAATTTTATTAAGGCATTTGTATGAAATTTTCAAATGTACTAGAGGCTGTTTTCCAACCTATATATGGGATCTTCGTAAATCGATGATTCCTTAGGAGAGCGGTGGGTTTTGACTGCTTTCCTATAAATTGGGGTGCGAATTTACATTCGTATCACGAAATACATTCTGGTCATGTACGTACTATTATTACTGAAAGGGCAGGTTCATAAAAAGTGTCCCCAACTATAATGTGGGTTGCACTAAATTTGATGTTTGGTTGAATGAAGATTATAAAATACGAATAAAATGAAATTTGTAAATAAGTCATACAAAATATGTGATTCCTATGAAAATATATAAGAAATCAAGAAAGAATATTTGAAAATACATTTTATTTCAAATAAATTCCATAAAATTGTAATGGAAAATAAAAAAATTGTTGACAAAATGTAAAATATATGGGTATATAAAATATTTTAAATTACAAATAGAATGAATGAGACAAATAAATTGTATTATGGCATTTGTATGAAATTTCCAAATGTACTAGAGGCTGTTTTCCAACCTATATATGGGATCTTCGTAAATCGATGATTCCTTAGGAGAGCGGTGGGTTTTGACTGCTTTCCTATAAATTGGGGTGCGAATTTAAGATGTTTATATCCATTCTAATCATTAAAAAAATTTAAAATATATGGGTATATAAAATATTTTAAATTACAAATAGAATGAAATTTGTATAAAGTTCACACAAATATAAGATTCATATGAAAATATATGAGAAGTTATGAAAAAATTATTGGAAATAAATTCTGTCTAAATCAAAAATGTTACAAGTCCCTGCAACAAATAATATTTTATGAGAATATACGAGAAATTGATTTTTTATCATGGCATTTGTATGAAATTTCCAAATGCACTAGAGGCTGTTTTCCAACCTATATATGGGATCTTCGTAAATCGATGATTCTTCAGGAGAGCGGTGGGTTTTGACTGCTTTCCTATAAATTGGGGTGCGAATTTAAGATGTTTATATCCATTCTAATCATTAAAAAAAATGTAAAATATATGGGTATATAAAACATTTTAAATTACAAATAGAATGAAATTTGTATAAAGTTCACACAAATATAAGATTCATATGAAAATATATGAGAAGTTATGAAAAAATTATTGGAAATAAATTCTGTCTAAATCAAAAATGTTACAAGTCCCTGCAACAAATAATATTTTATGAGAATATACGAGTTTTATTATGGCATTTGTATGAAATTTCCAAATGCACTAGAGGCTATTTTCCAACCTATATATGGGATCTGCGTAAATCGATGATTCTTCAGGAAAGCGGTGGGTTTTGACTGCTTTTCTATAAATTGTTGTGCGAATTTACATTCGTATCGTATATCAGATTATACGAATAAAATGAAATTAATATAAGTTCATACAAAATATGTGATTCCTATGAAAATATATAAGAAATCAAGAAAGAATATTTGAAAATACATTTTATTTCAAATAAATTCCATAAAAGTGTAATGGAAAATAAAAAAATTGTTGAAAAAATGTAAAATATATGGGTATATAAAATATTTTAAATTACAAATAGAATGAATGAGACAAATAAATTTTATTATGGCATTTGTATGAAATTTCTAAATGCACTAGAGGCTGTTTTCAAACCTATATATGGATCTTCGTAAATCGATGATTCTTCAGGAGAGCGGTAGGTTTTGACTGCTTTTCTATAAATTGGGGTGCGAATTTACATTCGTATCACGAAATACATTCTGGTCATGTACGTACTATTATTCTGGTCATGTACGTACTATTATTACTGAAAGGGCAGGTTCATATAAAGTGCCCAAGTGGGTTGCACTAAATTTGATGTTTGGTTGAATGAAGATTATAAAATACGAATAAAATGAAATTTGTTAATAAGTTCATAAAAAATATGTGATTCCTATGAAAATATATAAGAAATCAAGAAAGAATATTTGAAAATACATTTTATTTCAAATAAATTCCATAAAATTGTAATGGAAAATAAAAAAATTGTTGACAAAATGTAAAATATATGGGTATATAAAATATTTTAAATTACAAATAGAATGAATGAGACAAATAAATTGTATTATGGCATTTGTATGAAATTTCCAAATGTACTAGAGGCTGTTTTCCAACCTATATATGGGATCTTCGTAAATCGATGATTCCTTAGGAGAGCGGTGGGTTTTGACTGCTTTCCTATAAATTGGGGTGCGAATTTAAGATGTTTATATCCATCCTAATCATTAAAAAAAATGTAAAATATATGGGTATATAAAATATTTTAAATTACAAATAGAATGAAATTTGTATAAAGTTCACACAAATATAAGATTCATATGAAAATATATGAGAAGTTATGAAAAAATTATTGGAAATAAATTCTGTCTAAATCAAAAATGTTACAAGTCCTTGCAACAAATAATATTTTATGAGAATATACGAGAAATTGATTTTTTATCATGGCATTTGTATGAAATTTCCAAATGCACTAGAGGCTGTTTTCCAACCTATATATGAGATCTTCGTAAATCGATGATTCTTCAGGAGAGCGGTGGGTTTTGACTGCTTTTCTATAAATTGTTGTGCGAATTTACATTCGTATCGTATATCAGATTATACGAATAAAATGAAATTTGTTAATAAGTTCATACAAAATATGTGATTCCTATGAAAATATATAAGAAATCAAGAAAGAATATTTGAAAATACATTTTATTTCAAATAAATTCCATAAAAGTGTAATGGAAAATAAAAAAATTGTTGACAAAATGTAAAATATATGGGTATATAAAATATTTTAAATTACAAATAGAATGAATGAGACAAATAAATTTTATTATGGCATTTGTATGAAATTTCTAAATGCACTAGAGGCTGTTTTCCAACCTATATATGGATCTTCGTAAATCGATGATTCTTCAGGAGAGCGGTAGGTTTTGACTGCTTTTCTATAAATTGGGGTGCGAATTTACATTCGTATCACGAAATACATTCTGGTCATGTACGTACTATTATTACTGAAAGGGCAGGTTCATATAAAGTGCCCAAGTGGGTTGCACTAAATTTCATGTTTGGTTGAATGAAGATTATAAAATACGAATAATATGAAATTTGTTAATAAGTTCATACAAAATATGTGATTCCTATGAAAATATATAAGAAATCAAGAAAGAATATTTGAAAATACATTTTATTTCAAATAAATTCCATAAAATTGTAATGGAAAATAAAAAAATTGTTGACAAAATGTAAAATATATGGGTATATAAAATATTTTAAATTACAAATAGAATGAATGAGACAAATAAATTGTATTATGGCATTTGTATGAAATTTCCAAATGTACTAGAGGCTGTTTTCCAACCTATATATGGGATCTTCGTAAATCGATGATTCCTTAGGAGTGCGGTGGGTTTTGACTGCTTTCCTATAAATTGGGGTGCGAATTTACATTCGTATCACGAAATACATTCTGGTCATGTACGTACTATTATTACTGAAAGGGCAGGTTCATAAAAAGTGTCCCCAACTATAATGTGGGTTGCACTAAATTTGATGTTTGGTTGAATGAAGATTATAAAATACGAATAAAATGAAATTTGTTAATAAGTTCATACAAAATATGTGATTCCTATGAAAATATATAAGAAATCAAGAAAGAATATTTGAAAATACATTTTATTTCAAATAAATTCCATAAAATTGTAATGGAAAATAAAAAAATAGTTAAAATAGCGTAAAATATATGGGTATATAAAATATTTTAAATTACAAATAGAATGAAATTTGCTATAAAGTTCACACAAATATAAGATTCATATGAAAATATATGATAAATTAAGAAAAAAATATTTTTAAATAATTTCTGTCTAAATGAAAAATATTATTAGTCCCTGCAACAATAAATATTCTATGAGAATATACGAGAAAAATAAATTTTATTAAGGCATTTGTATGAAATTTCCAAATGTACTAGAGGCTGTTTTCCAACCTATATATGGGATCTTCCTAAATCGATGATTCCTTAGGAGAGCGGTGGGTTTTGACTGCTTTCCTATAAATTGGGGTGCGAATTTACATTCGTATCACGAAATACATTCTGGTCATGTACGTACTATTATTACTGAAAGGGCAGGTTCATAAAAAGTGTCCCCAACTATAATGTGGGTTGCACTAAATTTGATGTTTGGTTGAATGAAGATTATAAAATACGAATAAAATGAAATTTGTTAATAAGTTCATAAAAAATATGTGATTCCTATGAAAATATATAAGAAATCAAGAAAGAATATTTGAAAATACATTTTATTTCAAATAAATTCCATAAAAGTGTAATGGAAAATAAAAAAATTGTTGAAAAAATGTAAAATATATGGGTATATAAAATATTTTAAATTACAAATAGAATGAATGAGACAAATAAATTTTATTATGGCATTTGTATGAAATTTCTAAATGCACTAGAGGCGGTTTTCCAACCTATATATGGATCTTCGTAAATCGATGATTCTTCAGGAGAGCGGTAGGTTTTGACTGCTTTTCTATAAATTGGGGTGCGAATTTACATTCGTATCACGAAATACATTCTGGTCATGTACGTACTATTATTACTGAAAGGGCAGGTTCATATAAAGTGCCCAAGTGGGTTGCACTAAATTTGATGTTTGGTTGAATGAAGATTATAAAATACGAATAATATGAAATTTGTTAATAAGTTCATACAAAATATGTGATTCCTATGAAAATATATAAGAAATCAAGAAAGAATATTTGAAAATACATTTTATTTCAAATAAATTCTATAAAATTGTAATGGAAAATAAAAAATTGTTAAAAAAGCGTAAAATATATGGGTATATAAAATATTTTAAATTACAAATAGAATGAAATTTGCTATAAAGTTCACACAAATATAAGATTCATATGAAAATATATGATAAATTAAGAAAAAAATATTTTTAAATAATTTCTGTCTAAATGAAAAATATTATTAGTCCCTGCAACAATAAATATTCTATGAGAATATACGAGAAAAATAAATTTTATTAAGGCATTTGTATGAAATTTTCAAATGTACTAGAGGCTGTTTTCCAACCTATATATGGGATCTTCGTAAATCGATGATTCCTTAGGAGAGCGGTGGGTTTTGACTGCTTTCCTATAAATTGGGGTGCGAATTTACATTCGTATCACGAAATACATTCTGGTCATGTACGTACTATTATTACTGAAAGGGCAGGTTCATAAAAAGTGTCCCCAACTATAATGTGGGTTGCACTAAATTTGATGTTTGGTTGAATGAAGATTATAAAATACGAATAAAATGAAATTTGTAATTAAGTCATACAAAATATGTGATTCCTATGAAAATATATAAGAAATCAAGAAAGAATATTTGAAAATACATTTTATTTCAAATAAATTCCATAAAATTGTAATGGAAAATAAAAAAATAGTTAAAATAGCGTAAAATATATGGGTATATAAAATATTTTAAATTACAAATAGAATGAAATTTGCTATAAAGTTCACACAAATATAAGATTCATATGAAAATATATGATAAATTAAGAAAAAAATATTTTTAAATAATTTCTGTCTAAATGAAAAATATTATTAGTCCCTGCAACAATAAATATTCTATGAGAATATACGAGAAAAATAAATTTTATTAAGGCATTTGTATGAAATTTCCAAATGTACTAGAGGCTGTTTTCCAACCTATATATGGGATCTTCCTAAATCGATGATTCCTTAGGAGAGCGGTGGGTTTTGACTGCTTTCCTATAAATTGGGGTGCGAATTTACATTCGTATCACGAAATACATTCTGGTCATGTACGTACTATTATTACTGAAAGGGCAGGTTCATAAAAAGTGTCCCCAACTATAATGTGGGTTGCACTAAATTTGATGTTTGGTTGAATGAAGATTATAAAATACGAATAAAATGAAATTTGTTAATAAGTTCATAAAAAATATGTGATTCCTATGAAAATATATAAGAAATCAAGAAAGAATATTTGAAAATACATTTTATTTCAAATAAATTCCATAAAAGTGTAATGGAAAATAAAAAAATTGTTGAAAAAATGTAAAATATATGGGTATATAAAATATTTTAAATTACAAATAGAATGAATGAGACAAATAAATTTTATTATGGCATTTGTATGAAATTTCTAAATGCACTAGAGGCGGTTTTCCAACCTATATATGGATCTTCGTAAATCGATGATTCTTCAGGAGAGCGGTAGGTTTTGACTGCTTTTCTATAAATTGGGGTGCGAATTTACATTCGTATCACGAAATACATTCTGGTCATGTACGTACTATTATTACTGAAAGGGCAGGTTCATATAAAGTGCCCAAGTGGGTTGCACTAAATTTGATGTTTGGTTGAATGAAGATTATAAAATACGAATAAAATGAAATTTGTTAATAAGTTCATACAAAATATGTGATTCCTATGAAAATATATAAGAAATCAAGAAAGAATATTTGAAAATACATTTTATTTCAAATAAATTCTATAAAATTGTAATGGAAAATAAAAAATTGTTAAAAAAGCGTAAAATATATGGGTATATAAAATATTTTAAATTACAAATAGAATGAAATTTGCTATAAAGTTCACACAAATATAAGTTTCATATGAAAATATATGATAAATTAAGAAAAAAATATTTTTAAATAATTTCTGTCTAAATGAAAAATATTATTAGTCCCTGCAACAATAAATATTCTATGAGAATATACGAGAAAAATAAATTTTATTAAGGCATTTGTATGAAATTTTCAAATGTACTAGAGGCTGTTTTCCAACCTATATATGGGATCTTCGTAAATCGATGATTCCTTAGGAGAGCGGTGGGTTTTGACTGCTTTCCTATAAATTGGGGTGCGAATTTACATTCGTATCACGAAATACATTCTGGTCATGTACGTACTATTATTACTGAAAGGGCAGGTTCATATAAAGTGCCCAAGTGGGTTGCACTAAATTTGATGTTTGGTTGAATGAAGATTATAAAATACGAATAATATGAAATTTGTTAATAAGTTCATACAAAATATGTGATTCCTATGAAAATATATAAGAAATCAAGAAAGAATATTTGAAAATACATTTTATTTCAAATAAATTCCATAAAATTGTAATGGAAAATAAAAAAATTGTTGACAAAATGTAAAATATATGGGTATATAAAATATTTTAAATTACAAATAGAATGAATGAGACAAATAAATTGTATTATGGCATTTGTATGAAATTTCCAAATGTACTAGAGGCTGTTTTCCAACCTATATATGGGATCTTCGTAAATCGATGATTCCTTAGGAGAGCGGTGGGTTTTGACTGCTTTCCTATAAATTGGGGTGCAAATTTAAGATGTTTATATCCATTCTAATCATTAAAAAAATGTAAAATATATGGGTATATAAAATATTTTAAATTACAAATAGAATGAAATTTGTATAAAGTTCACACAAATATAAGATTCATATGAAAATATATGAGAAGTTATGAAAAAATTATTGGAAATAAATTCTGTCTAAATCAAAAATGTTACAAGTCCCTGCAACAAATAATATTTTATGAGAATATACGAGAAATTGATTTTTTATAATGGCATTTGTATGAAATTTCCAAATGCACTAGAGGCTGTTTTCCAACCTATATATGGGATCTTCGTAAATCGATGATTCTTCAGGAGAGCGGTGGGTTTTGACTGCTTTTCTATAAATTGTTGTGCGAATTTACATTCGTATCGTATATCAGATTATACGAATAAAATGAAATTTGTTAATAAGTTCATACAAAATATGTGATTCCTATGAAAATATATAAGAAATCAAGAAAGAATATTTGAAAATACATTTTATTTCAAATAAATTCCATAAAATTGTAATGGAAAATAAAAAAATTGTTGAAAAAATGTAAAATATATGGGTAAATAAAATATTTTAAATTACAAATAGAATGAAATTTGCTATAAAGTTCACACAAATATAAGATTCATATGAAAATATATGATAAATTAAGAAAAAAATATTTTTAAATAATTTCTGTCTAAATGAAAAATATTATTAGTCCCTGCAACAATAAATATTCTATGAGAATATACGAGAAAAATAAATTTTATTAAGGCATTTGTATGAAATTTCCAAATGTACTAGAGGCTGTTTTCCAACCTATATATGGGATCTTCCTAAATCGATGATTCCTTAGGAGAGCGGTGGGTTTTGACTGCTTTCCTATAAATTGGGGTGCGAATTTACATTCGTATCACGAAATACATTCTGGTCATGTACGTACTATTATTACTGAAAGGGCAGGTTCATAAAAAGTGTCCCCAACTATAATGTGGGTTGCACTAATTTTGATGTTTGGTTGAATGAAGATTATAAAATACGAATAAAATGAAATTTGTTAATAAGTTCATAAAAAATATGTGATTCCTATGAAAATATATAAGAAATCAAGAAAGAATATTTGAAAATACATTTTATTTCAAATAAATTCCATAAAATTGTAATGGAAAATAAAAAAATTGTTGACAAAATGTAAAATATATGGGTATATAAAATATTTTAAATTACAAATAGAATGAATGAGACAAATAAATTGTATTATGGCATTTGTATGAAATTTCCAAATGTACTAGAGGCTGTTTTCCAACCTATATATGGGATCTTCGTAAATCGATGATTCCTTAGGAGAGCGGTGGGTTTTGACTGCTTTCCTATAAATTGGGGTGCGAATTTAAGATGTTTATATCCATTCTAATCATTAAAAAAATTTAAAATATATGGGTATATAAAATATTTTAAATTACAAATAGAATGAAATTTGTATAAAGTTCACACAAATATAAGATTCATATGAAAATATATGAGAAGTTATGAAAAAATTATTGGAAATAAATTCTGTCTAAATCAAAAATGTTACAAGTCCCTGCAACAAATAATATTTTATGAGAATATACGAGAAATTGATTTTTTATCATGGCATTTGTATGAAATTTCCAAATGCACTAGAGGCTGTTTTCCAACCTATATATGGGATCTTCGTAAATCGATGATTCTTCAGGAGAGCGGTGGGTTTTGACTGCTTTTCTATAAATTGTTGTGTGAATTTACATTCGTATCGTATATCAGATTATACGAATAAAATGAAATTTGTTAATAAGTTCATACACAAAATGTGATTCCTATGAAAATATATAAGAAATCAAGAAAGAATATTTGAAAATACATTTTATTTCAAATAAATTCCATAAAAGTGTAATGGAAAATAAAAAAATTGTTGAAAAAATGTAAAATATATGGGTATATAAAATATTTTAAATTACAAATAGAATGAATGAGACAAATAAATTTTATTATGGCATTTGTATGAAATTTCTAAATGCACTAGAGGTGGTTTTCCAACCTATATATGGATCTTCGTAAATCGATGATTCTTCAGGAGAGCGGTAGGTTTTGACTGCTTTTCTATAAATTGGGGTGCGAATTTACATTCGTATCACGAAATACATTCTGGTCATGTACGTACTATTATTACTGAAAGGGCAGGTTCATATAAAGTGCCCAAGTGGGTTGCACTAAATTTGATGTTTGGTTGAATGAAGATTATAAAATACGAATAATATGAAATTTGTTAATAAGTTCATACAAAATATGTGATTCCTATGAAAATATATAAGAAATCAAGAAAGAATATTTGAAAATACATTTTATTTCAAATAAATTCCATAAAATTGTAATGGAAAATAAAAAAATTGTTGACAAAATGTAAAATATATGGGTATATAAAATATTTTAAATTACAAATAGAATGAATGAGACAAATAAATTGTATTATGGCATTTGTATGAAATTTCCAAATGTACTAGAGGCTGTTTTCCAACCTATATATGGGATCTTCGTAAATCGATGATTCCTTAGGAGAGCGGTGGGTTTTGACTGCTTTCCTATAAATTGGGGTGCAAATTTAAGATGTTTATATCCATTCTAATCATTAAAAAAATGTAAAATATATGGGTATATAAAATATTTTAAATTACAAATAGAATGAAATTTGTATAAAGTTCACACAAATATAAGATTCATATGAAAATATATGAGAAGTTATGAAAAAATTATTGGAAATAAATTCTGTCTAAATCAAAAATGTTACAAGTCCCTGCAACAAATAATATTTTATGAGAATATACGAGAAATTGATTTTTTATCATGGCATTTGTATGAAATTTCCAAATGCACTAGAGGCTGTTTTCCAACCTATATATGGGATCTTCGTAAATCGATGATTCTTCAGGAGAGCGGTGGGTTTTGACTGCTTTTCTATAAATTGTTGTGCGAATTTACATTCGTATCGTATATCAGATTATACGAATAAAATGAAATTTGTTAATAAGTTCATACAAAATATGTGATTCCTATGAAAATATATAAGAAATCAAGAAAGAATATTTGAAAATACATTTTATTTCAAATAAATTCCATAAAATTGTAATGGAAAATAAAAAAATTGTTGAAAAAATGTAAAATATATGGGTAAATAAAATATTTTAAATTACAAATAGAATGAATGAGAAATAAATTTTATTATGGCATTTGTATGAAATTTCCAAATGTACTAGAGGCTGTTTTCCAACCTATATATGGGATCTTCGTAAATCGATGATTCTTCAGGAGAGCGGTAGGTTTTGACTGCTTTTCTATAAATTGGGGTGCGAATTTATTTACATTCGTATCACGAAATACATTCTGGTCATGTACGTACTATTATTACTGAAAGGGCAGGTTCATATAAAGTGCCCAAGTGGGTTGCACTAAATTTGATGTTTGGTTGAATGAAGATTATAAAATACGAATAAAATGAAATTTGTTAATAAGTTCATAAAAAATATGTGATTCCTATGAAAATATATAAGAAATCAAGAAAGAATATTTGAAAATACATTTTATTTCAAATAAATTCCATAAAATTGTAATGGAAAATAAAAAAATTGTTGACAAAATGTAAAATATATGGGTATATAAAATATTTTAAATTACAAATAGAATGAATGAGACAAATAAATTGTATTATGGCATTTGTATGAAATTTCCAAATGTACTAGAGGCTGGTTTCCAACCTATATATGGGATCTTCGTAAATCGATGATTCCTTAGGAGAGCGGTGGGTTTTGACTGCTTTCCTATAAATTGGGGTGCAAATTTAAGATGTTTATATCCATTCTAATCATTAAAAAAATGTAAAATATATGGGTATATAAAATATTTTAAATTGCAAATAGAATGAAATTTGTATAAAGTTCACACAAATATAAGATTCATATGAAAATATATGAGAAGTTATGAAAAAATTATTGGAAATAAATTCTGTCTAAATCAAAAATGTTACAAGTCCCTGCAACAAATAATATTTTATGAGAATATACGAGAAATTGATTTTTTATCATGGCATTTGTATGAAATTTCCAAATGCACTAGAGGCTGTTTTCCAACCTATATATGGGATCTTCGTAAATCGATGATTCTTCAGGAGAGCGGTGGGTTTTGACTGCTTTTCTATAAATTGTTGTGCGAATTTACATTCGTATCGTATATCAGATTATACGAATAAAATGAAATTTGTTAATAAGTTCATACAAATATGTGATTCATATGAAAATATATAAGAAATCAAGAAAGAATATTTGAAAATACATTTTATTTCAAATAAATTCCATAAAAGTGTAATGGAAAATAAAAAAATTGTTGAAAAAATGTAAAATATATGGGTATATAAAATATTTTAAATTACAAATAGAATGAATGAGAAATAAATTTTATTATGGCATTTGTATGAAATTTCTAAATGCACTAGAGGCTGTTTTCCAACCTATATATGGATCTTCGTAAATCGATGATTCTTCAGGAGAGCGGTAGGTTTTGACTGCTTTTCTATAAATTGGGGTGCGAATTTACATTCGTATCACGAAATACATTCTGGTCATGTACGTACTATTATTACTGAAAGGGCAGGTTCATATAAAGTGCCCAAGTGGGTTGCACTAAATTTGATGTTTGGTTGAATGAAGATTATAAAATACGAATAATATGAAATTTGTTAATAAGTTCATACAAAATATGTGATTCCTATGAAAATATATAAGAAATCAAGAAAGAATATTTGAAAATACATTTTATTTCAAATAAATTCCATAAAATTGTAATGGAAAATAAAAAAATTGTTGACAAAATGTAAAATATATGGGTATATAAAATATTTTAAATTACAAATAGAATGAATGAGACAAATAAATTGTATTATGGCATTTGTATGAAATTTCCAAATGTACTAGAGGCTGTTTTCCAACCTATATATGGGATCTTCGTAAATCGATGATTCCTTAGGAGAGCGGTGGGTTTTGACTGCTTTCCTATAAATTGGGGTGCAAATTTAAGATGTTTATATCCATTCTAATCATTAAAAAAATGTAAAATATATGGGTATATAAAATATTTTAAATTACAAATAGAATGAAATTTGTATAAAGTTCACACAAATATAAGATTCATATGAAAATATATGAGAAGTTATGAAAAAATTATTGGAAATAAATTCTGTCTAAATCAAAAATGTTACAAGTCCCTGCAACAAATAATATTTTATGAGAATATACGAGAAATTGATTTTTTATAATGGCATTTGTATGAAATTTCCAAATGCACTAGAGGCTGTTTTCCAACCTATATATGGGATCTTCGTAAATCGATGATTCTTCAGGAGAGCGGTGGGTTTTGACTGCTTTTCTATAAATTGTTGTGCGAATTTACATTCGTATCGTATATCAGATTATACGAATAAAATGAAATTTGTTAATAAGTTCATACAAAATATGTGATTCCTATGAAAATATATAAGAAATCAAGAAAGAATATTTGAAAATACATTTTATTTCAAATAAATTCCATAAAATTGTAATGGAAAATAAAAAAATTGTTGAAAAAATGTAAAATATATGGGTAAATAAAATATTTTAAATTACAAATAGAATGAAATTTGCTATAAAGTTCACACAAATATAAGATTCATATGAAAATATATGATAAATTAAGAAAAAAATATTTTTAAATAATTTCTGTCTAAATGAAAAATATTATTAGTCCCTGCAACAATAAATATTCTATGAGAATATACGAGAAAAATAAATTTTATTAAGGCATTTGTATGAAATTTCCAAATGTACTAGAGGCTGTTTTCCAACCTATATATGGGATCTTCCTAAATCGATGATTCCTTAGGAGAGCGGTGGGTTTTGACTGCTTTCCTATAAATTGGGGTGCGAATTTACATTCGTATCACGAAATACATTCTGGTCATGTACGTACTATTATTACTGAAAGGGCAGGTTCATAAAAAGTGTCCCCAACTATAATGTGGGTTGCACTAATTTTGATGTTTGGTTGAATGAAGATTATAAAATACGAATAAAATGAAATTTGTTAATAAGTTCATAAAAAATATGTGATTCCTATGAAAATATATAAGAAATCAAGAAAGAATATTTGAAAATACATTTTATTTCAAATAAATTCCATAAAATTGTAATGGAAAATAAAAAAATTGTTGACAAAATGTAAAATATATGGGTATATAAAATATTTTAAATTACAAATAGAATGAATGAGACAAATAAATTGTATTATGGCATTTGTATGAAATTTCCAAATGTACTAGAGGCTGTTTTCCAACCTATATATGGGATCTTCGTAAATCGATGATTCCTTAGGAGAGCGGTGGGTTTTGACTGCTTTCCTATAAATTGGGGTGCGAATTTAAGATGTTTATATCCATTCTAATCATTAAAAAAATTTAAAATATATGGGTATATAAAATATTTTAAATTACAAATAGAATGAAATTTGTATAAAGTTCACACAAATATAAGATTCATATGAAAATATATGAGAAGTTATGAAAAAATTATTGGAAATAAATTCTGTCTAAATCAAAAATGTTACAAGTCCCTGCAACAAATAATATTTTATGAGAATATACGAGAAATTGATTTTTTATCATGGCATTTGTATGAAATTTCCAAATGCACTAGAGGCTGTTTTCCAACCTATATATGGGATCTTCGTAAATCGATGATTCTTCAGGAGAGCGGTGGGTTTTGACTGCTTTTCTATAAATTGTTGTGTGAATTTACATTCGTATCGTATATCAGATTATACGAATAAAATGAAATTTGTTAATAAGTTCATACACAAAATGTGATTCCTATGAAAATATATAAGAAATCAAGAAAGAATATTTGAAAATACATTTTATTTCAAATAAATTCCATAAAAGTGTAATGGAAAATAAAAAAATTGTTGAAAAAATGTAAAATATATGGGTATATAAAATATTTTAAATTACAAATAGAATGAATGAGACAAATAAATTTTATTATGGCATTTGTATGAAATTTCTAAATGCACTAGAGGTGGTTTTCCAACCTATATATGGATCTTCGTAAATCGATGATTCTTCAGGAGAGCGGTAGGTTTTGACTGCTTTTCTATAAATTGGGGTGCGAATTTACATTCGTATCACGAAATACATTCTGGTCATGTACGTACTATTATTACTGAAAGGGCAGGTTCATATAAAGTGCCCAAGTGGGTTGCACTAAATTTGATGTTTGGTTGAATGAAGATTATAAAATACGAATAATATGAAATTTGTTAATAAGTTCATACAAAATATGTGATTCCTATGAAAATATATAAGAAATCAAGAAAGAATATTTGAAAATACATTTTATTTCAAATAAATTCCATAAAATTGTAATGGAAAATAAAAAAATTGTTGACAAAATGTAAAATATATGGGTATATAAAATATTTTAAATTACAAATAGAATGAATGAGACAAATAAATTGTATTATGGCATTTGTATGAAATTTCCAAATGTACTAGAGGCTGTTTTCCAACCTATATATGGGATCTTCGTAAATCGATGATTCCTTAGGAGAGCGGTGGGTTTTGACTGCTTTCCTATAAATTGGGGTGCAAATTTAAGATGTTTATATCCATTCTAATCATTAAAAAAATGTAAAATATATGGGTATATAAAATATTTTAAATTACAAATAGAATGAAATTTGTATAAAGTTCACACAAATATAAGATTCATATGAAAATATATGAGAAGTTATGAAAAAATTATTGGAAATAAATTCTGTCTAAATCAAAAATGTTACAAGTCCCTGCAACAAATAATATTTTATGAGAATATACGAGAAATTGATTTTTTATCATGGCATTTGTATGAAATTTCCAAATGCACTAGAGGCTGTTTTCCAACCTATATATGGGATCTTCGTAAATCGATGATTCTTCAGGAGAGCGGTGGGTTTTGACTGCTTTTCTATAAATTGTTGTGCGAATTTACATTCGTATCGTATATCAGATTATACGAATAAAATGAAATTTGTTAATAAGTTCATACAAAATATGTGATTCCTATGAAAATATATAAGAAATCAAGAAAGAATATTTGAAAATACATTTTATTTCAAATAAATTCCATAAAATTGTAATGGAAAATAAAAAAATTGTTGAAAAAATGTAAAATATATGGGTAAATAAAATATTTTAAATTACAAATAGAATGAATGAGAAATAAATTTTATTATGGCATTTGTATGAAATTTCCAAATGTACTAGAGGCTGTTTTCCAACCTATATATGGGATCTTCGTAAATCGATGATTCTTCAGGAGAGCGGTAGGTTTTGACTGCTTTTCTATAAATTGGGGTGCGAATTTATTTACATTCGTATCACGAAATACATTCTGGTCATGTACGTACTATTATTACTGAAAGGGCAGGTTCATATAAAGTGCCCAAGTGGGTTGCACTAAATTTGATGTTTGGTTGAATGAAGATTATAAAATACGAATAAAATGAAATTTGTTAATAAGTTCATAAAAAATATGTGATTCCTATGAAAATATATAAGAAATCAAGAAAGAATATTTGAAAATACATTTTATTTCAAATAAATTCCATAAAATTGTAATGGAAAATAAAAAAATTGTTGACAAAATGTAAAATATATGGGTATATAAAATATTTTAAATTACAAATAGAATGAATGAGACAAATAAATTGTATTATGGCATTTGTATGAAATTTCCAAATGTACTAGAGGCTGGTTTCCAACCTATATATGGGATCTTCGTAAATCGATGATTCCTTAGGAGAGCGGTGGGTTTTGACTGCTTTCCTATAAATTGGGGTGCAAATTTAAGATGTTTATATCCATTCTAATCATTAAAAAAATGTAAAATATATGGGTATATAAAATATTTTAAATTGCAAATAGAATGAAATTTGTATAAAGTTCACACAAATATAAGATTCATATGAAAATATATGAGAAGTTATGAAAAAATTATTGGAAATAAATTCTGTCTAAATCAAAAATGTTACAAGTCCCTGCAACAAATAATATTTTATGAGAATATACGAGAAATTGATTTTTTATCATGGCATTTGTATGAAATTTCCAAATGCACTAGAGGCTGTTTTCCAACCTATATATGGGATCTTCGTAAATCGATGATTCTTCAGGAGAGCGGTGGGTTTTGACTGCTTTTCTATAAATTGTTGTGCGAATTTACATTCGTATCGTATATCAGATTATACGAATAAAATGAAATTTGTTAATAAGTTCATACAAATATGTGATTCATATGAAAATATATAAGAAATCAAGAAAGAATATTTGAAAATACATTTTATTTCAAATAAATTCCATAAAAGTGTAATGGAAAATAAAAAAATTGTTGAAAAAATGTAAAATATATGGGTATATAAAATATTTTAAATTACAAATAGAATGAATGAGAAATAAATTTTATTATGGCATTTGTATGAAATTTCTAAATGCACTAGAGGCTGTTTTCCAACCTATATATGGATCTTCGTAAATCGATGATTCTTCAGGAGAGCGGTAGGTTTTGACTGCTTTTCTATAAATTGGGGTGCGAATTTACATTCGTATCACGAAATACATTCTGGTCATGTACGTACTATTATTACTGAAAGGGCAGGTTCATATAAAGTGCCCAAGTGGGTTGCACTAAATTTGATGTTTGGTTGAATGAAGATTATAAAATACGAATAAAATGAAATTTGTTAATAAGTTCATACAAAATATGTGATTCCTATGAAAATATATAAGAAATCAAGAAAGAATATTTGAAAATACATTTTATTTCAAATAAATTCCATAAAATTGTAATGGAAAATAAAAAAATTGTTGACAAAATGTAAAATATATGGGTATATAAAATATTTTAAATTACAAATAGAATGAATGAGACAAATAAATTGTATTATGGCATTTGTATGAAATTTCCAAATGTACTAGAGGCTGTTTTCCAACCTATATATGGGATCTTCGTAAATCGATGATTCCTTAGGAGAGCGGTGGGTTTTGACTGCTTTCCTATAAATTGGGGTGCAAATTTAAGATGTTTATATCCATTCTAATCATTAAAAAAATGTAAAATATATGAGTATATAAAATATTTTAAATTACAAATAGAATGAAATTTGTATAAAGTTCACACAAATATAAGATTCATATGAAAATATATGAGAAGTTATGAAAAAATTATTGGAAATAAATTCTGTCTAAATCAAAAATGTTACAAGTCCCTGCAACAAATAATATTTTATGAGAATATACGAGAAATTGATTTTTTATCATGGCATTTGTATGAAATTTCCAAATGCACTAGAGGCTGTTTTCCAACCTATATATGGGATCTTCGTAAATCGATGATTCTTCAGGAGAGCGGTGGGTTTTGACTGCTTTTCTATAAATTGTTGTCCGAATTTACATTCGTATCGTATATCAGATTATACGAATAAAATGAAATTTGTTAATAAGTTCATACAAAATATGTGATTCCTATGAAAATATATAAGAAATCAAGAAAGAATATTTGAAAATACATTTTATTTCAAATAAATTCCATAAAAGTGTAATGGAAAATAAAAAAATTGTTGAAAAAATGTAAAATATATGGGTAAATAAAATATTTTAAATTACAAATAGAATGAATGAGAAATAAATTTTATTATGGCATTTGTATGAAATTTCCAAATGTACTAGAGGCTGTTTTCCAACCTATATATGGGATCTTCGTAAATCGATGATTCTTCAGGAGAGCGGTAGGTTTTGACTGCTTTTCTATAAATTGGGGTGCGAATTTATTTACATTCGTATCACGAAATACATTCTGGTCATGTACGTACTATTATTACTGAAAGGGCAGGTTCATATAAAGTGCCCAAGTGGGTTGCACTAAATTTGATGTTTGGTTGAATGAAGATTATAAAATACGAATAAAATGAAATTTGTTAATAAGTTCATAAAAAATATGTGATTCCTATGAAAATATATAAGAAATCAAGAAAGAATATTTGAAAATACATTTTATTTCAAATAAATTCCATAAAATTGTAATGGAAAATAAAAAAATTGTTGACAAAATGTAAAATATATGGGTATATAAAATATTTTAAATTACAAATAGAATGAATGAGACAAATTAATTGTATTATGGCATTTGTATGAAATTTCCAAATGTACTAGAGGCTGGTTTCCAACCTATATATGGGATCTTCGTAAATCGATGATTCCTTAGGAGAGGGGTGGGTTTTGACTGCTTTCCTATAAATTGGGGTGCAAATTTAAGATGTTTATATCCATTCTAATCATTAAAAAAATGTAAAATATATGGGTATATAAAATATTTTAAATTGCAAATAGAATGAAATTTGTATAAAGTTCACACAAATATAAGATTCATATGAAAATATATGAGAAGTTATGAAAAAATTATTGGAAATAAATTCTGTCTAAATCAAAAATGTTACAAGTCCCTGCAACAAATAATATTTTATGAGAATATACGAGAAATTGATTTTTTATCATGGCATTTGTATGAAATTTCCAAATGCACTAGAGGCTGTTTTCCAACCTATATATGGGATCTTCGTAAATCGATGATTCTTCAGGAGAGCGGTGGGTTTTGACTGCTTTTCTATAAATTGTTGTGCGAATTTACATTCGTATCGTATATCAGATTATACGAATAAAATGAAATTTGTTAATAAGTTCATACAAATATGTGATTCATATGAAAATATATAAGAAATCAAGAAAGAATATTTGAAAATACATTTTATTTCAAATAAATTCCATAAAAGTGTAATGGAAAATAAAAAAATTGTTGAAAAAATGTAAAATATATGGGTATATAAAATATTTTAAATTACAAATAGAATGAATGAGAAATAAATTTTATTATGGCATTTGTATGAAATTTCTAAATGCACTAGAGGCTGTTTTCCAACCTATATATGGATCTTCGTAAATCGATGATTCTTCAGGAGAGCGGTAGGTTTTGACTGCTTTTCTATAAATTGGGGTGCGAATTTACATTCGTATCACGAAATACATTCTGGTCATGTACGTACTATTATTACTGAAAGGGCAGGTTCATATAAAGTGCCCAAGTGGGTTGCACTAAATTTGATGTTTGGTTGAATGAAGATTATAAAATACGAATAAAATGAAATTTGTTAATAAGTTCATAAAAAATATGTGATTCCTATGAAAATATATAAGAAATCAAGAAAGAATATTTGAAAATACATTTTATTTCAAATAAATTCCATAAAATTGTATTGGAAAATAAAAAAATTGTTGACAAAATGTAAAATATATGGGTATATAAAATATTTTAAATTACAAATAGAATGAATGAGACAAATAAATTGTATTATGGCATTTGTATGAAATTTCCAAATGTACTAGAGGCTGTTTTCCAACCTATATATGGGATCTTCGTAAATCGATGATTCCTTAGGAGAGCGGTGGGTTTTGACTGCTTTCCTATAAATTGGGGTGCGAATTTAAGATGTTTATATCCATCCTAATCATTAAAAAAATGTAAAATATATGGGTATATAAAATATTTTAAATTACAAATAGAATGAAATTTGTATAAAGTTCACACAAATATAAGATTCATATGAAAATATATGAGAAGTTATGAAAAAATTATTGGAAATAAATTCTGTCTAAATCAAAAATGTTACAAGTCCCTGCAACAAATAATATTTTATGAGAATATACGAGAAATTGATTTTTTATCATGGCATTTGTATGAAATTTCCAAATGCACTAGAGGCTGTTTTCCAACCTATATATGGGACCTTCGTAAATCGATGATTCTTCAGGAGAGCGGTGGGTTTTGACTGCTTTTCTATAAATTGTTGTGCGAATTTACATTCGTATCGTATATCAGATTATACGAATAAAATGAAATTTGTTAATAAGTTCATACAAAATATGTGATTCCTATGAAAATATATAAGAAATCAAGAAAGAATATTTGAAAATACATTTTATTTCAAATAAATTCCATAAAAGTGTAATGGAAAATAAAAAAATTGTTGAAAAAATGTAAAATATATGGGTATATAAAATATTTTAAATTACAAATAGAATGAATGAGACAAATAAATTTTATTATGGCATTTGTATGAAATTTCTAAATGCACTAGAGGCTGTTTTCCAACCTATATATGGATCTTCGTAAATCGATGATTCTTCAGGAGAGCGGTAGGTTTTGACTGCTTTTCTATAAATTGGGGTGCGAATTTACATTCGTATCACGAAATACATTCTGGTCATGTACGTACTATTATTACTGAAAGGGCAGGTTCATATAAAGTGCCCAAGTGGGTTGCACTAAATTTGATGTTTGGTTGAATGAAGATTATAAAATACGAATAATATGAAATTTGTTAATAAGTTCATACAAAATATGTGATTCCTATGAAAATATATAAGAAATCAAGAAAGAATATTTGAAAATACATTTTATTTCAAATAAATTCCATAAAATTGTAATGGAAAATAAAAAAATTGTTGACAAAATGTAAAATATATGGGTATATAAAATATTTTAAATTACAAATAGAATGAATGAGACAAATAAATTGTATTATGGCATTTGTATGAAATTTCCAAATGTACTAGAGGCTGTTTTCCAACCTATATATGGGATCTTCGTAAATCGATGATTCCTTAGGAGAGCGGTGGGTTTTGACTGCTTTCCTATAAATTGGGGTGCAAATTTAAGATGTTTATATCCATTCTAATCATTAAAAAAATGTAAAATATATGGGTATATAAAATATTTTAAATTACAAATAGAATGAAATTTGTATAAAGTTCACACAAATATAAGATTCATATGAAAATATATGAGAAGTTATGAAAAAATTATTGGAAATAAATTCTGTCTAAATCAAAAATGTTACAAGTCCCTGCAACAAATAATATTTTATGAGAATATACGAGAAATTGATTTTTTATCATGGCATTTGTATGAAATTTCCAAATGCACTAGAGGCTGTTTTCCAACCTATATATGGGATCTTCGTAAATCGATGATTCTTCAGGAGAGCGGTGGGTTTTGACTGCTTTTCTATAAATTGTTGTGCGAATTTACATTCGTATCGTATATCAGATTATACGAATAAAATGAAATTTGTTAATAAGTTCATAAAAAATATGTGATTCCTATGAAAATATATAAGAAATCAAGAAAGAATATTTGAAAATACCTTTTATTTCAAATAAATTCCATAAAAGTGTAATGGAAAATAAAAAAATTGTTGAAAAAATGTAAAATATATGGGTATATAAAATATTTTAAATTACAAATAGAATGAATGAGACAAATAAATTTTATTATGGCATTTGTATGAAATTTCTAAATGCACTAGAGGCTGTTTTCCAACCTATATATGGATCTTCGTAAATCGATGATTCTTCAGGAGAGCGGTAGGTTTTGACTGCTTTTCTATAAATTGGGGTGCGAATTTACATTCGTATCACGAAATACATTCTGGTCATGTACGTACTATTATTACTGAAAGGGCAGGTTCATAAAAAGTGTCCCCAACTATAATGTGGGTTGCACTAAATTTGATGTTTGGTTGAATGAAGATTATAAAATACGAATAAAATGAAATTTGTAAATAAGTCATACAAAATATGTGATTCCTATGAAAATATATAAGAAATCAAGAAAGAATATTTGAAAATACATTTTATTTCAAATAAATTCCATAAAATTGTAATGGAAAATAAAAAAATTGTTGAAAAAATGTAAAATATATGGGTATATAAAATATTTTATATTACAAATAGAATGAATGAGACAAATAAATTTTATTATGGCATTTGTATGAAATTTCCAAATGTACTAGAGGCTGTTTTCCAACCTATATATGGGATCTTCGTAAATCGATGATTCCTTAGGAGAGCGGTGGGTTTTGACTGCTTTCCTATAGATTGGGGTGCGAATTTACATTCGTATCACGAAATACATTCTGGTCATGTACGTACTATTATTACTGAAAGGGCAGGTTCATAAAAAGTGTCCCCAACTATAATGTGGGTTGCACTAAATTTGATGTTTGGTTGAATGAAGATTATAAAATACGAATAAAATGAAATTTGTTAATAAGTTCATACAAAATATGTGATTCCTATGAAAATATATAAGAAATCAAGAAAGAATATTTGAAAATACATTTTATTTCAAATAAATTCCATAAAATTGTAATGGAAAATAAAAAAATAGTTAAAATAGCGTAAAATATATGGGTACATAAAATATTTTAAATTACAAATAGAATGAAATTTGCTATAAAGTTCACACAAATATAAGATTCATATGAAAATATATGATAAATTAAGAAAAAAATATTTTTAAATAATTTCTGTCTAAATGAAAAATATTATTAGTCCCTGCAACAATAAATATTCTATGAGAATATACGAGAAAAATAAATTTTATTAAGGCATTTGTATGAAATTTCCAAATGTACTAGAGGCTGTTTTCCAACCTATATATGGGATCTTCCTAAATCGATGATTCCTTAGGAGAGCGGTGGGTTTTGACTGCTTTCCTATAAATTGGGGTGCGAATTTACATTCGTATCACGAAATACATTCTGGTCATGTACGTATTATTATTACTGAAAGGGCAGGTTCATAAAAAGTGTCCCCAACTATAATGTGGGTTGCACTAAATTTGATGTTTGGTTGAATGAAGATTATAAAATACGAATAAAATGAAATTTGTTAATAAGTTCATAAAAAATATGTGATTCCTATGAAAATATATAAGAAATCAAGAAAGAATATTTGAAAATACATTTTATTTCAAATAAATTCCATAAAATTGTAATGGAAAATAAAAAAATTGTTGACAAAATGTAAAATATATGGGTATATAAAATATTTTAAATTACAAACAGAATGAATGAGACAAATAAATTGTATTATGGCATTTGTATGAAATTTCCAAATGTACTAGAGGCTGTTTTCCAACCTATATATGGGATCTTCGTAAATCGATGATTCCTTAGGAGAGCGGTGGGTTTTGACTGCTTTCCTATAAATTGGGGTGCGAATTTAAGATGTTTATATCCATTCTAATCATTAAAAAAATGTAAAATATATGGGTATATAAAATATTTTAAATTACAAATAGAATGAAATTTGTATAAAGTTCACACAAATATAAGATTCATATGAAAATATATGAGAAGTTATGAAAAAATTATTGGAAATAAATTCTGTCTAAATCTGGTTTGGTTGAATGAAGATTATAAAATACGAATAATATGAAATTTGTTAATAAGTTCATACAAAATATGGTATTCCTATGAAAATATATAAGAAATCAAGAAAGAATATTTGAAAATACATTTTATTTCAAATAAATTCTATAAAATTGTAATGGAAAATAAAAAATTGTTAAAAAAGCGTAAAATATATGGGTATATAAAATATTTTAAATTACAAATAGAATGAAATTTGCTATAAAGTTCACACAAATATAAGATTCATATGAAAATATATGATAAATTAAGAAAAAAATATTTTTAAATAATTTCTGTCTAAATGAAAAATATTATTAGTCCCTGCAACAATAAATATTCTATGAGAATATACGAGAAAAATAAATTTTATTAAGGCATTTGTATGAAATTTTCAAATGTACTAGAGGCTGTTTTCCAACCTATATATGGGATCTTCGTATATCGATGATTCCTTAGGAGAGCGGTGGGTTTTGACTGCTTTCCTATAAATTGTGGTGCGAATTTACATTCGTATCACGAAATACATTCTGGTCATGTACGTACTATTATTACTGAAAGGGCAGGTTCATAAAAAGTGTCCCCAACTATAATGTGGGTTGCACTAAATTTGATGTTTGGTTGAATGAAGATTATAAAATACGAATAAAATGAAATTTGTAAATAAGTCATACAAAATATGTGATTCCTATGAAAATATATAAGAAATCAAGAAAGAATATTTGAAAATACATTTTATTTCAAATAAATTCCATAAAATTGTAATGGAAAATAAAAAAATTGTTGAAAAAATGTAAAATATATGGGTATATAAAATATTTTATATTACAAATAGAATGAATGAGACAAATAAATTTTATTATGGCATTTGTATGAAATTTCCAAATGTACTAGAGGCTGTTTTCCAACCTATATATGGGATCTTCGCAAATCGATGATTCCTTAGGAGAGCGGTGGGTTTTGACTGCTTTCCTATAAATTGGGGTGCGAATTTACATTCGTATCACGAAATACATTCTGGTCATGTACGTACTATTATTACTGAAAGGGCAGGTTCATAAAAAGTGTCCCCAACTATAATGTGGGTTGCACTAAATTTGATGTTTGGTTGAATGAAGATTATAAAATACGAATAAAATGAAATTTGTTAATAAGTTCATACAAAATATGTGATTCCTATGAAAATATATAAGAAATCAAGAAAGATTGTAATGGAAAATAAAAAAATTGTTGACAAAATGTAAAATATATGGGTATATAAAATATTTTAAATTACAAACAGAATGAATGAGACAAATAAATTGTATTATGGCATTTGTATGAAATTTCCAAATGTACCAGAGGCTGTTTTCCAACCTATATATGGGATCTTCGTAAATCGATGATTCCTTAGGAGAGCGGTGGGTTTTGAATGCTTTCCTATAAATTGGGGTGCGAATTTAAGATGTTTATATCCATTCTAATCATTAAAAAAATGTAAAATATATGGGTATATAAAATATTTTAAATTACAAATAGAATGAAATTTGTATAAAGTTCACACAAATATAAGATTCATATGAAAATATATGATAAATTAAGAAAAAAATATTTTTAAATAATTTCTGTCTAAATGAAAAATATTATTAGTCCCTGCAACAATAAATATTCTATGAGAATATACGAGAAAAATAAATTTTATTAAGGCATTTGTATGAAATTTCCAAATGTACTAGAGGCTGTTTTCCAACCTATATATGGGATCTTCCTAAATCGATGATTCCTTAGGAGAGCGGTGGGTTTTGACTGCTTTCCTATAAATTGGGGTGCGAATTTACATTCGTATCACGAAATACATTCTGGTCATGTACGTATTATTATTACTGAAAGGGCAGGTTCATAAAAAGTGTCCCCAACTATAATGTGGGTTGCACTAAATTTGATGTTTGGTTGAATGAAGATTATAAAATACGAATAAAATGAAATTTGTTAATAAGTTCATAAAAAATATGTGATTCCTATGAAAATATATAAGAAATCAAGAAAGAATATTTGAAAATACATTTTATTTCAAATAAATTCCATAAAATTGTAATGGAAAATAAAAAAATTGTTGACAAAATGTAAAATATATGGGTATATAAAATATTTTAAATTACAAACAGAATGAATGAGACAAATAAATTGTATTATGGCATTTGTATGAAATTTCCAAATGTACTAGAGGCTGTTTTCCAACCTATATATGGGATCTTCGTAAATCGATGATTCCTTAGGAGAGCGGTGGGTTTTGACTGCTTTCCTATAAATTGGGGTGCGAATTTAAGATGTTTATATCCATTCTAATCATTAAAAAAATGTAAAATATATGGGTATATAAAATATTTTAAATTACAAATAGAATGAAATTTGTATAAAGTTCACACAAATATAAGATTCATATGAAAATATATGAGAAGTTATGAAAAAATTATTGGAAATAAATTCTGTCTAAATCTGGTTTGGTTGAATGAAGATTATAAAATACGAATAATATGAAATTTGTTAATAAGTTCATACAAAATATGGTATTCCTATGAAAATATATAAGAAATCAAGAAAGAATATTTGAAAATACATTTTATTTCAAATAAATTCTATAAAATTGTAATGGAAAATAAAAAATTGTTAAAAAAGCGTAAAATATATGGGTATATAAAATATTTTAAATTACAAATAGAATGAAATTTGCTATAAAGTTCACACAAATATAAGATTCATATGAAAATATATGATAAATTAAGAAAAAAATATTTTTAAATAATTTCTGTCTAAATGAAAAATATTATTAGTCCCTGCAACAATAAATATTCTATGAGAATATACGAGAAAAATAAATTTTATTAAGGCATTTGTATGAAATTTTCAAATGTACTAGAGGCTGTTTTCCAACCTATATATGGGATCTTCGTATATCGATGATTCCTTAGGAGAGCGGTGGGTTTTGACTGCTTTCCTATAAATTGTGGTGCGAATTTACATTCGTATCACGAAATACATTCTGGTCATGTACGTACTATTATTACTGAAAGGGCAGGTTCATAAAAAGTGTCCCCAACTATAATGTGGGTTGCACTAAATTTGATGTTTGGTTGAATGAAGATTATAAAATACGAATAAAATGAAATTTGTAAATAAGTCATACAAAATATGTGATTCCTATGAAAATATATAAGAAATCAAGAAAGAATATTTGAAAATACATTTTATTTCAAATAAATTCCATAAAATTGTAATGGAAAATAAAAAAATTGTTGAAAAAATGTAAAATATATGGGTATATAAAATATTTTATATTACAAATAGAATGAATGAGACAAATAAATTTTATTATGGCATTTGTATGAAATTTCCAAATGTACTAGAGGCTGTTTTCCAACCTATATATGGGATCTTCGCAAATCGATGATTCCTTAGGAGAGCGGTGGGTTTTGACTGCTTTCCTATAAATTGGGGTGCGAATTTACATTCGTATCACGAAATACATTCTGGTCATGTACGTACTATTATTACTGAAAGGGCAGGTTCATAAAAAGTGTCCCCAACTATAATGTGGGTTGCACTAAATTTGATGTTTGGTTGAATGAAGATTATAAAATACGAATAAAATGAAATTTGTTAATAAGTTCATACAAAATATGTGATTCCTATGAAAATATATAAGAAATCAAGAAAGATTGTAATGGAAAATAAAAAAATTGTTGACAAAATGTAAAATATATGGGTATATAAAATATTTTAAATTACAAACAGAATGAATGAGACAAATAAATTGTATTATGGCATTTGTATGAAATTTCCAAATGTACCAGAGGCTGTTTTCCAACCTATATATGGGATCTTCGTAAATCGATGATTCCTTAGGAGAGCGGTGGGTTTTGAATGCTTTCCTATAAATTGGGGTGCGAATTTAAGATGTTTATATCCATTCTAATCATTAAAAAAATGTAAAATATATGGGTATATAAAATATTTTAAATTACAAATAGAATGAAATTTGTATAAAGTTCACACAAATATAAGATTCATATGAAAATATATGATAAATTAAGAAAAAAATATTTTTAAATAATTTCTGTCTAAATGAAAAATATTATTAGTCCCTGCAACAATAAATATTCTATGAGAATATACGAGAAAAATAAATTTTATTAAGGCATTTGTATGAAATTTTCAAATGTACTAGAGGCTGTTTTCCAACCTATATATGGGATCTTCGTAAATCGATGATTCCTTAGGAGAGCGGTGGGTTTTGACTGCTTTCCTATAAATTGGGGTGCGAATTTACATTCGTATCACGAAATACATTCTGGTCATGTACGTACTATTATTACTGAAAGGGCAGGTTCATAAAAAGTGTCCCCAACTATAATGTGGGTTGCACTAAATTTGATGTTTGGTTGAATGAAGATTATAAAATACGAATAAAATGAAATTTGTAAATAAGTCATACAAAATATGTGATTCCTATGAAAATATATAAGAAATCAAGAAAGAATATTTGAAAATAAATTTTATTTCAAATAAATTCCATAAAATTGTAATGGAAAATAAAAAAATTGTTGAAAAAATGTAAAATATATGGGTATATAAAATATTTTATATTATAAATAGAATGAATGAGACAAATAAATTTTATTATGGCATTAGTATGAAATTTATAAATGCACTAGAGGCTGTTTTCCAACCTATATATGGGATCTTCGTAAATCGATGATTCTTCACGAGAGCGGTGGGTTTTGACTGCTTTTCTATAAATTGGGGTGCGAATTTACATTCGTATCACGAAATACATTCTGGTCATGTATTTGTATGAAATTTCCAAATGTACTAGAGGCTGTTTTCCAAGCTATATATGGGATCTTCGTAAATCGATGATTCCTTAGGAGAGCGGTGGGTTTTGACTGCTTTCCTATAAATTGGGGTGCGAATTTACATTCGTATCACGAAATACATTCTGGTCATGTACGTACTATTATTACTGAAAGGGCAGGTTCATAAAAAGTGTCCCCAACTATAATGTGGGTTGCACTAAATTTGATGTTTGGTTGAATGAAGATTATAAAATACGAATAAAATGAAATTTGTTAATAAGTTCATAAAAAATATGTGATTCCTATGAAAATATATAAGAAATCAAGAAAGAATATTTGAAAATACATTTTATTTCAAATAAATTCCATAAAATTGTAATGGAAAATAAAAAAATTGTTGACAAAATGTAAAATATATGGGTATATAAAATATTTTAAATTACAAACAGAATGAATGAGACAAATAAATTGTATTATGGCATTTGTATGAAATTTCCAAATGTACTAGAGGCTGTTTTCCAACCTATATATGGGATCTTCGTAAATCGATGATTCCTTAGGAGAGCGGTGGGTTTTGACTGCTTTCCTATAAATTGGGGTGCGAATTTAAGATGTTTATATCCATTCTAATCATTAAAAAATGTAAAATATATGGGTATATAAAATATTTTAAATTACAAATAGAATGAAATTTGTATAAAGTTCACACAAATATAAGATTCATATGAAAATATATGAGAAGTTATGAAAAAATTATTGGAAATAAATTCTGTCTAAATCTGGTTTGGTTGAATGAAGATTATAAAATACGAATAATATGAAATTTGTTAATAAGTTCATACAAAATATGGTATTCCTATGAAAATATATAAGAAATCAAGAAAGAATATTTGAAAATACATTTTATTTCAAATAAATTCTATAAAATTGTAATGGAAAATAAAAAAGCGTAAAATATATGGGTATATAAAATATTTTAAATTACAAATAGAATGAAATTTGCTATAAAGTTCACACAAATATAAAATTCATATGAAAATATATGATAAATTAAGAAAAAAATATTTTTAAATAATTTCTGTCTAAATGAAAAATATTATTAGTCCCTGCAACAATAAATATTCTATGAGAATATACGAGAAAAATAAATTTTATTAAGGCATTTGTATGAAATTTTCAAATGTACTAGAGGCTGTTTTCCAACCTATATATGGGATCTTCGTAAATCGATGATTCCTTAGGAGAGCGGTGGGTTTTGACTGCTTTCCTATAAATTGGGGTGCGAATTTACATTCGTATCACGAAATACATTCTGGTCATGTACGTACTATTATTACTGAAAGGGCAGGTTCATAAAAAGTGTCCCCAACTATAATGTGGGTTGCACTAAATTTGATGTTTGGTTGAATGAAGATTATAAAATACGAATAAAATGAAATTTGTAAATAAGTCATACAAAATATGTGATTCCTATGAAAATATATAAGAAATCAAGAAAGAATATTTGAAAATACATTTTATTTCAAATAAATTCCATAAAATTGTAATGGAAAATAAAAAAATTGTTGAAAAAATGTAAAATATATGGGTATATAAAATATTTTATATTACAAATAGAATGAATGAGACAAATAAATTTTATTATGGCATTTGTATGAAATTTCCAAATGTACTAGAGGCTGTTTACCAACCTATATATGGGATCTTCGTAAATCGATGATTCCTTAGGAGAGCGGTGGGTTTTGACTGCTTTCCTATAGATTGGGGTGCGAATTTACATTCGTATCACGAAATACATTCTGGTCATGTACGTACTATTATTACTGAAAGGGCAGGTTCATAAAAAGTGTCCCCAACTATAATGTGGGTTGCACTAAATTTGATGTTTGGTTGAATGAAGATTATAAAATACGAATAAAATGAAATTTGTTAATAAGTTCATAAAAAATATGTGATTCCTATGAAAATATATAAGAAATCAAGAAAGAATATTTGAAAATACATTTTATTTCAAATAAATTCTATAAAATTGTAATGGAAAATAAAAAATTGTTAAAAAAGCGTAAAATATATGGGTATATAAAATATTTTAAATTACAAATAGAATGAAATTTGATATAAAGTTCACACAAATATAAGATTCATATGAAAATATATGATAAATTAAGAAAAAAATATTTTTAAATAATTTCTGTCTAAATGAAAAATATTATTAGTCCCTGCAACAATAAATATTCTATGAGAATATACGAGAAAAATAAATTTTATTAAGGCATTTGTATGAAATTTTCAAATGTACTAGAGGCTGTTTTCCAACCTATATATGGGATCTTCGTATATCGATGATTCCTTAGGAGAGCGGTGGGTTTTGACTGCTTTCCTATAAATTGTGGTGCGAATTTACATTCGTATCACGAAATACATTCTGGTCATGTACGTACTATTATTACTGAAAGGGCAGGTTCATAAAAAGTGTCCCCAACTATAATGTGGGTTGCACTAAATTTGATGTTTGGTTGAATGAAGATTATAAAATACGAATAAAATGAAATTTGTAAATAAGTCATACAAAATATGTGATTCCTATGAAAATATATAAGAAATCAAGAAAGAATATTTGAAAATACATTTTATTTCAAATAAATTCCATAAAATTGTAATGGAAAATAAAAAAATTGTTGAAAAAATGTAAAATATATGGGTATATAAAATATTTTATATTACAAATAGAATGAATGAGACAAATAAATTTTATTATGGCATTTGTATGAAATTTCCAAATGTACTAGAGGCTGTTTTCCAACCTATATATGGGATCTTCGCAAATCGATGATTCCTTAGGAGAGCGGTGGGTTTTGACTGCTTTCCTATAAATTGGGGTGCGAATTTACATTCGTATCACGAAATACATTCTGGTCATGTACGTACTATTATTACTGAAAGGGCAGGTTCATAAAAAGTGTCCCCAACTATAATGTGGGTTGCACTAAATTTGATGTTTGGTTGAATGAAGATTATAAAATACGAATAAAATGAAATTTGTTAATAAGTTCATACAAAATATGTGATTCCTATGAAAATATATAAGAAATCAAGAAAGAATATTTGAAAATACATTTTATTTCAAATAAATTCCATAAAATTGTAATGGAAAATAAAAAAATTGTTGACAAAATGTAAAATATATGGGTATATAAAATATTTTAAATTACAAACAGAATGAATGAGACAAATAAATTGTATTATGGCATTTGTATGAAATTTCCAAATGTACTAGAGGCTGTTTTCCAACCTATATATGGGATCTTCGTAAATCGATGATTCCTTAGGAGAGCGGTGGGTTTTGAATGCTTTCCTATAAATTGGGGTGCGAATTTAAGATGTTTAATTCCATTCTAATCATTAAAAAAATGTAAAATATATGGGTATATAAAATATTTTAAATTACAAATAGAATGAAATTTGTATAAAGTTCACACAAATATAAGATTCATATGAAAATATATGATAAATTAAGAAAAAAATATTTTTAAATAATTTCTGTCTAAATGAAAAATATTATTAGTCCCTGCAACAATAAATATTCTATGAGAATATACGAGAAAAATAAATTTTATTAAGGCATTTGTATGAAATTTTCAAATGTACTAGAGGCTGTTTTCCAACCTATATATGGGATCTTCGTAAATCGATGATTCCTTAGGAGAGCGGTGGGTTTTGACTGCTTTCCTATAAATTGGGGTGCGAATTTACATTCGTATCACGAAATACATTCTGGTCATGTACGTACTATTATTACTGAAAGGGCAGGTTCATAAAAAGTGTCCCCAACTATAATGTGGGTTGCACTAAATTTGATGTTTGGTTGAATGAAGATTATAAAATACGAATAAAATGAAATTTGTAAATAAGTCATACAAAATATGTGATTCCTATGAAAATATATAAGAAATCAAGAAAGAATATTTGAAAATAAATTTTATTTCAAATAAATTCCATAAAATTGTAATGGAAAATAAAAAAATTGTTGAAAAAATGTAAAATATATGGGTATATAAAATATTTTATATTACAAATAGAATGAATGAGACAAATAAATTTTATTATGGCATTTGTATGAAATTTCCAAATGTACTAGAGGCTGTTTTCCAACCTATATATGGGATCTTCGTAAATCGATAATTTGATGATTGGAATGGATATAAACACCTTAAAACCGTCAAATATCAAAAAATATCAGATTTTCGCGTTGATCTCCTAAACGATGTCTACTTACTTCAAATTTGATGTTTGGAATAGATATAAACATCTTAAAACACTCAAAAAAAAAAAACACTCACTCTTAAAGCACTCAGATACCAAAAATATCAGATTTTCGCATTGATTTCCTAAACGATGTCGGCTTTTAAGAAATTTGATGATAGAAGGATAAAAACATCTTTAATGCGTTAAATATATAAGATATCAGATTTTCGCATTTATTTCCTAAACGATTTCTGCTTTTAACAAATTTGATGATTACAATGGATAAAAACATCTAAAAACCGTCAAATATAAAAAATATCAGATTTTCGTATTTATCTCCTAAATTATGTCTGCTTACTTCAAATTCGATGTTTGGAACATCTTAAAACCGTCAAATATCAAAAATATCAGAATTTGGCATTTTTCTCCTCAACGATGTCTGCTTTTAACAAATTTGATGCTTAGAATGGATATAAACATCTTAAAACACTCAAATACCAACAATATCAGATTTTCGCATTAATCTCCTAATCGATGTCTGTTTTTAATAAATTTGATGATTAGAATATACATAAGCATCTTTAAACCGTCAAATATAAAAAAAATATCAAATTTTCCATTTATTTTCTAAACGATGTCTGCTTACTTTAAATTTGATGATTAGAAACGATGTAAACATCTTAAAACACTCAGATACCAAAAATATCAGATTTTCGCATTGATTTCCTAAACAATGTCGGCTTTTACCAAATTTGATGATTAGAATGGATATAAACATCTTAAAACACTCAAATACCAAAAATATCAGGTTTTCGCATTGATTTCCTAAGCGATGTCTGCTTTTAACAAATTTGATGATAAGCATGGAAATAAACATCTTAAAACACTCAAATAGCAAAAATATCAGATTTTCGCATTGATCTCCTAAACGATGTCTGCTTTCAACTAATTTGTTAATTGGAATGGATACAAACATCTAAAAACCGTCAAATATCAAAAATATCAGATTTTCGCATTGATCTCCTAAACGATATCTGCTTTCAACTAATTTGTTGATTGGAATGGATACAAACATCTAAAAACCGTCAAATATCAAAAATATCAGAATTTGGCATTTTTCTCCTCAACGATGTCTGCTTTTAACAAATTTGATGATTAGAATGGATATAAACATCTTAAAACACTCAAATACCAACAATATCAGATTTTCGCATGAATCTCCTAATCGATGTCTGTTTTTAATAAATTTGATGATTAGAATAGACATAAGCATCTTAAAACCGTCAAATATAAAAAAAATATCAAATTTTCCATTTATTTCCTAAATGATGTCTGCTTACTTTAAATTTGATGATTAGAAACGATGTAAACATCTTAAAACACTCAGATACCAAAAATATCAGATTTTCGGATTGATTTCCTAAACAAGGTCGGCTTTTACCAAATTTGATGAATAGAATGGATATAAACATCTTAAAACACTCAAATACCAAAAATATCAGGTTTTCGCATTGATTTCCTAACAAATTTGATGATAAGCATGGAAATAAACATCTTAAAACACTCAAATAGCAAAAATATCAGATTTTCGCATTGATCTCCTAAACGATGTCTGCTTTCAACTAATTTGTTGATTGGAATGGATACAAACATCTAAAAACCGTCAAATATAAAAAATATCAGATTTTCGTATTTATCTCCTAAATTATGTCTGCTTACTTCAAATTTGATGTTTGGAACATCTTAAAACCCTCAAATATCAAAAATATCAGAATTTGGCATTTTTCTCATCAACGATGTCTGCTTTTAACAAATTTGATGATTAGAATGAAACACTTAAAACACTCAAATACCAAAAATATCAGATTTTCGCATTAATCTCCTAATCGATGTCTGTTTTTAATAAATTTGATGGTTAGAATAGACATAAGCATCTTAAAACCGTCAAATGTAAACAAAATATCAAATTTTCCATTTATTTCCTAAACGATGTCTGCTTACTTTAAATTTGATGATTAGAAACGATATAAACATTTTAAAACACTCAGATACCAAAAATATCAGATTTTCGCATTGATTTGCTAAACGATGTCGGCTTTTAACAAATTTGATGATAGAAGGATAAAAACATCTTTAATGCGTTAAATATATAAGATATCAGATTTTCGCATTTATTTCCTAAACGATGACTGCTTTTAACAAATTTGATGATTACAATGGAAAAAACCGTCAAATATAAAAAATATCAGATTTTCGTATTTATCTCCTAAATTATGTCTGCTTACTTCAAATTTGATGATTAGAATCGATATAAACATCTCAGATATCAGATTTTCGCATTCATTTCCCAAACGATGTCGGCTTTTAACAAATTTGATGATTAGAATGGATAAAAACATCTTTAATGCGTTAAATATATAAAATATCAGATTTTCGCATTTATTTCTTAAATTTGATGATTCAAATATATTAAATATCAAAATTTCGCGAAATATCAAAATTATCACAATTTGGCATTTATCTCCTCAACGATGTCTACTTACTTCAAATTTGATGTTTGGAATGGTTATAAACATCTTAAAACACTAAAATACCAAACATATCAGGTTTTCGCATTGATTTCCTAAACGATGTCTGCTTTTAACAAATTTGATGATTAGAATGGATAAAAACATCTTAAATGCGTTAAATATAAAAAATATCAGATTTACGTATTTGTTTCCTAAACGGCTTTTAACAAATTTGATGACTCAAATATATTAAATATCAGAATTTCGCTTTCATCTCCTAAACGGCGTCTACTTGTCTGCTTTTAACAAATTTGATGATTACAATGGATAAAAAAATCTAAAAACCGTCAAATATAAAAAATATCAGATTTTCGTATTTATCTCCTAAATTATGTCTGCTTACTTCAAATTTGATGTTTGGAACATCTTAAAACCGTCAAATATAAAAAAAATATCAAATTTTCCATTTATTTCCTAAACGATGTCTGCTTACTTCAAATTTGATGTTTGGAATGGTTATAAACATCTTAAAACACTCAAATACCAAACATATCAGGTTTTCGCATTGATTTCCTAAACAATGTCGGCTTTTACCAAATTTGATGATTAGAATGGATACAAACATCTTAAAACACTCAAATACCAAAAATATCAGGTTTTCGCATTGATTTCCTAAGCGATGTCTGCTTTTAACAAATTTGATGATAAGCATGGAAATAAACACTCAAATAGCAAAAATATCAGATTTTCGCATTGATCTCCTAAACGATGTCTGCTTTCAACTAATTTGTTAATTGGAATGGATACAAACATCTAAAAACCGTCAAATATCAAAAATATCAGATTTTCGTATTTATCTCCTAAATTATGTCTGCTTACTTCAAATTTGATGATTAGAATCGATATAAACATCTTAAAACACTCAGATATCAGATTTTCGCATTTATTTCTTAAACGATTTCTGCTTTTAACAAATTTGATGATAACAATGGATAAGAACATCTAAAAACCGTCAAATATAAAAAATGTCAGATTTTCGTATATATCTCCTAAATTATGTCTGCTTACTTCAAATTTGATGTTTGGAATGGATATAAACATCTTAAACCCTCAAATATCAAAAATATCAGAATTTGGCATTTTTCTCCTCAACGATGTCTGCTTTTGACAAATTTGATGATTGGAATGGATATAAACACCTTAAAACCGTCAAATATCAAAAATATCAGATTTTCGCGTTGATCTCCTAAACGATGTCTACTTACTTCAAATTTGATGTTTGGAATAGATATAAACATCTTAAAACACTCAAAAAAAAAAAAACATTCACTCTTAAAGCACTCAGATACCAAAAATATCAGATTTTCGCATTGATTTCCTAAACGATGTCGGCTTTTAACAAATTTGATGATAGAAGGATAAAAACATCTTTAATGCGTTAAATATATAAGATATCAGATTTTCGCATTTATTTCTTAAACGATTTCTGCTTTTAACAAATTTGATGATTACAATGGATAAAAACATCTAAAAACCGTCAAATAAAAAAAATATCAGATTTTCGTATTTATCTCCTAAATTATGTCTGCTTACTTCAAATTAGATGTTTGGAACATCTTAAAACCGTCAAATATCAAAAATATCAGAATTTGGCATTTTTCTCCTCAACGATGTCTGCTTTTAACAAATTTGATGATTAGAATGGATATAAACATCTTAAAACACTCAAATACCTACAATATCAGATTTTCGCATTAATCTCCTAATCGATGTCTGTTTTTAATAAATTTGATGATTAAAATATACATAAGCATCTTTAAACCGTCAAATATAAAAAAAATATCAAATTTTCCATTTATTTCCTAAACGATGTCTGCTTACTTTAAATTTGATGATTAGAAACGATGTAAACATCTTAAAACACTCAGATACCAAAAATATCAGATTTTCGCATTGATTTCCTAAACAATGTCGGCTTTTACCAAATTTGATGATTAGAATGGATATAAACATCTTAAAACACTCAAATACCAAAAATATCAGGTTTTCGCATTGATTTCCTAAGCGATGTCTGCTTTTAACAAATTTGATGATAAGCATGGAAATAAACATCTTAAAACATTCAAATAGCAAAAATATCAGATTTTCGCATTGATCTCCTAAACGATGTCTGCTTTCAACTAATTTGTTAATTGGAATGGATACAAACATCTAAAAACCGTCAAATATCAAAAATATCAGATTTTCGCATTGATCTCCTAAACGATATCTGCTTTCAACTAATTTGTTGATTGGAATGGATACAAACATCTAAAAACCGTCAAATATCAAAAATATCAGAATTTGGCATTTTTCTCCTCAACGATGTCTGCTTTTAACAAATTTGATGATTAGAATGGATATAAACATCTTAAAACACTCAAATACCAACAATATCAGATTTTCGCATGAATCTCCTAATCGATGTCTGTTTTTAATAAATTTGATGATTAGAATAGACATAAGCATCTTAAAACCGTCAAATATAAAAAAAATATCAAATTTTCCATTTATTTCCTAAACGATGTCTGCTTACTTTAAATTTGATGATTAGAAACGATGTAAACATCTTAAAACACTCAGATACCAAAAATATCAGATTTTCGGATTGATTTCCTAAACAAGGTCGGCTTTTACCAAATTTGATGATTAGAATGGATATAAACATCTTAAAACACTCAAATACCAAAAATATCAGGTTTTCGCATTGATTTCCTAACAAATTTGATGATAAGCATGGAAATAAACATCTTAAAACACTCAAATAGCAAAAATATCAGATTTTCGCATTGATCTCCTAAACGATGTCTGCTTTCAACTAATTTGTTGATTGGAATGGATACAAACATCTAAAAACCGTCAAATATAAAAAATATCAGATTTTCGTATTTATCTCCTAAATTATGTCTGCTTACTTCAAATTTGATGTTTGGAACATCTTAAAACCGTCAAATATCAAAAATATCAGAATTTGGCATTTTTCTCATCAACGATGTCTGCTTTTAACAAATTTGATGATTAGAATGAAACACTTAAAACACTCAAATACCAAAAATATCAGATTTTCGCATTAATCTCCTAATCGATGTCTGTTTTTAATAAATTTGATGGTTAGAATAGACATAAGCATCTTAAAACCGTCAAATGTAAACAAAATATCAAATTTTCCATTTATTTCCTAAACGATGTCTGCTTACTTTAAATTTGATGATTAGAAACGATATAAACATTTTAAAACACTCAGATACCAAAAATATCAGATTTTCGCATTGATTTGCTAAACGATGTCGGCTTTTAACAAATTTGATGATAGAAGGATAAAAACATCTTTAATGCGTTAAATATATAAGATATCAGATTTTCGCATTTATTTCCTAAACGATGACTGCTTTTAACAAATTTGATGATTACAATGGAAAAAACCGTCAAATATAAAAAATATCAGATTTTCGTATTTATCTCCTAAATTATGTCTGCTTACTTCAAATTTGATGTTTGGAACATCTTAAAACCCTCAAATATCAAAAATATCAGAATTTGGCATTTTTCTCATCAACGATGTCTGCTTTTAACAAATTTGATGATTAGAATGAAACACTTAAAACACTCAAATACCAAAAATATCAGATTTTCGCATTAATCTCCTAATCGATGTCTGCTTTTAACAAATTTGATGATAAGCATGGAAATAAACATCTTAAAACACTCAAATAGCAAAAATATCAGATTTTCGCATTGATCTCCTAAACGATGTCTGCTTTCAACTAATTTGTTAATTGGAATGGATACAAACATCTAAAAACCGTCAAATATCAAAAATATCAGATTTTCGTATTTATCTCCTAAATTATGTCTGCTTACTTCAAATTTGATGATTAGAATCGATATAAACATCTTAAAACACTCAGATATCAGATTTTCGCATTTATTTCTTAAACGATTTCTGCTTTTAACAAATTTGATGATAACAATGGATAAGAACATCTAAAAACCGTCAAATATAAAAAATGTCAGATTTTCGTATATATCTCCTAAATTATGTCTGCTTACTTCAAATTTGATGTTTGGAATGGATATAAACATCTTAAACCCTCAAATATCAAAAATATCAGAATTTGGCATTTTTCTCCTCAACGATGTCTGCTTTTGACAAATTTGATGATTGGAATGGATATAAACACCTTAAAACCGTCAAATATCAAAAATATCAGATTTTCGCGTTGATCTCCTAAACGATGTCTACTTACTTCAAATTTGATGTTTGGAATAGATATAAACATCTTAAAACACTCAAAAAAAAAAAAACATTCACTCTTAAAGCACTCAGATACCAAAAATATCAGATTTTCGCATTGATTTCCTAAACGATGTCGGCTTTTAACAAATTTGATGATAGAAGGATAAAAACATCTTTAATGCGTTAAATATATAAGATATCAGATTTTCGCATTTATTTCTTAAACGATTTCTGCTTTTAACAAATTTGATGATTACAATGGATAAAAACATCTAAAAACCGTCAAATAAAAAAAATATCAGATTTTCGTATTTATCTCCTAAATTATGTCTGCTTACTTCAAATTAGATGTTTGGAACATCTTAAAACCGTCAAATATCAAAAATATCAGAATTTGGCATTTTTCTCCTCAACGATGTCTGCTTTTAACAAATTTGATGATTAGAATGGATATAAACATCTTAAAACACTCAAATACCAACAATATCAGATTTTCGCATTGAATCTCCTAATCGATGTCTGTTTTTAATAAATTTGATGATTAAAATATACATAAGCATCTTTAAACCGTCAAATATAAAAAAAATATCAAATTTTTCCATTTATTTCCTAAACGATGTCTGCTTACTTTAAATTTGATGATTAGAAACGATGTAAACATCTTAAAACACTCAGATACCAAAAATATCAGATTTTCGCATTGATTTCCTAAACAATGTCGGCTTTTACCAAATTTGATGATTAGAATGGATATAAACATCTTAAAACACTCAAATACCAAAAATATCAGGTTTTCGCATTGATTTCCTAAGCGATGTCTGCTTTTAACAAATTTGATGATAAGCATGGAAATAAACATCTTAAAACATTCAAATAGCAAAAATATCAGATTTTCGCATTGATCTCCTAAACGATGTCTGCTTTCAACTAATTTGTTAATTGGAATGGATACAAACATCTAAAAACCGTCAAATATCAAAAATATCAGAATTTGGCATTTTTCTCCTCAACGATATCTGCTTTCAACTAATTTGTTGATTGGAATGGATACAAACATCTAAAAACCGTCAAATATCAAAAATATCAGAATTTGGCATTTTTCTCCTCAACGATGTCTGCTTTTAACAAATTTGATGATTAGAATGGATATAAACATCTTAAAACACTCAAATACCAACAATATCAGATTTTCGCATGAATCTCCTAATCGATGTCTGTTTTTAATAAATTTGATGATTAGAATAGACATAAGCATCTTAAAACCGTCAAATATAAAAAAAATATCAAATTTTCCATTTATTTCCTAAACGATGTCTGCTTACTTAAATTTGATGATTAGAAACGATGTAAACATCTTAAAACACTCAGATACCAAAAATATCAGATTTTCGGATTGATTTCCTAAACAAGGTCGGCTTTTACCAAATTGATGAATAGAATGGATATAAACATCTTAAAAACACTCAAATACCAAAAATATCAGGTTTTTCGCATTGATTTCCTAACAAATTTGATGATAAGCATGGAAATAAACATCTTAAAACACTCAAAATAGCAAAAATATCAGATTTTCGCATTGATCTCCTAAACGATGTCTGCTTTCAACTAATTTGTTGATTGGAATGGATACAAACATCTAAAAACCGTCAAATATAAAAAATATCAGATTTTCGTATATATATATATATATAAATTATGTCTGCTTACTTCAAATTTGATGTTTGGAACATCTTAAAACCCTCAAATATCAAAAATATCAGAATTTGGCATTTTTCTCATCAACGATGTCTGCTTTTAACAAATTTGATGATTAGAATGAAACACTTAAAACACTCAAATACCAAAAATATCAGATTTTCGCATTAATCTCCTAATCGATGTCTGTTTTTAATAAATTTGATGGTTAGAATAGACATAAGCATCTTAAAACCGTCAAATGTAAACAAAATATCAAATTTTCCATTTATTTCCTAAACGATGTCTGCTTACTTTAAATTTGATGATTAGAAACGATATAAACATTTTAAACACTCAGATACCAAAAATATCAGATTTTCGCATTGATTTGCTAAACGATGTCGGCTTTTAACAATTTGATGATAGAAGGATAAAAACATCTTTAATGCGTTAAATATATAGATATCAGATTTTCGCATTTATTTCCTAAACGATGACTGCTTTAACAAATTTGATGATTACAATGGAAAAAACCGTCAAATATAAAAAATATCAGATTTTCGTATTTATCTCCTAAATTATGTCTGCTTACTTCAAATTTGATGATTAGAATCGATATAAACATCTCAGATATCAGATTTTCGCATTCATTTCCCAAACGATGTCGGCTTTTAACAAATTTGATGATTAGAATGGATAAAAACATCTTTAATGCGTTAAATATATAAAATATCAGATTTTCGCATTTATTTCTTAAATTTGATGATTCAAATATATTAAATATCAAAATTTCGCGAAATATCAAAATTATCACAATTTGGCATTTATCTCCTCAACGATGTCTACTTACTTCAAATTTGATGTTTGGAATGGTTATAAACATCTTAAAACACTAAAATACCAAACATATCAGGTTTTCGCATTGATTTCCTAAACGATGTCTGCTTTTAACAAATTTGATGATTAGAATGGATAAAAACATCTTAAATGCGTTAAATATAAAAAATATCAGATTTACGTATTTGTTTCCTAAACGGCTTTTAACAAATTTGATGACTCAAATATATTAAATATCAGAATTTCGCTTTCATCTCCTAAACGGCGTCTACTTGTCTGCTTTTAACAAATTTGATGATTACAATGGATAAAAAAATCTAAAAACCGTCAATATAAAAAATATCAGATTTTCGTATTTATCTCCTAAATTATGTCTGCTTACTTCAAATTTGATGTTTGGAACATCTTAAAACCGTCAAATATAAAAAAAATATCAAATTTTCCATTTATTTCCTAAACGATGTCTGCTTACTTCAAATTTGATGTTTGGAATGGTTATAAACATCTTAAAACACTCAAATACCAAACATATCAGGTTTTCGCATTGATTTCCTAAACAATGTCGGCTTTTACCAAATTTGATGATTAGAATGGATACAAACATCTTAAAACACTCAAATACCAAAAATATCAGGTTTTCGCATTGATTTCCTAAGCGATGTCTGCTTTTAACAAATTTGATGATAAGCATGGAAATAAACACTCAAATAGCAAAAATATCAGATTTTCGCATTGATCTCCTAAACGATGTCTGCTTTCAACTAATTTGTTAATTGGAATGGATACAAACATCTAAAAACCGTCAAATATCAAAAATATCAGATTTCGTATTTATCTCCTAAATTATGTGCTCTTACTTCAAATTTGATGATTAGAATCGATATAAAACATCTTAAAACACTCAGATATCAGATTTTCGCATTTATTTCTTAAACGATTTCTGCTTTTAACAAATTTGATGATAACAATGGATAAGAACATCTAAAAACCGTCAAATATAAAAAATGTCAGATTTTCGTATATATCTCCTAAATTATGTCTGCTTACTTCAAATTTGATGTTTGGAATGGATATAAACATCTTAAACCCTCAAATATCAAAAATA